>OW203767.1:20411824-20606490 GCA_934045905.1 Leuctra nigra | reverse complement strand
ACTAGGAAAACGCTCTGTGTGACGCGTTGATGAGCGAGCACGGATACACGCAACACCTCGAACCGAAATTATGTCAATCGAAAATGGCATTAAAAGCCAATAATTCTTGAATTTCGTCACAGACTTATATAAATATCTCCAAAATCTCCAAAAATATTGGTCCCAATAACCTTGCTAAGTTTTAAGTTGATCGATTAACCCTTTGATTTAACGGTTCCTTGTTAAGTTTCAAAAATCACAGGATATCTTTCAAAAAATATACCTGGGACCACTCATATGATATGATATTAGTGTGTACACAATATCAGATCAATCTGTTGAACGGTCATTATTAGTTTCATTTCGTTTGAAACTTTCTGCTCTAACTACCTTGCCTTGAACTGAAGATTCGAAGTCGCCGTGAATTTGACAGCCAACACGCAAAATGTCCCTAGAATTACAAAAACTTTTGAAAATAACGACAGATTAGACTGGAAATTGGCAAAAATATCTTAAATGTTGGTACCAATGACCATGCAAAGTTTTTAGTTGGTCGGTCAATCGGTTCTAGTTTAAATTTCAAAAATCACAGGAAAAATGGTTTCAAATTTAAACCAATGGGAGAATTTTGCTGAAACTTTTTATGATTGGGTAAAATGTTGGTTGCAATTACTTTGCTAAATTTCAAATTGAGCAGAGCAACCAATCGAAAGATATTTTTTTTTAAACTTGAACCAATCACAGGAGCCCGTTCAAAAACGATCCCAGGGACCGCATAGATTACGTTAGCATATGTGCAAAGTTTCAGATCGATTGAATTTGCGGTTTAACCTGGGCTGTGCGGACAAAAAAAAAAACAAAAAAACACACAGAGAAAGTGCCATAAGAGTACCGTGGTGACGCTCGCTACGCTCGCTCAATAAATTAGACTGTTCATTTCAAATATTGATCTATACAAAAAAAAGTTTAGTGCATGGAATCAAGATCAGAGTATTGTTGCATAATGACAGGCGCGTAGGAACTACTTTTATCATGGGGGGGGGGAGACTAGCGATACCCGGAAGGGGGAGCTTTAGCCCTGCAGGGCGTTTTTTTAGAATTATAACGTTATAAAATCGATTCTGGGATGCTAAACTGCTCAAATTACATCAAATAGCTCCCTGTTTTTGCCCCGCAGGGCGTTTTTTTTAGATTATTAAATAATATTTAGGTGCTTCTTCGACACTAAACTTCATTTTTTGTGGTTTATGTCTTTTTATGGGATCAGCCTGCTGGAGTGGGAGTTGGGGTTAATCCCCCCCCCCCTTCCTACGCGCCTGCATAATGATATTTTTAATAAACACAGTTTTTGGGGGCCTTCGATCAGCCCAGCTACCTTAAACAAATTAATGTTGTTCTAACTTTAGGTATACGTAGGGTGTCGTGTATTTGTTGCTATACACTGGCAGACTTCTGCAATATAAAACAGAATCTCGTGAAACCACGATCAGTGTAGCCGTCCTTGGCCCCGACCTCGGGTCTGAGTGATGCTGAACGAGGTGAAGAAGGTGGTGATGGAATAGGGGAACGTGGGGTAACTGGAACCACGGGCTCGCTGGGCATGGCGTGTGATAATCTAGTGAAACCACGATCCTTGTAGCCGTCCTTGGCCCCGACCTCGGACCTGAGTGATGATGAACGAGGTGAAGAAGGTGGTGATGGAATAGGGGAACGTGGGGTAACAGGAACCACGGGCACACTGGGCATGGCGTGTGATAATCTCGTGAAACCACGATCCTTGTAGCCGTCCTTGGCCCCGACCTCGGGCCTGAGTGATGATGAACGAGGTGAAGAAGGTGGTGATGGAATAGGGGAACGTGGGGTAACAGGAACCACGGGCACACTGGGCATGGCGTGTGATAATCTCGTTGGTCGGATCGATAAGGGACTGCGGACAGAACAATTGGTACCATGCATAGAACTCAACAAACTGAGAAATAGTTCATCATAATGCGGAGGCAGACCACAGAGAGGTATACACCTGGCCAAGTTAGCCACCGTCGAACAGAAAGGAAGAAAATAGGAAAGGCGAACGAAAGTTTTTTTTAAGCTTTGCGTTCTCTACTAAATTCGTTACTATTCAAACTGAAGTTATTAGCATTAGTATGTACAAATTAACAATGTAAATTCATTTCTTTTGTGTCTAACCCTATTTTTTATTTTATTGTAACTCCTGTGTTTACCCCAAAAAATGCCCAAATATGTATCCCAAATTCGTTTGTACGTACTTACTATATTAAAAATACTAGTAAAACGCCAGGGTAACGCGTTGTGAGCGAGCACCGATACGTGCAACACCTCGAACCGAAATGTGAAACCAAAACATGGTCCAATCAATTGATAGAAAATAACTACTACATTTTTATCTGCTTGCTCGTATGCCGGCTCAACAAATCGATCGCGTTTTCTTCATTTTCATTTCACGCGCATTCATTTTTCATTTTCTTCACATATTTTTTTTATTGAATTTCACACAAAACGACATATCTGTTTCCCCCTAAACTAGAACTTGTATGCGTGGCATGCGGCAGTTTATTGATATACAGACAGATGTCGCTACTTAATGAAGTGTTGATGCGTTTGACACGGTAAGAGTGTTTGGTGACAGGTACCAAAACCCTAACCAAAGATTTTTTAATCTTTGCCCTAAGGTTGCAGTATAAGAGACAACTGCTGTTGAAGGTAAACACTAGATGATACAATATCATTATGATGAAATATTTGAAAAATAAAACGCAGCTATTTCAGATGTAGATACTAATAAATAAGAATACTAACTTACGTAATAGTTTACCCCAACTCGACAACACTAATGTCAAAGTGTCATAATTTTTTCAGTTTCGAGTAGAATTTGGACTCAAGTGCTGAATTTGTAGAACACGATGACTATAACCAGAATAACTACTTTATTCACAAATTCCACAAGACAACAACTAAATATAAATGGACTACATTTCTTGTGACGTATACGATTATAAACACGTTGTCAAAAGTTTAACAACTCAAAACTATTCAAGTCCTGTCAGCCAACCATAACTGTCAAAATCATTAAAAAAACTTGTTTTAGTTGAAAAGTTAGTTAACTTTCCATGCATAATATCACTCATAGTTAGAAAGCTGATCGGGGTTCATATTGATTTACTAATTTCGCTCACTAAAAAAACGTTTAGCTTATTTTCTTTCATTTTCAAAATTAGTTTACGTGTTTTTCTCCTCTCCTATACCTGCAATACTGGCAAGGAATGAACCATGTGTGTAGTTTTCCTTGGCGCTAGTATACACAGAACTGCACCTGGCCCACCCCCACCTAATTCCCAACCCCTTCTCCGTCATAAACCAACCCCCCCGGGCGATAACAACTGATAATAATAGACAAATCACGTGACCGTGATTGAAACTATTCGAACACTTCTCCCTCGGGGCTTTTGACCTTGAGGGAGTTTGAATCTGGGTCATGTAACACAATGTTCATAGACGGCGTTCTACGTTTGTGTAGCGAAATTATAAATAAGCTTTTGTTAGCTTTGGACTAGAATAATTAATTACTGCAGAGGTTACGTCATACATAAACTTCTTTTCCAAACTTTTGTGCCAGCTGATCCATTATATAATGGATCAGCTGTTTTGTTGTTAACTTACTTCCTGGCCCAAATAAAAGAACGTTTCGCCAAACGTTTTATTTTTAATTCCTATAACAATAACTACATTTTTGTTTGTTAAACTCCCCCATTGATCATCTAATTAAATTGATACTAAATATTTACTTGTGAGCATCAAGAAAAGTCAAGTGTCACTATCAATATGTTGTGAAGGATATTTCTCTTTTCTGTAGAGTTGTTGTAATATTATTATCTATATTGTTTTGTTAATTTAAGAAGATTTTGACAATTTGGCATGAATTTTGAATGGCACGGAATAATGGCCATTGTTGGATCCAAATCAATGAGATCCCAATACTTTTTAATTCCCAAATACGTAGGTCTTCATGCCATAATTCAAGGTGCAGTGTGTTTCATAAATATGTCCTCCTCTTCACCACTCTTTTGTAGATTTCAATGAATTCAAATGAGAATTATAAAAAAAAGGATAAAACAGATTTTATTGACGCTTTTCAGTTCGATATTATAGTCTTTTCTCCAACAAAAGCATCTCTACAAAAGCTTCCTTCTTAGTACTTGACATTCAAAATTTCGCAGGCCAATCCCCACGATCGTGTATGGGAAATCGGGGGCTCTATTCAACAACTTTTGAATTCCCAATTATGATGGAATTCAATTTCATGCAATGTATAATTGGGAAAACATTCTAGAATAGACCTCCGGTACCTACGCGAGCTTATGGAATGGGCTGTACTAGGTACTTACGAAAATTTAGAATGTGAGAAAGAACACTGCACTTTTTGTATTACTCTAATTTATTTATTGACAACGAGGCCCAAGGCTCTTACAAGTTCAATACAATGGAATTTACTCAATAAGTGACAAATGGGGAAGGCTTTAAACTAGAATACTTCCCAATTTTCCATAGGTTGAATTTTCTCGACCTCTTCCCGACCTTTTCCCACCTTCCACTTTACAAGGGCAACTTGCCACCGTGATAACATCGAATATGATAAGGTTCCGATATAATTCCTAGAGGAATTGCCAAAAGTTTACTCTCTTCTTAACCTTCTCCACCCTCCACCTTCACAAGGGCAACATCTGGCAACATGGCACGCTGATAACATCGAGCGGGAAATCTGTCAGCTGGAAAATCATTTCCACTGTAACATGTTCATAATTCACAATCTGATCACTTCTAGGTCACATGGCTCTGCAGAAGTCTAATACTGGATAAAAATAGACGGTTTTTATCAGATTGTACAGATTATTCCCTTCTGTGAGAAGCCGTGACGTGCTGAGAAATGTGGACATTGAAATACTGTTCGTTTGTTTGCTTTCCTCAGAAGAAAATAATAGTTTTCTGTTTTATTGGCAACCTTGTCGCAGTTTGTCAAGTTGCTATGAAATTGCTATTCAGAGGCATGGACATAAAGAAATAACTTCATGATCGATGAAGCTATTATGCGATATTTGTTACTACCAGTTATTGGTAGGCATAAATAAAAAATAACAATTTTCAATTCAAATTTTTAAATTTTGGTTCAGAACCTTACCTTTGTCTTTGATATAGTCATGTTATTCAAATCATTTCAACATCTTATTATAAGTCTTTGCTGTTATGGACATGGGGTGTTTGGGTGATGACGACTTCCCCCCCTCCATCTGTTATCAGTCTCTCGACGGCGTGGGTTGTGGAGGCCCGTTCTGTAAATCTCACACAGTCCTTCAGATTGCATTTCCAACAGAACTACACTGTAACAAACAGCTAATTTTACATGCAATTTAGTGGATTGCCTGATTGATTTTCACGGCAGATTGATGTAAAATTCCATTTTCATTTACGGTACATTTTCAATTAATTACACTGATGAAAAGAAATAAAATGAAATAGTAATTTTAGTGAGCAGAACTAAACGTCGCACTAAATTACATAAAAAATATAGCAGTTTTCATTTCTGTACCTCAGAGGTAGAAGACCGGAAGTCCATTTTCTCTATTTTGATTGCACACTTTTGGAATGATGTAGGAATCAAGCTCTATCGATTGTCATTTGACTGAATGCGAACAGTTATATTGAAGTCTCTTTCATAATGACTCATGTCACTTACAAATATGATTGGATGAAGATAGAATAACTATTTTATGAGCTCACCTTAAGAATCATTGAAACTGATTCTGCCCTTCTATTTCTGAGAGTTTTACAGTATTAGGTTTTTTTCTGCTTCTTTCCAGTAGTTGAATCTGAATCAGTGTAGGCTGAATTACGCAATTCAAGTTTCCTTGAATTCAACCCTTACAAGGGGGTTGAATTCAAGACTATGATCGTCTAAATGAAAACATTGAAGCATTTCACACTTTTCCAAGTCTTGAATTCAAGACATCTCTCCAGACTCTTCAAGTAGAACATGTCCTATTTTCCTTCAAGTTTTGAAATACTTCAACCAATTGTTAATTTCACCGCAACTTCAATCAACAATAAACATTTAAATCGTCTAAATTATCATTCAAGTTTCCTTGAAATCAAGGGTGGAATTCAACCCCTTCAAGGAAACTTGAACCGTGTAATGCAGGCTTAAGATATTAAAACATTATTATTTCTTTCAGCCATGTTCCTTGTCCGATGGTGAACTTGTCTGATCCATGGCTGCTTTCACCATCACCATCTCCGTGCGGCGCTCACCGCCTCTCACCATCATCGCTCTGAAGTCCGAGCCGGGATAACTCACCCTCTTCCCTCATCCGACAGTCTCATGACGCGTGTTACAGTGCCTTGGAATGACAGTGAACAGTGAGTGAGATGGCGGTGACAGTGTCGGAACAGTGGCAAGTCAGTGTCGATGATGAGAGTGCGGCGTTCTATGCGGAATGTGCGGAGCTTCACACCAATGTCTGTCAGCTGATGAAGATTCTGAGAGAACTCTTGTTTATCTTGAAGGCCAAAGAGGATGCAGTTCCAGATCAGGTAACGTTTCATTTACAATCATTTGTGCTAATAAATAGATTTATTTTAATTAAAATACTGATATCATCATGAAATATGTTTAAATATTCCAAGAGTTTAGGAAATATTTCAAAAAAATCTGCGAAGTCCATACTTTTTACTTGTCTTTTCATAAAATATCATAATTTTGCCCATCCACCAAATTAAAACAATTTATGAATATGCTAGCTAAATTTTTAAATTTCTAGCTGAATTTCCTAGCGTAATTGTTAGACTTGGCGAAAAAATAATGAATACCGCTCTCTGCTTTGATCAACAGAGCTTAGTGTCAAGTTGTAAGTGTGTCCTTAAACATTTTTAGTTTCCTTAGTTGTACTTATTCATTGTGTTTTCAGTATCTGGAGTCTACTGTGGAGCTGTTCCAATCCGTGACTGAGTCGTTCACCTCCCTGCACGGGCGCGTCTTGGCTCACGAGGCCCCCGTCAGTGCTCAGCCCGTGCGCTACTCAGCCGACGACCGCGAGACTGGCGAGCTGAGCTATCCGCTGAGTCCAGTGACTAGACTGCCGAGTCCGGGACGCCACGCGCTCGCCCGATTCAAGACCAGGCGATGGCGAGAGAGGATCTGGAGAGATAAGGCAACGCTCTGCTTCACGGTGCATCAGCTAGTCAACGATCTCTTGGATGTCATCGGGGAGAAGAGCGAGTTGAGATATGCGTTTCTGTGAGTTCCATGCACATCACACGTTAAATCTTATAGATATAGACCAAGGTCAAATTCTTCGCGCGGCTGGCTGAGATCGCCTTGCATTTTATGAGATTGCAGGAAAACCTGACACAGTTCAACAATTTGCTTAAATATCTTTTACCAATGTAATTGTTAACAAAATAGGGCTTTGTACGCGTATTCAGAACAGTTCAAAGAACTTCTTGCTCATCCTTCTCTCTTGTCTGTTTCACAGACTGGCGAGTCTCTTCAACGATCTCATGTCATTGGAGTCGAGCGATGACCAAGGCATAGCCACGTCCTGCAAGAACACCTGTCCCATCTTGCTCTACCCTCTTCGCAAGCTCTCCGTCACAAGATTGCTTCAGGTACTGGTTCACTATCACTTGTTCAAAACATTCTATATTCAAGTCGAGCGATGACCACGGCATAGCCACGTCCTGCAAGAACACCTGTCCCATCTTGCTCTACCCTCTTCGCAAGCTCTCCGTCACAAGATTGCTTCAGGTACTGGTTCACTATCACTTGTTCAAAACATTCTATATTCAAGTCGAGCGATGACCACGGCATAGCCACGTCCTGCAAGAACACCTGTCCCATCTTGCTCTACCCTCTTCGCAAGCTCTCCGTCACAAGGTTGCTTCAGGTACTGGTTCACTATCACTTGTTCAAAACATTCTTTATAAAAGTCAGAGCAATTGCATTAACGCTCTGGACTAGCGCTATGGAGGCCCAGATTCGATTCCAGTGGCTGACCATCGTAACTGGGTTTTTTCGTGGTTTTCCATAGTCGAGAGGCAAATACTAGGAAGGTTTCTTACTTATAGGCCATGACATCCTCCTTTCCAACGTCCATCGTACCCATTGTCATTATCATATCACGATCATCATCATAATCGTTCATCCTTGCCTGCCTTGTTAAAGAAGGTGTGGTCGTTAAACAATACTAAAATTAAAAAATTAAAAATAAGCGTAATTAAAAAATATATATAAATTGAATTTAATATTTTTCAATATTTTTAATCCCACATATGCCACCATTTGTAATATTATAATTTCATACAATCTGAGATATTAGTGAGGCTAGGCAGTTGACATTTTTCTTAATAATTCTAAAATGAGACAAACTAAAGTACTAATGCCTGCTATCGACTACTAATACTTGAACGATCTCAGATAATCGGGCAGCAGCGCGCGGAAGCTGCGTGCCACTCTCTTGCGGAAGCGTTGCTGTTCAACTATCAGCGCCACACGGAGTCGGGCCCCGGCAAGCACCGCCACATGGGTCGTGGAACCACCTACGTGCTGACCAAGGGCGCCAGTGCAGAGGCGCCGCCAGAGAACTACGAGGAGGCCAGCAGCTCGGAGAATGGCAACTCGAGTATTGAAGTGTACAGGTGGGGCTACTGAACGTTCCTTTCGTAGTTCTTGTACTGAGTACCTGAGAGCACAGAGGAAGAAATACAGTTCTGGCTGATAAGAAACTGCCCGACAACAATCAAATATTATTTAATTTTTTCTTAACTTCTTTCGAGCTTTTTCACTTGGCAGTGGTCAAAGTTTTGGAAATTTTTATATTTGTTCTAAAATAGATCAAACTATAATTTGCACCACAAGAGAATTGGGATATGATAATTTTAAATGGGAATGTTAACCGCTTATAAAGTTATAGTTATCAAAGTTCACTAGAAGCATAAAATACCAACCACTCAGGTTTACGGAACTCCAATATTTTCTTTGGCAACTTTAAAACGTGTTGATAGATTTCCAAAGAAATTGATTATTTTAAAGAAAGTTCTGTTTCTGTTCTGTATACAACAAATAACCATTAAATTTCCACTTATGATCACAATTATTCATTTTAATATTATATTTGTGTTGTACAGTGCAATAGCGTTCGAAATATTTATAATCCCACATATGTCACCATTTGTAAAATAGTTTTGTTTTTGGTCAGATAGTATTTTGTTTCACATAAGTTAAATGCATTAGGACCTTTCTTAGTTATTGTACTCATAACTAATATCTAACACGAGGAAGAAATACCGGGTGGCACAACAAAATCCCCCTGATTGAGAGGTCACTACAACACAAGATAAAGACACTAAACAAACGTAAAATACAAGATAAAGTGCTGAAACTTCACACATTATGAAACAAATATGAAAATTTAATGTGCCACAATGTGAAAAAACGCAAAGCATCCGAGTCAATTCAAAATCCCACAAGTCCGATCAGAGTCCTGATAGACTGTATAGCTTATGTCTTGTGGGGTGTGTTTTAACGGAAGAACTAAGTTATTTTTCATAAATTCTAAACAAATCAAAGCAGAGTGGCCACCAAAGTTGCACGATTTAAACCCTCTCGTTTATTTTGTTTGGAATGCCCTTCATGAAAAAGTGTACGAAAACTGACGAGTAGGTACCATTCGAGACTTTAGCAGACAAAAATAGAAGAATCGTGGCCACAAATTTCGGTAGGTATCACAGATTCAGAAATCTATTACAATGGAAACTTCGTTCGCTCGTAAGCCAACAGGAAAAAGGTTGATTAATAGAAGAACACAAATTCACCTAATTCCTATGCAAATTAACTAAAAATCAATTATTCAAACAAATTTTGCCTCGTTTATTCTGTTTTTTCAAAACAAAGCAACAAAATCAACATAATCAACGAAATTAAAAAAACATTTGTGTTGTAGGATGTAATATCGAACAAAATATGTATAATCCCACATCTGTCACCATTTGTAAAATTGTATTTTAGATGAAATGTTTTCTCGTGTTCAGTTAGTATTCTGTTTATACCCAATCAGATATCAAAAGTGAGTCTATATAGTTGAATGCATGTAATAATGTTTGACAGAGCTCTGGCCGGCCACATCTCTCCTCCGTGCGGCGTGTCTGCAATGCCGCCAGTCGAGAAGACCGCAGCGTGGTTGAAGAAGAGCGAGATGGCGAGACTCGACTGGGCTCCGATAGAACAACTGGTCGCGGAGGAGCAGAAGCACGCGACGACGGTGCTGAACGTCGCAGCGCAGACGACGCCGCTGTTGTTGGGCCGGAATGGCGTCAAGATATCAAAGAACTCAGGTAGGTAGAGTTACAAGTCAATTGAAGATGTTCTTACTTCTTATGGTAGTAAAGTTGAATCTGTACCATGACATAACTGGGCTCCATTCCTTGGGGTATATATTTGTAATATCTTTAAAGTTGAAGTGGAATTTTGACAGATTGAAACTGTTAAATCATAAAATAGGTATGAAATATGGCTTTACCTATCCAAGAAAGATCCAAGATTGGCTGTACCAAGATGGAGCTTTTTATGTATATTCAACGTCCTTTCTCTCATGGTGTAATTGGTTATTTTTAAGATTTTTTTTATGAAATAGATTTTAAAATTACTTCCACGCCCTATAGAGGGTAAAAAACTCTGTTTCACTAAATTTAGTAGTCATAAATGTAGCAAAAAACTAAGACTGGACTAATATACCTATAGAGTAGTTTTTGTACTTGTTTTTAAATTTGTTTCCAAAATGTCACCTGAAAAAGTTTGGTGAATACCGAGAGAAACATTGTGTAATAAAATTTCAATAAATATAGTTTTTGCAAGTGATTGATTGATTAATGATTGACTAAGTGATTGATTAATTAAAACTACAAAAAACTGATATTATGCAATGAATTTGACCGAGCTATTTTAATGATTTATTGTTAAAATATCAACCGATTGAATGGCATCTTGCCGCAGGGTTGGCGAAGGTGGTGCACGGCACGCGCACGAAGGCAGTGGACTACTTCCAGCAGGTGGTGTGGGCCGAGGCCGGCACGTACATGGAACACCACGTGCTGTGGTGGAGCACCGTGCCGTTCGGAACGCTCGCTCCAGACGAGTCCAAGAAGCTGCGTCTCTGGCTGCTCAATCTCTCCATATCAGGTAAACACTTTCAAAGCAACACAAGGCCTGCCATGGTGCTTATGGGTGGTCTATAGAGGTCTCAATATGTACAAAAAGTGGTAACAAGAAATGGTTTCTAACTTGAAGGAAGATCAATTATTACGAGTTTTCCACTTTCTACTTGAGTTTTCCAAAGAAATGCTCTGGGACCCTAATCTATATCTCGTTTTGATCTCGTCACGGCCGCCTTCGTCTCGGCGTAATGCTATCTTAATGGCAGTGAAACGAAGGCGGCCGAGACGAGATCAAAAAAAGATATAGAATAGGCCCCCCAGGACTTGTACTCTGGATAGGCCATGGTGTCTAGAAGAAAATGTTACTAATCGGTCATGACCACCTCCTTCTAACCATCCATCACTATTTATTCTTCATCATCATCTAGTTGCAGAATAATGCATTGTAAAAACCACTCATGTAAACAAATATTTTTTATTTTAATAGAAATTACAAATCTGGAAAACTCCAAGAAATTTTAAAGTTAAACTGATGGAATTAATTATATTTCCCCACTTTCCACTTGTACCCTGAATACTTGTGTTAATGCTGGTAACCTCCACCAGGGTGTCTGCCAGCGCTAGTGGCCCCGGCGATCCACAACCTCGCCGACGGACTCGGATGTCACGTGACGGCTACCAAGTGGGACCAACTCTTCCGACACACGCAAGTGCACGGCCAGCGGCAAGGCAGCCAGGACCAGAACAAGGTGCTGGCTTAAAACATGATCGCAAGTCAAGACATAGTCACTTCTTATTCACCCCCTTTCAGTTTCGTGCTAGAAACAGGAGGCTCCAAGTCCAATTTCTCATAGTCATTTTGCTTTGCCACTTAAGAATTATGAAATCAAGCTCCCGAAGAGCCCGAATAGAGCCCGAAGGCACTATTCTCTCTTAAAATGACGGGTGTCATGATGACAAATAACTTTGGTGATGGCAGATTCACTATAGATTTTTAGCTCTCGAGATCTATTTTAGAGAATATCTTTTATAAATGTAAAATAATTGCAAGAATTTTTTTTCCATCATTTTATAAAAATAAAATATTTATTGAAATTCTTATCTACGTTGATTTGTATGTTTTCCACAGGACGTAGGACAGTTATTCAACTCTCTTCTCCAAAGCCTGGTAACTCTGAGCAACGACTGCGAGACAACGGTCGACTGGATCAGTTCTCCGCCGCTGGAAGAGCTGCCGTTGGTGGAACAGATTCCGATCCTCCATCGGCTCGACCACTCGGTGCACACGACGCGGTTGTGGGCGGCGAACAAGGCCAAGACGTTGATAAACACGTGGAAAGTGGACAAGTTCTTCAACGTGAGTCAGACGGAGGTGCAGAATTGCCTGACAGAGTTGCAGCATTTGCAGGTAACCATGCTCTAGCTAGACTCTTATAAATAGTCTTTATTGTAAACGTGGTGAAGTTACACTGCATACACATAAAGCGCAAAAAGCAGAAAGCAGTTTTTTTTTCTCTAAACATATCACAAGCCCAGAAACCGCTGGATAATAGAAAAATACCCTTTCCGCATTCCTCTCTTATGTGAATGCTGTTTTTCTTTTTCTGAATTCTGTCAATATCTGAATATGTTTTCTTATACATCTTCCTTTTTATTGAGGATTCAAACTGATATTGATTTTTCTTCCTCCATTTCAGTTTGCCAGCCACCTGGACTTATCTAAAGTGGAGAGTCAACACGTTTTGGTCTGTGCCAAGATGAGAACCAAACTCACCGCTGAAGTCAACGAGAATATCGCCAAGCTAAAAGTACGAAGCTACCCACTACTATATTTTTGTTTAAACATTTTATTTATTTATTTATTTATTATTTTCAAACACACACTGTGCATTTGAAAGGATAGATAGATATTGAAAGGATAGATATTTTATTATGTTCTAAATAACATATTTTTTTCTTTCTTTTTTCTTTCTTTTTTCTTTCTTTATTAACACACAAAATAAAAATGCAATTGATTACAAACTATGCCCCATAGCCAGAAATACATGTTTGTTGTAAAAATTTGAAACTGTAGTCACATTATGTTCAAAATGCCCCCCAAAAATCTTTGAATGCAAAACTATCAATTAACGACTCAACATATGTTTGTTGTGTTCTTCAGAAACTGCCGAGTGAATGTATCGAAGTGATGGCGAGCGTGTGTCGGACATATTGCCTCGCCGACCTGTCCATGAGCTTCCCCGAGCACCGTTACTGGCGTCGTAGCGGGCCGATACCCGACACCGCCAGCGGTTACGTCGCCAAATACCTCGGTGAGTCGTCTCGGACTGCTGATCACCAGTCAAAGGAGAAAAGTTCCTACACTTGCATTCGAGATGTCTGGCTGACCTTTTTCACAGGTTATGTGGTTTCTTACTATCGAGCTTGAAAAATTACAACGGCGTGTCTATTCACACGGCGGCCGTGCCCGCAAGGGGTTCAAATTCTATTTACACCAGAAGTTCGCCGTGTAGCCAAGAAGGCGTATGCTATTTACACCAGGGTTCGCCGTGCGCGCAAGAAGGCGTATGCTATTTACACCAGAGTAAAACCGTGTGTGGAAACGGCCTTGTATTATGAACACGGCACGGTAGTAGACCGTGCAAGTGAGCTGCGAACACATTAGATACCTAGTTCAAATTCTAGAGTGTCACCATATAGCAACTTAAGTAGACATCTAACGCAACAATTCCTCAGTGGCAACAATAGCCGGTTGGTTATAGCCCATTGGCTTAGGGCGCAGACGATCGGGGTTCGATTCCCCGTCAGGGATTATCTTTTTTACTTCTGTAATTAACTTTATTTACAATCTACTGGTCATTTTTGTTTAATACCGTCACGACCCCAAACTTCGATCTAAACGCATCTGTGCAGCTAAATGACTTCACTTACGCGCACGGTTTTACTTCTGGTGTAAATAGAATAGGAATTCATAGGAACACGGCAGCCGTTTGCGCAAGGGGTTCAAATTCTATTGCCACCAGAGTACACCAGAGTTCACTACAAGATGGCCGTCCTCTGAACAGCTGTTTTCCGGAGCCTATTTAGACTTTTTATACTAATGCAGAAGGATCGTGACGTTTTGAAAAGTGTAGGAACTGATCAATAATCAATATAATTAGGCCAGGGTCATACGTCACGACCCCAAACTTCGTTCTAAACGCATCTGTGCAGCTAAATGACTTCACTTACGCGCACTGTTTTACTTCTGGTGTAAATAGAATAGGAATTCATAGGAACACGGCAGCCGTTTGCGCAAGGGGTTCAAATTCTATTGCCACCAGAGTACACCAGAGTTCACTCCAAGATGGCCGTCCTCTGAACAGCTGTTTTCCGGAGCCTATTTAGACTTTTTATACTAATGCAGAAGGATCGTGACGTTTTGAAAAGTTTAGGAACTGATCAATAATCAATACAATTAGGCCAGGGTCATACGTCACGACCCCAAACTTCGTTCTAAACGCATCTGTGCAGCTAAATGACTTCACTTACGCGCACTGTTTTACTTCTGGTGTAAATAGAATAGGAATTTATAGGAACACGGCAGCCGTTTGCGCAAGGTGTTCAAAAGTTATTGCCACCAGAGTACACCAGAGTTCACTCCAAGATGGCCGTCCTCTGAACAGCTGTTTTCCGGAGCCTATTTAGACTTTTTATACTAATGCAGAAGGATCGTGACGTTTTGAAAAGTGTAGGAACTGATCAATAATTGATTGCAATTAGGTCAGCCACGTAGTACAAATACTAGTGAAACCATATTGCAACTTAAGTAGACATAAAACACAAGGTCTTTTAATTTGCATCAATAGCCGGCTATTGGGGCTACTTGGACCGGTCATATCCGCACTCAGGTCGTGACGTAGTATATCCACTTCTTCCTATGCTATAGGGGGAAGTGGAATCATGTTCAAAGTGGAATCATGTTCATACGTGTAATTATTGGCAGCTAAAGGGACAACCGGCACATTGCGCAGTAGGATGCGCGTAAGCAACGCCTGCCTGTGTGTAATTTTATGTAGCAGTTTTTAACGCACCTCGGCATGAGCAGCTTTGTAGCTCAGGCGGTAAGGCGTTAGCCTGCGGTGCAAGGGTACACCGGTTCGAATCTGGTCGGGGACGAAATTTTTTATTTTGACATTTTCACAAGTTTGAATTCTGCCTAACCATAGAGCTATTTTTTTTAGGTTGCCCAGCTTTAATTTTCGCACGTTGGAATTTGTCTACCCATAGAGAGTTTTTTTCCTTCGTCTGCCCAGTTAACTCATGCGCGCGCAATGTGAAGTTGTACTTCTAGCTGCCAGTGTGTAATGGCTGACACGTATCAGTGCATCTAGACGTCAAAGATATTTTACTGGAGCTATCATACCCATAGCTGAAATTTTATTAGATAATAAATGTTCCCAGTCCTCTTTATAACTCCACGATTCTCAGTATAGTAAAATGTCAGAACATATTGTACTGTCACGATCCTTCTGCATTTGTATAAAAAGTCTAAATAGGCTCCGGAAAACAGCTGTTCAGAGGACGGCCATCTTGGAGTGAACTCTGGTGTACTCTGGTGGCAATAGAATTTGAACCCCTTGCGCAAACGGCTGCCGTGTTCCTATGAATTCCTATTCTATTTACACCAGAAGTATAAAACCGTGCGCGTAAGTGAAGTCATTTAGCTGCACAGATGCGTTTAGATCGAAGTTTGAGGTCGTGACGTATGACCCTGGCCTAATTGTATTGATTATTGTTCAGTTCCTACACTTTTCAAAACGTCACGATCCTTCTGCATTAGTTTAAAAAGTCTAAATAGGCTCCGGAAAACAGCTGTTCAGAGGACGGCCATCTTGGAGTGAACTCTGGTGGATTCTGGTGTCAATAGCATACGCCTTCTTGCGCACACGGCGACCGTGCTCTGGTGTACTCTGGTGCCAATAGAATACGCCTTCATGCGCACACGGCTACTCTGGTGTAAATAGAATATGAACCCCTTGCGGGCACGGCTGCCGTGCCAATAGAGTCAGCCAATTACAACCATATCACCTAAAACTCCTAATCATCGTCATAATCTAGAAATATCTGCTTAGTCATCTATAAACAAATTTCTATAATCCAAGAGATCATAGAGGCCATAGAAAAGGCATCGGTTTGTCCCATCCCATTCATTTTATTGACCAAGATGCATGTAACTAAAGCATTGGGTTTTGTTATTCTGTTTATTCTACGACATGTCTTTTGTCAACATCCGGAGCTGAAAGTGCTATCGTCTGGTTCTGTTCAGATCATGTACTGAAGCCGGTGCTGGATTCGCTGAGTCCGCTTCCGATTCAACTACAGCAGAGCATCGCTGGCATGACGTTGCGCATCTTGTGTGAAGCTTGGCTGGACCATATTTACACACATCGCATCAAGTTCAGGTGAATCCAAACATTGTTCACAGCTTTTCCTTTATATTCTCCGACTGTACCCGGGTATTTGGGAATAGAATCCACACTAAAAGGCTCTAAAAAAAGTTTTAAAAAAATGTATAAATTTACACTACTACAGTGCGTTCGGACAGGACCTTTCAGCGCCTGAGGGCAAATATCTAAATACAACCGCCAATAAAATGCTGTACACACCTCAGAAATTTGGATCTTCTTTGCTCCTCTATTGTTATAGAGACGTGGAGTTAGTGCCAGAAAAATATAAAAAATTAGCGCGTAAAATAGTAATTCCATGCAGAAATGAGTTTTTTTCGCTGCTGCAAATTCCTGTCCGAACGCACTGTAGTGTAAATAGTGTATTTTATTTTTAAAATAGTGTAAAAATATATAAGTAAAAGTATGCATTTTACATCTTTCAAGATTTCAGAAGTCCACTGTTAGGCAAAAAAGCTGAAGCTATCAGGTTTATAAAATAAACTGTTGACCATAAAAAATCCATACTTTTATAATTTTACCAAGAAATTGAACCTTTTTATGGGGATTCTGATAATTTATCGTGGTGCAAACACTACTTTATTGTTAATCTCCAAAAGCTACCTATTTAATCTGAATTTTCTTTTCTGTCTAAAATTTCAAAAATCTTGGAACTTATGAAATTTGTAATAACATGGACAAAATCAACATTTACATCCCATCTTTTAGTGAGTGGGGAGCGCTGCAACTCTTGGCCGACTTTGGCGGCGTTCCGAAATGGTTGGACACCCGTGGAGCGCATCTACCGGCTGCCGTGGAGCAGACGTTGAGGGGCCACGAGGTGTTGCGCAGATGTGAGGGCGTCGGCAAACTCTTGTTGCGCAAGCCTGGAGAGTCGCTCAACATGATGCGACAGCCGGCCATCAAACACAACCAAGGTCAGCGGAGGCTCGATGTTGATGATTATTGGGAGGGAAACAGCTACCTATTTGTCTTATGCAGTTAATTTTTACTCTGTCTATTGGCTGTATAGAATTTGAAGGGTACAGGGAAAGAACGCTATAAGTCACATTCGGATGAAACTGAGATAAACAAAGTTTTATGTTGAAACTTGTATCTATCTTCCATACAAATCGATATTTCAATTGCATTTTTCAAGACCTTGTGGCAATATTTTCAAAAAACCGAGGGTATTTTCTGAAAGCTCATAGAAATCACTGCAAAATTACACCTTAAAATCATTTGTTCAATAAATTGACTCATAGCATTCTTTCTCTGTACCCTTCATTCGTTATGTTTTGCATCAATTTATTGATTAATTTGCTGAGGGAAATTTCGTTTTGTGAATTATAAGCATTTTACGTACCTACCTGCTTGTCCATTTAAAACAAAAATGTTCTATCTAGAAGAATAAAAAACAATTTTCATTACAATTTTAAGATGTATTTAATGTGAAATTCTTTAGAATTTGTGAATCTAATGTGGAATACTTTTATTTTCAGTCGGCGTCAACGGCACGTCTCAACAGGAGCCGTCCTCGAGCCTCGACTTACTTCCGCCCGAGATGTTTGTGCCGAACCAACAACAGTGGCTCGAGCTACGCGCTCCGAAACAACGTGCCTTCTCCCTGTGTTGCAGCAGCTGACATCCTTGGGCGATCGTTGCTGCTTAGCCTAACCCCTGTGCCACGTACAAGTCCATCACATAAACTCACAGAGTTTTGGTGAACGAGGAAAATGAAATGTTTCCGTAAATGATATTATGAACATTGTGAAATCAGGTGAAATAATACATTGTTTCTTCATGTTTCAATTGTCAGCTAAATATATTAATAACATGTAATTTATGTGTACAGTGAGTTATAATAATAATAACAATAATAATAATAATAAATAATGTAACAATTTTAATTGTAAGCAAAGTGTATTGCACAGTTCTCGTAAACAAATCAACCCATTTAAATAGGTACAATTCAATTTACAACTTATCTTTGTACCTTTGAATAGAATACACAACAAAAGGCTCCATTTCTTTGCAAAGTATTTGTTTTTAAAACTGTAAAGCGATTTAAGTTGTTGAAAGTTCACTAAACCCGATTGGGTGGTTTTTCGTTTTACACTTTCGGCCTTTTTGTTTGTCAACGTAAAAGTTTACAAATTCATAAATATATCCTTTTGTGTGGATTCTAGTCCCCTTCACTTGTCCTACAGTTTAATAAATAGTTATCATTAGTTTCAAGTGATCTTCAAACAGAGTCCAGCGTTTTTTGTTTTATTTCAGCATCCGGGCTTCACACATCTTCTCGGCGGAAACACCGGTGCTTCGAACAGCACTGAGTTCGCATTGTGAATCTGATGTCTGATCTTGTGCGGATATTCCACTTCTTCTGACGCCGCTTCTCTCTGATTGTTTTCTCTCATATCTCTCAAATCCTGAAGCTTTTGCTTGAACAGACCTAACTGGCACGGCGGTTTAAGATTCGATTCCTTCGGTTGATAGTAGTTGGTGTTGTATACTTTCTGCACCAACGGGTTTATCTTACGAGAGATTGGTGCGTGTTGTTCCGTCTGTACACCAAGAATGTTGTTCGTTGCATGATTGTGAAGTACATTCCTTTTCAAGGAAGGAAGACTTGGGGGATTAATATTGATAACTGTGTGATGATGTCTGAAATTGTTGCCGCCATGTGAATGTAGATGTGGATTATGGACAAGAAGTCCTGGCGCTGACAACGGTTTTGAGAGCGGTCCCAATTCTAATTTCGTCACCGCTGGTGGAAATCCTAATTTCTTCGGTGCCACTGGTGGTAATCCTAACTTCGTCGGTGGATTCTTGAGATTGGAAATGGCCTTTTCCACATCCTTCTTGATCGCCGCTGCCTTCGCTTCTGTCTTTAATTTGATTATTTTCGAGGCTACTTGTGTTACGCCCTTCGCTATTCCAGCCACAAGTTTCAAGTCCAGAGGAAGCATAACCACACTCGAAGATCTCTTCATTTTGTCTATTACTTTGTTTGGACAGAATTTGTCGCGCATCAGTGGGTCGCACAGAAGAGTCCGTCGTGGTCGCTTCTTCTTGTCGGTACTTTCATTGTACATCTCCTCATCGTCCAGCTCTTGAAGCATGTAGATGTCAGGAACGTCAGTATTTTTTCTGCCGTGTGAATCTTTTGTGTCTCTCTCGTGGTTTTCATCATCGGTGAGCATGCCACTCTCCAGGACCATCAGAGCATGTTTCCGCATTCTCTCGTAGTAATGTTGGGCATCCTCCTCTTCCACTTCTTCAAACGTAGATTCGTCTGTATCGGGATACATCGCTTCTTCACCGCCCTCTCTGACATGTTCATCAACCGCATACTTTCCCTCGTTGACGTACCCACTATTACTGATGACGATCCTGTCAATGACCGTCACCTGGTTCGGACCTCCTGGCAACTGATCTTCGTTCTCCGGTTGTTTCTTGAGCACGTATTCGCCCGCTAGGAGGTAACCACCATATGGGATTATTAACTCATTCAGAGCAGCTTGTTTATTTGCGTACATGTTCGTTATTGAAACCTTGAGGGTTGTTGGGATTACTTCTTCGAGGAGACCATTTTGACTTTCAACTTCGTAGAACGAGATTGCCAGAGGGTCAAAGGGATTGCAAGCGACTTCTTCTGGTTTTACGTAGCTGTCATCTGCTATATGGTCACATAGCTGTGTTGGTTGGTAATCTTCGTATGCTGGGTTCAGAGGTGGCTCAGTACTAGGTGCTTCGTTTTCTTGTCCATTTGTAATATTTTGTGGAGCTTCGTGACTTTGGCCGTAGGTTTCATTCCCGTCATCGACCATGTAAGAAACTTCTGGTAAAATATTCACATTTGGATGACTGTCATCTATAGGCGATAGTTTATTTGTGTTCGCCTCACACTTCGCAGCGTCATGTGAGTGAGGACACATTGTTAGCGAGTCAGTGGCATTGCCATTATCGCTGTGATTTTGACCTCCTTTGTCAGGGTAAGCTTGCTGTTGTACGTAATCGTCTGTCTCTCGTCTTTTGTTCACTTGAACACGAGGTTCTTCGCCTGCGTTCTTGAAGAGCTCATGCGAAGTGAACTTGACTGGGCCATAGTTTAACAGTCGAGCGCGACAAGGCCGACCGCCATTGCTTCGAACTTTTCGTTCAGTTTCAGTTCGTGAAGAATCGGTGGTATGAATATTTTGTTGTAAGGTTGCGTTAGGATCAGTCTGATTGGTGATTGTTTCATTCAAATGTATGTTTGATCTTTTGCTGATTGCTGGAGCCGAAGGTGTTTCATGGGAGTCGTCGGTCCAAACGAGATCTTTATGACCACTGAGGATGACCCGGCCATGGGATATCTAGAACAGATATTGAACTTTATTATTACACTATCAATCAATATGCAGTTAGACCAGTGATGGGGTAGGAACAATGTGAAAAGTTCACTTTACTAGGAATCTTCTAATATTTTTTAAAAACTTTTGAAAACTTGCCTTCATAATTTGTAAAAGTTCAAACATCAATTTTTAGAGAAATTTTGAACATTCCTTTTTCCATTGATATTGTGATGACTTTGTTAATTTACAGCATATTCTAGTTGCAACATTATGCATTTTACACCAATAGTAATTATTACAAACATTTATTTCATTTTAATCTAACGATGACACATCATGAAATCAATAGACGAATTAATATTTCTGGAAATAACTTTGCCAATCAGAAATACTATTTCTTTTTTAATGCAATTTTCATTTAATTTTTTCTTATTATTATTATTATGTGTCTTTATTTGCATTGAAATTATAGGTACAATACAATACAAACAGGCGATATTCAGACATTGAGCCTGATCTTCCATATAACCTTGCAGTTGAGCTTAGTGGTAATAAAAAGAAACATGAACTTTTAAAATCCTTTTTTTTCTCGGTGAAACAGAAATTATGAAAATATCTCACTAATATGAAACTCACCAAAAAAATATATGATTAATAGAGATATTCCAACAACGAGTCCAAATTTTTTTCCTATATATTTTTCACGTTTTTAGGAAAGTCATAATTACTTTAATTTGTAGGGCAATGGAGTGTTTACATCGGCATAAAAGTGCAGAAAAAAAGTCAGAATTAAATTAATTTTCAAAATAATAGTATTTACCCGCCAATACTCTTCAAGGGCAAGTCTACTTTTTTGCAACCTTTCAATCATTAAATTAATTAGTGTAAAAATGACCATATGATATGCCAGACAATAGTAGAAAGTTAATAAAACAGCGATAAAATTCCGATTTATAATTTGCCGGAAAATGAACCTCCCTAGAGGGTAAACCCAACAAAGGAGATGACATTGGAAAGCACCTTACCTCCAGCACACACAGCAGAACTGACAGCTGACAGAGCCAATGTAGAGTTGACTTCATTACAATCGCACGGCACAACACAACACAACGCAAGGTAATTGATATTATATTCACAGTAGACATCGTAACACAGGCTTTTATAAGCTTGTGTTTTGCTTACTCAAAGGAATTCGCACTTTATTTCGTAACTAACAATATTATTCTTTTAGTTCATTCACACTAACTATTCTATGAACACGTGTTTCGTTTTCATAATAGTTCGTTTGTAAATAACATTCTCGCAGTCGCATCAGAGGTAAAAATGTAGGTACTGTGTACTTATTATTTAATTTGAAAATATAAAATATTAGTAATTTCAAGTTTGTTGACTTTCTCTGTGGCGCATACCATCATAGTTATGGAGGAATTATTGGTGGAGGTGCCATGTATGTTTTCTATTCTATGCGTGCGTCATATCAGTTTGGAATATTTCAAGTTATTGAAGGTCAGGGACTTAACAATAGACCGTACACTTGACACAACTATAATTGAACGTTCAATAAATCTGATTGACTGAAAAATGTTAAATCGCACCATCAGAAGTCAGTGCAAGCGATCTCCTTGTCTCACTCTAGTAGGTGACCTCACATTTCAATGATAATAACAAGCTTTGATCGGGATAAAATATGACCAGCAGTCATTCAAATTTGTTCATCGATCAATTTGTGTTGAGAGTGAACATTTTAATAATTACACTAACTCGAAACGAACTACTAAATATTATATTTTCTCCTTGCATTTTCAGACGCAGTCTTTCTATAAGTCCGATAAAAACCAAACTACGCCAAATAAATGTCGTCTCGCCATTCAAATGTATCATCTTCTGAGGAGAGTGTCACCTCAAGTAGAGATTTAAGTATCACTTTGAGCAGTAATTCAAATCTCACGTCTTTTGGCGATGTAAGTGTCACCTCAAGTGCCACTTCTATTAATCAATCAAGTGTTATTATTGGTCATTCAAGAGTATCTTCTACTGATGATTCATCATCTAGTTCCAGTTCTTCTATGAATTTGTCGAAATATGTAGACAAAAACTGGATCCCACCTTTAATTGATCCAATTCCATTACCCAATCGCAGAAGTAAGTAAAAATTAAAATTGTTCTATAATTTGAAAACAATATGTTGATATTAATGACTCATTTGATGTACAGAGTACTACGTAATTGAAAAAACAAGAACCCGAAGACCTGAACATCCCGCTCTGTCTCAAAGAAAACGTCACTTTAAACTTCCCGAAGGCTGGCTTGAAAGACGAGAACAGTATCATTCAAGAGATAACGGCTATGTCACTTTCATGACTAAAAGGATCAAGGAGCTAGAAGCACTAACATCTGTAGACACGTCTGCTTCAGAGAGCGGTCTTGAAGACCAAGCTGCAAGTACGTCGTCCAGTGAGGAGGGTGGTGACCTCAGACTGTGACATGGTTTGTTTATTACAGACTTTCAAGGTCACAGGAATGGGGTTAGTAGTAATTCAGGCTTTTGGGGAGGGGAAGACAGTTCCGAACCCGAGTCCTTTCTGGTAATTTCCCTTCACCCATGGTTTGCTTCAACTCGGCAGACACCATAAATGCATGTTGTTGAAAAACAGGGAGAATAGAATATTTGTACACTCGGCCAAACAAAAATTGATTGTTGAACAAATTTGAATGACTGCTGGTCATGTCCCATAACCAATCAAAGCTTGTTATTATCATTGAAATGTGAGGTCACCTACTAGAGTGAGACAATGAGATCGCTTAGACTGACTTCTGATGGTGCGATCTTACATTTATCAGCCTATCAGATTTATTGAACGATCAATTTTTGTTTGGCCAAGTGTACATTCAAATTCAAGATTTACTAAATTCAAGATTTGTACATTCATAAAATGTATTTTACAGTTCATATTTTAATTAACCCATTTGTTATTTTCTCATTCATAAAAATCAAATACTGAAATTATAGTGAAGCGGCAAAGTTACACAGTACAGCCACAAGCATGATTTTTTATTTTTTCAAAAATAAATTTTATAAATTATTTTGTTTAATAGATTTTTACTTTATTTGTATATTATACATTTCTACTTGTTGACGATATTTTGAATCCCCATCACATTGTGCTTCATGAAACTGTGCACCTGTAAATCCAATCAAAGTATAAAAATAATTAGGATATTTTCACAAAGCGCCAAGTGTTGAATTTAAAGAGCGTGGACTAGTGAAAAAAAGTACCAACTTGACAACATGTTACCAACATTCCACATTGTACAGTAAATCAATATGGCGCTGTGCTCAAGGAACATGATTTCGTTAGTGAGGTTACAATATCCAAAATTACGATTAAGTATAGCAAGAAATACGGCATCAGTCACGAAGAAAGATGTACAGTCAAATGTAGTCACAGATAGTAATTCTCTTTCGGATGCATCACGTTTGAAGGACATGGTAAGTAGATGTTAGTGGCTCTAAAATGTGTCAATGGACCTCCATGGTCAGTGCTCATTATGTCCAACCAGCCTTTTTTTGGTGTTTCCGATTAGTTAGGGATGACTGCTACACACTTCCAGTAGTGGAGAACATTGTTTACATGTATGGCATTTTGTATTCTTGTCATCAAAGTGTCTGTTCCATTATTATTTTCCAACCGGAGTTGATTCGTAAACCGAGAAATAATACTACGGAAATTGAAACTATCATCAGCCGCAGCCGATATTGTTTCTAAAGTTCTATGTAACTTATCAGTATTGTCATATTGTTATAAGAGCTTTCTTTTAATTCAACGAAACCAAGTCAACCTAATCCTGCCGTTTATAAGTGGCAGGACATTCCTTAAAAGTGATTTTTTTGTTTCAGCCAATCTCAGACATGCAAAATCCATTTGAAAAAGAGAAAGCACAGTGCATCCTCTGCAAATACAAAGTTACACCAGATTACAAGAACGTCAAGCTTCTGTCTCAGTTTGTGTCGCCATACACAGGACGAATCTACGGCCGACACATCACAGGATTATGCTCGGAACAACAGAAACGCGTCGAAACCGAGATTAACAAAGCTCAGATTTCAGGTTTTATGGCATATTATTTAAAACAAGTCGAGTTCTTACATGATCCAAAACTATTTGATCCAGAGCATCCAATAAGACCACATAGATTTTGAAACAATACAATTATAAATAATAGTTACAAAGTATCATTTTCCTGTAGAAATTAGTTTTATTGTTTGTACAAATATTTGAAATAACAAATTCACATTTAACATTGTTTACATTTAATTTATAACATGGTAAATCAATTCACAAGTCATCAAAATATTCGGATTCAGGATTAAATCTGATTACGTCGTAGGGAATTTTCAGTTGATTTATAACCTCGGATAATGTTAGTTCATGACCCAAGGATTTTGTCTTCTCGTGCAGTTGAAGCAATGCATTTTGGCATCCAGTTCGCCACACATCTGTTCGCCGTTTTAAATCGCTCTCCTAAAATAAAGAAAACACCTACTTTATACGTTGTTCTATTCACAACTTCACAAGTAATAAAAATAATTTTCAGTTATAATGGTTTATTTACTGGTTTCCTCTCCATTTGTTTTCTCTTCAATTCCGCCAGTTGACTCTCCTTCTCCGATACTCGTTCCCGTAATGAAGCTAGAATTTCTTCTGTGATTTCCACATTCTCCAAACATTCTTTGGGTTCAATGCTAATTTTTTTGTGAGACATCAGTTTTCTTGGTGCCAATATTTTATCCCGTAACATTAAAGGCGTTGAGACAGAACTTGAACTTTTTTCCGTAATCATCGACTGTACAACAGTCTTTTTAGGAGTTTCCATTGAATGCATATCAAGTTGATTCAAAGCTGGATTAGGTGTGTTGCTTGGTGTATTCGGTGTACTACCCATGGATTTTCTGTTCAAACCAAGACGTCTACATGGTGTAAACATTGACTTCTTGCTGTCAGGTACAGTAGCAGATACATTGCGTGGAGTAACAGGTGTTGGTGGGTTAAATGGCTTCATAACACCACAAAAACAGCATTAATACTTAAATTGGCGATAACCAATGTGAATGTTCTGTCACGATTTATATTTTACATAGAAAGTGTAAAAGACAAAGGCAAATAACGTGAATATGACAGCTTGCTAAACCGCCGACAGCTGCTATGCGATGACCTTCACAAAATCTGGTGGAATTTTGCTCGGCGACAGTGGCAGCACTGAGCAGTGTCTGTGGGAAAGTGGGAGTGAAAAGTCACTTCTACTCCTGTGTCGTCTGTTTGTTTCTAAATCAAAGTGTTGTGTACTAAATTTCATCTTTAAAATGTGTTTAATACAATTATAATGTCGTTGTTTATCCTGTGTACAATTTTGATATGAAAAACTTATCGTCGGAACATGAAAACGATGGAAACATGCCCACATCCTTGTGCGTTACGTCTGCAGGTCAGGCGGGGCCAAATCAGGGTCAAATCAATGGTCAAATACAAATTGAAACAAGTCCGTCATTAATTTGCTGTAATAGTGAGTTAGCCAAGAGTTTTCAAGTGTTGAAGGATCGTAGCATGGGACATCCTGGTCATTACTTTCAGAAAGCTCTTAGCACTGTGACAACGAATTCCCGAAGCCAGAGTTTACCCAGCTGTTTAGAAACGAGAAAATCTCCACTGTCAATAACAAGTTCTAGGGTAGGAGTGAAACCTTTTAAAGTGCCACTAAAATTAAATAAAGACAGCTGGTTTCGAACTTGGCCAGAGAGGAGCAATGACAAATTATTGTTGACACCGAATAATAATTCTGACCTGCCGCCGCACGATGACCGAGATCAAAACTGTGCATCCGACTGTGATAATGCAAACTCCAATAACATAAAGAACGATCAACCGAAAGAAAAGTCAACTGAGGTAAAGAATAAAACAATAGCTCTGTCAGAGCTACTGGAGACTATTCCACTCGCTTACAGTCCTGTCACACGACAACTGCATATCATCGAGCGGAACGAGACTTCAGAAGACGTCGTTGGCAAGTGTCGCCAGATACAGCCAGACAACGATTGCTCGAGGGATTTTCTTCGGCCGTTGGAAGCGATCGAGGAAGATCTGGACGAGAACGCAGAATCCCCGAGGAGTACGTTGCAGAGGACGGATGCGAGTTCGTTTTCAAGTATTGTCTCGAGTTTGAGTGACATATCACCTTCGGCTACAGAAGAAGATCTGCAAGGTTCCAGGGGGCGAGACAGTCGGAGTTCCGGAGAGAGTGGTTCATTTTATGATGAGACGGGCGCGAAACCAAAGAGAAGGGGGCTAACTGGATTTCTTGCCAGGTAGGTTTTCATCATTTGCCACATTTTAACTTTTAGTCTTAAAATTATGTTATTTTCAAAGTATTCTATAGGTATTGCGGTCCTTTTTCATAATCAATTGCACTAGGCAATGCTTGATAGCATACATAGCGTGAATTATGTGTTGTTTTCAAGGTTTGACACTTGTGGGACTTTAAAAATGAAATAATTTAATTAGGTACTAGGTAATACAAAATTCCAATGATTTCTAGTTTTTTTAATTATTATTTTGAAGTTGAAAGAGAAATTAATTACAAAGTTCCATTGTCACTCTCCATTGAGCTAGACTAAACAACATTACGAATGCTACTAGTAGTAGGTAGTACCTACCTATTAGTAAATTGTTTGTTTGTTGATTGATTTAATGAACCTGAAGTAATTGAAGCTGGAAAGAAGCATGTGGCGGTAAAACTGTATTGTGTAATAAACTGAATAAATTAACAGAACCTTAAACCAGCTTTACCATACCAGCTTTAAAATAGGATTATCTGGATTATCTAAGACGTAGGTATACGTAGTCGTCAATGACGTAGTGATGGCAATTTTCAGAAAAAAATGTATTTTGAATGCGTTGAAAAAATTTTAAATTACTTTTTTTATTGCTTTATTGCACACAATTGTTAATAATATATCTGAAAAAAGCGTAAAATTAAAATCAAAATAAAAGCCAAATATAAGCCCAAATCTCAGTTTGTCTTTATTGTAATTTTAGCCAGACTGTAATTTCTACATAGGCGGGAAATTTGAATGCTGTATTAATGATCATTTTGCACATTTACCGCTCAGACAACAACACGCATCATAATAAAGTTCAGTATGCATCCCAAGTATGCCCATACATTTAATAAATCAAATATAATTGATTTAAACTTTTTCAAAAAAATTCAATTTTTTCAATGGTCATTGAAAATTTTCTGAAAATTTTCATTTTTCTGAATATTTTCAAATGAAAATTTTCAACGGGCCATCACTAGGTATACGTACCTATAAAACCCGTTTTAAACCTTAAAAAATTTACCTAGGTAGCCTACATCAATCTTGAACTACTACCAATCTTGATTAGGATTGATCCATATTTTTACATTCAACTCAGTAGGCAATGACTACAGAATATAAAATTGATTCATTACGTATTGTCCTACACCAACCTACTGTAATAATTTTATTATTATTATTTTATAATTTTATTAGAACATAATTTAAACAAATTCTCTCATGTCGTGTTTAAATACCTAGGCTGGTAATGTTATATCATTGGTTATACCTCTCAGCAGGTAAACACTTTATAATCTGCTAATTCAGTGATAGTGCAAAGTGAGTAATATTTAGCACATAGATCTGCTGAATAGGCAAAACATCATTCCACTTAGAACATGGAATCTCACATCCTACATATGTGGGCGTGAATAAAGGCATCTATTCAAAAATGTTATTCAGCCAGCCAACAGTAAATAAATAGTACTTCGCGATTGCCAAATTATCTATTAATAGAGCTCTAAGCCACACACTGTGGTTGTTAATCTTAATCTTAATTGCCATGAGAATCTACTGCTCGCAGGTTTCTCTCAACTTTGCAGACTTTATGCTCTAGTGACTGACATGAGTAGATTGTGATTCTATTTACTTGTTTAATTTGCTTGCCACGAACTGCTGTGTCACTAGAAGTGAGGAAATCTGAACAATATCAAGGGCAAAGTCAAAGATGCAAAATTTTCAGCTGAATAATGTTGTATAAATAATTACTGGAAATGACTAGATAATGACTAGATATAACTTCAGTTAAAATTATGGTGCACTTCGGCAATCTTTCTTCAAACATGGCATGCTGACTGGACAGTGGGCAGTTGATAACGTTATCAGTGACCTTGCTACCTTCCGGTTCATTATCATGTAAAATCCTTTCAACCTAATGTATTATTATTGGGCTGGTAATATATCGAGTACCTATTCGAGTTTCTATAGACTTAGAAAAAGGGAAAATATTTAATCAATAATGAGTATAACTGTCACCGATTTAAGGTGGCTGGATCGATCGATTTTCTGAAGTATTGGAGAGCTTTCACTAATTTATTAAGTGTACAAAAATCACGTTTATAAATTCTTTTAGCACATAATTTACTTGTATAATATACTGGGTAGTTGAAATAGACAACATTTAAATGGTATTTATACGTTATCTTATTATTTAGAGCAGTATTACTGCCCCAAAGAAGTTAGTAGGTACTGATTTGGATATTGAAGAATTATCTAAAATTTTAACAATACGGTACAATATGGCAACATCGTACTTTGAAAATTTTGATTTGTGTGGAGTCATGATGGCTGAGCTTGCTGAGCTTACACCTAGAGTTTACTTTCATGAAAAGTCAAGGTATCTTTAGTAGGCATTTAGTGCCTTCTAACTACCTTGAGCACTCCCATGTTGCCAAAAGTATTTTGACTTGATTCGCAATTTGAATTGAATCGCCTATAACTTTTTACTTAGCACACGATGATATTGGTTTATATTTTTTTAATGAAAGTAAATAGAACAAAGATTCTTTCTTATATAGGTTTTTTGAAAATCTATCGAGCCAATTAATTAGAATCTTCATTTGTATCAAATTTTTGAAACCTGCCATAAGATAACATGGGGAAAATACTGCTTTCTTATTCGCCTATCTCGAAAACTAGACACGGGAAGTATTTTATTTTTTGAAGTGTTGTTTAGGGGGTACCGATGAGTGAGTACAGCAAAATTGAACACTATCTGAAAAAATGGTCGATCGACCCAGCCACCTTAAAGGAATTAGGTATGAAAGAAAATAGCATACATAATCAGAAGAAAATCAATTGATCAAGATTTTCTCATGAGAACTTGTATCATGATTTTTCAGCAGGGACAAGGACTTACGAAAGAAACTAGCAAATAATCAGAAGAAAATCAATGAAATCAAGTCTCAATTGCAAGATGATGATATGATTTTCTCATGAGATCTTTTAGCGTGATTTTTCGATTTTGTTTACCTAGTAGGTGTGCAAAATGTGCATTTTTGTGTAGTAAATGGCGAGACCGTGGTAAGGACTCTTACTTACACACATTCAATTTCAACCTTTATCAGGTATCCGACATGGGCTACAAACTATTGGAAAGTTGTTGTAGTTTTGAACTCATTTCAACTTGCTCATGTTGTGCCATTATTACCTACCCACGCGTGCTTGTTTTCGCCTCGGCTGCAGTTTCCTGTGTAGACAACACATTGCAATCGGCTCGTGTTTATTTACAATCACAGCATTCCTTCGACATCGTCACCTTGATCATATTAAGCAACTGGTGACCTTCGGATTATTTTGACCTTTGTTTTTTAACCAGGCACGTGATGTAATGCCGCATGTCTTTCTTTCTGTACATGGGAGGATGTTATTCACAGGAATGTCGATGGTTCTATCTCGGTTCAGTAATGACTGCTTGCAGTTCGTAATAATATTATATTACCTACAAGATAAATATTTCGAGGGAAAATAGTCGAGTCTAGGCAGATTTTTGGAATGAAATAGAAATTATACCCAAGATATTGAAAATGTTGCGAAAATATTTCGTTCATGATTTTTTTTTATTCATAAGTTTCGTATTACCCGAGGGGTTAATACCTAACTATTAGTTTTTGTGTACACCTGATATCGGATTTCCAAGATTTCTGAAGATTTCTAAGATTTTTGAAGATTATATTTAAGATTTTTGTGGTTTCCTATATTTCTTAAGATTTCCTGGGATTTACGCAGATTTAACAAGGTTTCCAAAGATTTCCTAAGATTTCTGAGATTTCTAAGATTTCCAAAGATTCCAGGATTTCCAAATATTTTTAATATTTTATAATATTTCCGAATAATTTAATTTCAAAGATTTTTGGCAAGTGTACTGTATAGTGATGGCAATTTTCTGAAAAAATTTTTTTTGAAAATTTTTATGAAAATTTTCAATGCGTTGAAAATTTTTAAATTACTTTTTTTATTGCTTTACTGCACACAATTGTTATAATATATCTGAAAAAGCGTAAAATCAAAATCAAAATGAAAGCCAAATATAAGCCCAAATCTCAGTTTTTCTTCATTGTAATTTTGGCCAGACTGTAATTTCTACATACGCGGGAAATTTGAATGCTGTATTAATGATCAATTTGCACATTTACCACTCAGACAACAACACACATCATAATAGAGTTCAGTATGCATCCCAAGTATGCCCATACATTTATAAAATCAAATATAATTGATTTAAACTTTTTCAAAAAATTTCAAATTTTCAATGGTCATTGAAATTTTTTTGAAAATTTTCAAATTAAAATTTTCAATGGGCCATCACTAGTACTGTACACCAGATTTTCGGAGTTGTTAGCCACTAGATATTACCTATAACAAGAATGTAACTTTAAAACAATTGCTGGGATGGAGTGGACCATGAAGATCAGTGGTTCTCAAAGCATCTCAAAGTGTGAGCCATTGCAGTCCTGGCTCATACAAAAAAAAAATTGAACTAATAAACTATCCAATACTCAAATCAGTTGTAAGTAACAGGGTTTCAGTGACAGGTAATCAGTTTTAATTTTTAAATCAAATTTCAAATTAGGAAATGTAGAGTTCAAATCGCATAAAAATGCACCAAATTCATTTCTGAAATTCAACATTTCCCCGAGCCTGTGCCACCCAGACCCGCATATTTCTCTGGTCGGGACCCTTTTTTTTAGAGGGCAAACTAGGTTTTCCCCAAAAACGTTTTGGGACCATTTTGGCTACGTAGGTATTTGGGCGGAAACGAATTAAATTTTAGGACCAGGAGCCCCATGTTCATAAATTGGCCTGGTGTTTTGACTTGGGGTGCCTTGCCCCTGTTCTTACTGTGAAATGAATAAGACAAAGAACTAAAATAATCTGCTCATCGCAGATAAAGAAGAGCAGAAGATAGATAGGTAGCTTTTAAAATATGTGTTAGATAAAAATATGTCTTTGGGGAGAAATGTTGGCACATTTACAATACCCTTCCTACAGATTCTTCATTACCTGCTACGCTACTACCTACCTACACATTTGGTATGCCCTACTAACCATTTAACAATCATGTCATTGATATTCCATCCACTTCTTCTAATCTTGATATATATACTAGTCTCTAATCACCAGGCACAGCACAGCTGTCAGTGTAGATCATTATGTCCACTCGTTTAAAAAATTATAGAACCTAATGTAATCATCATTAGGTAGGTATAATAATGTAAACGCTCTTGTTCTCATAGATCTGTGTTCGGATGGAAGTCCCAGCCCTCCAGCCCTGCGTCGTCGCCGCAGCAGGGCTGGAAACTGTTCGGCAACAAAACTCCGAGCACTGTGCTGCCGTCTTCCGCGGACGACGTGGAACCTCGGTGCGACAGTCCGTGCAGCATCCGTTCCGACACGTCCGGCGGCAAGCGCTACGAGGACGTCGTCGCCAGTAGCTCCGCCCTCATACTCCACGATCGGCCGGCGAACCTGCCGGCAAAGTCCCAGGACGAGGAGGCTAAACATCGGCTGGAGTACGACCTCATGGTAGAGGCGGCAAGGAAGAAAGGTAGAGAATTATCTGCAATATACCTAGTGTCAAATATGTGTTCAATTAGTGTCATTTTTTCAACAAAAGAGCACTCTATTGGGTTACCATCCTGCTCTGTTTGCATTGTAAAGTCATTGTCAGTTGTATGCTCGTTGCTCTTTGAAACTGACATTTCCTTGTGAAACATCAAGCGAAACAATGACAAGAGTCAGCGCCTTCAAAGAATACCTTCTATTCATTGCTTTGTACTTATATTATTTAAATTTTTTGTTTTAAGTTGTTCATAATTCAAGAAGATTTATTATTATAGTCAATAGTAAGGTAGGTAGGTTAAGTGAGTGGAACTTTTTAACATTTATTTTCTGTGTTTTCTAACCTTGACAGGTTTTAATCTCTTTACATTTATTTGTTCCTAGTATAGATATAATACATATTGGCAGTTCGGCCAGTTCCTAAGTAAAAGTATTGTTGTGCCTAAATATATGGCAATTATGTGATAGGAAATTAAGTGTTCATTAGTCGGCATTTGACTTTGCCTAGAAGTTAACAACAGGCTCATGACGAAGAAGATCGGTTCGAAAGAGGAGAACAGAACACAGTATCTCAGTTACTGACAATGATCCATTTCACATTTCCTGTCAGTATCTCCTGGGTAGATAAATAAAACTCTGCCAACAGGATGCCAAATCCAGGAAATAGATAGCAGACTGGTATTTTTTACACTAATTACTTCCCTGTGGAATGTTTACACTGAGTGGATGCTTTTTATCAAAGATCATTAGTAAAAACAACTATAGATAGGTATTCTCCAGCTCATTAGGCACTAGAGATGTGAACGAGGTCATGTGACTTGTTTTTTTTTTTAGATAGATTAGAGTGAGATAGGACAGCAGAGGATGAAGTGGAGAGAACGGATGCGGCTCATCCAGCCTCTCCCTGACCCGATTACTGTGATCCATCCCAACGCAAACTAACCTTATCCCACAGTGCCTCACATATGTTGTTATTTAGTGCTCTGAAGAGGTTGAATGAAGTGGTATTGTGTGTGGTGGAATGCAGAAGGATATTCTCTAAACTTCACAATAAATGGTAATCTTTTTGCTTGTGTCAGTGCTCAGCTTTTGAGGCCAGTAAAGCGAGAAAATTTACTGGGTGTTGTTGTCTCTCATGATGAATGTTAATTAATTAGGTAATTGCCAATTTTCATTTTTGCTCGTGCCTTGTTAGTCGCCGGGCTGACAAAAAACGTACAAAAGGATGCTCCGTTAACCCGTGATCCAATTTATTTCAAAGCGTACAAACATGTTACTGAAGAATTTTGGTACCAAGTTACAAAATACAATTATAAGTTTGTAGGTACTTTATACCCAATTATGATTATATTTCATTTCAATATTGAAAATTAAGTTCATTTCACGACCTACATATTTTGGTCTGCAATTGATCCCATTAAACTTGATTGTGTGTGTTAAATAACCTCAAGCTCTTTTTGATAGGTACACTCAAACCAATTAAAAACGGTACTTTGCACAAAAGGGATTAGATAGCTGCTGGTCAGGTTCCTTGACAATCAATCCTTGTTATTAAAAAACAAATGGCTTGTTATTAAAAAATTGCAGCCAGGAGGGTGGAGAGAGGGTGGAGGCTGGAGAGAAATGCAAGGAATGAACTGGAGAAGGTGTGGGAAAGTCCAACTGAGATGATGAAGGAGCTGGGATGGGAGAGTCTGGAAAGTAGAAGGATTACACGCCTGTGTAATTTGCTAAGAGTTAGAAAAGGGGAACCAGGGTGGAAAGAATTGGATGGTAAGATGAAGGGAGGAAATTGTAGAGGAAGAATCAAGAATGCATTAATTGAACCACGAGCACGGAAAGACATCGGAAGATTTTCATTTTTAAATAGAACAATAAGGGATTGGAATGAATTGGGTAAAGTGACAGAAGATTGGATGAAAATGGATGTAAGAAATGTAAAATATGAATTAACGAACCGAGGAGCAAGACAAGAACGAGAAGAGATGGATGATGATGTTATTATTTAGTTGTATAGTATTTAGTGTTTAGTAGTAGTATTATTAGTTCCTTACCACCTGTCTGTGACAATCTGTAAGATGTAAATGAATAAATAAAAAATCAATGAAATCAGAGCTCACTACTAGAGTTAAATAATGCATTGGTACAGACTTCATGGGATGATGCCATCAAACCTTTATCAGCCAATCTTTTTCTTTTGAGGTATCGTTTATTATTTGTTCGAGTGTACCTATTTCCTTTCATGGTACGGTATTGAAGTTGAAACCAATATTGTTGTTATACTCTCTGAGTTCGAAGTCTCTGGATTTGGCCTGTAGTTAACCACTTGTTGTGCAACTTGTTTGCGTAGAGCTGAAGGATGCCAAGTGTCGCAAGAAGCAGTTGCAACAGCAGCTGAAGTTCGAGGAGCAGTTGGCTGCGGCGGCGCGCGTCTGGAGCCTCGAGATCCTGCCCAAGTGGGAGCTCATGTGAGTCGCTTACATTCTCGTTGGCCTTGATTACTAGAGGACATCTTGCATTTCCGTTGGCCTCCAACTAGGGGACAATTTCACTTCAAATGGAGACTGGATATTAATTCTAGATTCAGTACATTAGGGTTCTTTTTAAATAGTGTACAAAATTAACATTGCTACATTTTTATTATAGTTAATAATTTTATTTCTAAGTTAAACAAGTGTTTTTGTACATTTCCCACTTTTTCATGAAGAAGGTATCACAATTGAGTCGGAAACATTGCATTTAAATTGTAAATATTAAATAATCCGTGAAAAATCAAGAACAATCCAAAATCCATTTTGAAAATTTATTTTAAATTATCAAATAAACTATAAGAATGCATTTTGTATGAGAGGAAAGTTGTGATTTCTCTTTACTTTTTACGAGGTTCCTGAACATTTTTGTATTAGGTACTATTGTTTCATTACCTGCATGTCCATGTAATTAAAATTAAAACAATCTAGTGGAGCGGTCGCTCCACCCAGCCAAGTCGTACTGTACACTCACACTCACTCAACATACCGTAAATGCCTAACAAACTAAGGAGCAGACCAAACACTTTTACTGTAAGCAACAACATAGCATTTTCGGCCTACTGGATCTCAAAAATGGGAAATATCACATTGTTGAGAAATATTTTAATTTGAAGCTATGGCCCACCCTACCAAATATTCCAAATGAGCCATACATAGGTTATACCATTTGCGAACTAGAGGGCCGTGAAAACCGTGAAATTACATCACTTTCATCTTCTTCTTCAGATGATGATGATGATATCAGGAAACACCGCTATCACCGCCACAGCCTAAACGGCTAAACCAATCGTTCTGAAATTTTTACCACATGTGCACTTTTGGCGTCTGAGGTGCCTTTTTATAAAACCAACCGGAAGTCGCCATTTTGAAACCGGAAGTGACGTCATATCTCAAACCCGGATAAACCGATCGGAACGACACTAGGGTCAAACGATTCGGACGGTCTTATATATGAAAATACAATAGTCAAAAAATAAATGTACTATTACCAAAACCGGAAATGACGTTATAACATGAGGAATCAGACTTGATAATCACCTCTTACTGCAATAACTACATATTCAGAAGGTTTATACTGATACAAAACATTTATATAAATACATTCTAGGTGGCAGTGATTTCAGCCGCCATTTTGCTAACCGGAAGTGATGCCATATCTTGAAAACGGCTGGACCGATTGGAACGAATCTTTTGCTTTTCTTCATGGAATATCACTTTAAGCATACATATTTTGGTACCAAACGCAACTTTTCTTAGTAACCAAATTGGAAATGGCTTATTTTTTTAAAGGAATTAGTCATTGTTGCTTCGATATGTGTTACAAGTTGTTTAAATAAACTAAAAAAAGTTGTGATATCCCCATAAAAAACACTCCGTGTAAAAATACCAGCCAAGTCTCTTCCACTATAAAAAAATAGAAGAAATCTAAAAAATTAGCACTGAAAAGTAGTGATATCAAAAAATGGGCCAAGTCAAAACTTAATTTTAAAAACCAAAATATACTTGGCGCATCGTTTTTAAGAGCATTTGTATATTATATATATTTATAGGTACATTTGATTTTTGGCATATACTTCTATAATAACTATTTATATACACGATGCGCCAAGTATATTTTGGTTTTTAAAATTAAGTTTTGACTTGGCCCATTTTTTGATATCACTACTTTTCAGTGCTAATTTTTTAGATTTCTTCTATTTTTTTATAGTTGAAGAGACTTGGCTGGTATTTTTACACGGAGTGTTTTTTATGGGGATACCTACTTATCCGATTCATGCCATTTGCGGTTGATTTTGTATAAAATGCAGTGTCACACTTATGAACCTCGTAATGCATTTGTACTGAAGGGACTTGTTGCTTCCAGGCGTGGTTCGCGGAAGGCGCGGGACCTGTGGTGGCGCGGTCTGCCGCCGGCCGTGCGCGGCAAGGTGTGGCGCCTGGCCATCGCCAACGATCTCAATGTCACGCGCCAGCTGTACGACATCTGCGTGGGCCGCGCGCGCGATCGCCTGCGCATGCTGCCGGCTGCAGACGGCGACGTCACCGAGCACGACAAGGAGGCGAGCGTGGAGCTGATCCAGCTGGACATCGCGCGCACGTTCCCTCATCTCTGCATTTTCCAGAAGGTAGGGTTTGTGTGAAAGTTTTGAATGGATAAAGCTACTTTTAGACTACCACAAGAGAAAGAAATTAAACACATGATTTCTATTAGGGATGTTCACGATTACGATTTAATCGAATCGATTAATCGATTATGATATTCAAAACGATTAATCGATGTTAGTACAAATAATCGAATTACATCAATTTGAATTTGCCGCCTTGAAAATGGTTGCATTTTACAACTTCTAAAATGGCTGCCTTCATTCTGTCCACATTTTTCTTTGTGTGCGTAATATTTTAGTGATAAATTCATGTTTGTGTGTATTTTCCCAAGTTTCAGTGTGTATTTCTTATTTGCTTTATCATTTATTAGTGATGATTAAATGAAAAGCGTCACATTATAGCGTATTTGAGTAAAAATGAATAACTTTCCGGACACATTTCATTGTTGAGGTTAATATTGCCGTAAAAGACGATATGATATGACCACCCTGAACATGATGATATCAATACGATTTAATTCGATTATTAATCGATTTAAATTACGAAAATCGAATTAATAATCGATATAAATAAAATAATCGTTGAACACCCCTAATTTCTATGAAAAAATAGATATTTTTACATTTTTTTAAGTTATAAAAAGTATAATCATCCCTATTGGTTTAGATTTTTTGACATTATATGATCTTTAGACAACTTACAGTTTTATAGTGCAAGAAACCAAATAGTAAATGGAGCCTTGTATAAAGATTCTTCTATTCCCTTTCTCTAGTTGTTCAGAGAGGTGTTGAACTGCCGTTTTGCAAATTGCTATGTAGAGAAAAAAATCAGGCTTTTGCTGATCATTACTTTTGAAGTGGTACAAAGTACCAACTTACAAGTTCAATACATAACAAAGACTTCTATTGGTCAAAGATTTTTGGTAAACTTTTAACAACTAGTTGGCATTTACATATTTTTTTTCCACATATCCAACGATATAACGTTGTCATATACCGAGATACTTTTGTTTTGCCAGCCCAGTGTCGGTTGAAACAACGTAACCATCTGGTTCATCGCTATTGTGTGTGCTCCAGGGCGGTCCGTGCTACGACATGATCCACTGCCTGCTGGCCGCCTACGCTTGCTACCGCCCCGACGTCGGCTACGTGCAGGGCATGAGCTTCATCGCCGCCGTTCTCATCCTCAACCTCGACGTCGCCGACGCCTTCGTCTGCTTCGCCAACCTCCTCAACCGCCCGTGTCACATGGCCTTCTTCCGGCTTAACCAAACAGTGGTGAGTCTGACAGTAAAATTCTGTAGATCTTTACTTGAGATTTCTTGTGACACTTTCTTACTGCAATTCTGTTCTTACAGTAGGTATTATTGCTGCATTTTTGTGTAAGTTTTTTATAATTATCATGTCTGGATGGCAACTAGTCTCCGTTTATTTTCTCTGTTCTGCGCTCTTGGTGCTCCTAAAAAGGTCCTGTTGCAATGTTTCACCAGCTAGGCTGCTGGTTTGTTCAGGTAAAGAATCGAACAGGCTCAACCAGAAGGCCAATTCGTTTTGAAACCATTTACGTTTGCATTGTATAAAACAAAACTTGAAAGAGTTGACAGCTATTTCTTAAGGTGCATTTACAGTCCGCCAGAGCAACGGTTGCTGCTAGAAGCAACATGCACAGAATTGTTTCAAGGTTGGATTTTAAAGAAGAGAAAATAAATCATTTGCACTACATAATATAACAAATGTTTATATAAATACTCATCTTGTGGTATATTGCTTGTAAAATACAAGAAAACAAGAAATATCGGCGATCACAGCAGTTATAATCCTTAGCCGCAACCGAAAAAGATGAACCATGCCCATCTTTTGTGCCGCGTCGCCGTGTCGCTGCGACACGGGTGGCCTTGGTTTCTGATTGGTCAATACGCGTTGCGGGCAGCAAGCAACCGGGACTGTAAACGCACCATTAGCCTTCAACTTTTTTACGTTTTAAACGATGAAAACGTACATGGTTTAAAATGTGAATCTCAAGAATTGGCCCCGAGGCCCTTTTTAAGCGTACCAAGAGCAATACAACTGAGTCCAGCTTGCAAGTTATTTGTTCATTGATAAAATAGAGTTCATGTGCAACTTGCAATAACAAAATTCAACTTCAAAAATCAAAGATCCACAAATCTAATCTATTAATTTTTCATTGTTCTGTGTATATATTACATAGATTACACAGTTATATAGGTAATCCAAATTTTACAGCTAACTAGATTAATTTTTATTTGAGAACAATCCACATTCCTGCCCTTCTAATGTGTTTCCCTTGTAGATGCAAGCCTACTACGCCACATACAACGAGTTCTTCCGCGAGAACCTCCCGCGCCTGCACCAGCACTTCTCCGAGAGCTTGCTGAGCCCCGACCTGTACCTGCTGGACTGGCTGTACACGGTGTTCGCCAAGGCGATGCCGCTGGACGTGGCGTGCCGCGTGTGGGACGTGTTCCTGCGCGACGGCGAGGAGTTCCTGTTCCGCGCGGCGCTCGGGATCTTGCGGCACCACCAGGAGGCGCTGTTCCGTCTCGACTTCCTCCACGGGGCGCAGTTCCTCACCAAGCTGCCCGACGACATCGCCGGCGACCAGCTCTTCAAGTCCATCGAGGCCATCCGGATGTGCGTCGGCAAGCGAGGGTTCAACGAGGTGCTGGCGCGGCACGTCGATGCGAGCAGAGAGCCGAGTTGATGTGGGCACGGAGGTAGTTCGAGACAATCGCTCAGTGTTTAGATGTCGATGTCGTGCTATGGTTAGACAACGAATTTTTTGAGTTTTATCGTTAGGATGTAGGTAAGTTCACTGCAACGTAGAGTTTAGTTTTTACGGGTTGCCGTTGACGATCATTGGTTCTAGACAGTTTTAATGATAACCTATTTACTTTTAAGTCATTTGATATTGATATTGTACATTTGTGATACCTAATCAACTCTTGGAATCTCTAAAAGAAAGAATGTAGTGAATCTGAAGTAGTTCGTGAGAAAGAAGCATGCATGATTTTTATATTTTAAAAATTTTACATATCAAGCGGCAACCCTCGAACCCTCGACCTTATATTAAAACTTCAGCGTATGCTGACGACCACTTCATGTGAAAATGACTGAGTTCTTCCCTAGGTTAGATTATATGTAGTCATTTTTTCTCTAGTTTTAGCTTTTAGTTATACCTATATAATTGCCTGAAAAAAAACGTCCTACTAATAACTAGCTAACACACGTCGACGGTGAAATCTCTCTTCAGAATTCAATGCCCTGTTTCTGGTTTGCCTTTTGAATGTATACTATCATGCTCTTTGCTTGCCTGTGCATAGCGCTTCATAGTTTCTTATGTAAGTTAATTCCTATTGCAAGTTTTTTACTGCAAGCGAGCCCTGTTTTACTGAGTAATTTATTTACTGTTATGTTGCAAAGATATTACTTTTTTTATAAATACATACTGCTTCCAGAACTATCTCGTATCAAGGTCTGCTTCTATGCTAATATTACTCATGTTGTCATAATTGTTGCAATACTCAACGTCGTTTCTCTCGGACACCGGTACCGTTTACACCAAGAGGGAAGCGGAATAGAATCTACATAAAGGCCTTGTTGGACCATTTCATTGCGTTTGAACAATTAGTTTTTTAGTTTACACGTTGACGTCTGGTAAACCTGATTTTAATTTTATTTTATTGGTGTTTAACTTCCCACTGTTCTGTTCTGCATATGATTATGATGATGATTGGGAGATTATGAAGAATAGGTAAAGATGGGTGGTGGGAAGGCAGTGGTTATGGCCAGTTATTAGAAGGGAACCTTTCCAGCATTTTAGTCAAATACTGAGGCAAGACTGCTGTTTAGTTTCTCACCATCCATCATTACTTAATAAAACTTGCCAATACCCCAACTAAATGGAGCCTTTTATGTAGAATCTATACCCCTTCTGTCGTGGTGCAGATCGTATTGTCCATCCTTGTTTCTTGATGTAGCTGAATTCATTCCAAGAACTGTTTTTAACATTTGGTTTAACTGCTGTAAGTGGGTACAGATGAGTCATTGTACAGGTCTAACCTTCCATTTCGACGAGTGAATTTTACCTTCGGATTGTTGAGTCTTCATTTGTGCATTTGCTGTGTGATCCGAACGAAGAGGAAGATCGGTCCTTTACAATGACTCATCTTTACTGGCGAGGTGATTTTATAAATGTTAATGTCCAGAATTGTGTCCACCCGCGAGGGTAAATCTCGTATATTGAGATTGAAGTTTAGAATTAGTCAATGAAATTCGTAGGTAATTTTTTTAGTTTTTTTAAAGTTTGTTATAACATATAGAACATTATATTCCGTTGGTAAAATGTCCAAAGAAAATAACCAATCCTCTGGAAACAATAAAGAAGAATCCTGCCGAACAAAGTAAACACGTCCTATGTATTTGATACTCCTAGCGAGTTGTTTGTATATTCCCATTTGGTATATTTATTAATAACGCATTATTCTGATATTAATGTAAATTGGATTAATATTTATTATTATTGTATCATAATTATTTCAAATATAATTATTGTGGTTATTAAGTTTCTTATTAATTTATTACATCCTATCAATAAATCCTTATCAGTGATTAATGACTAATTAGCATGTATCTACTTTGGATAAGATATTGCCATTGGTGTGGGAAGAGAATAGCTGATGTCAATGAATATTGATTAATAAAGGAATGCTAATGTCAAAGGAAATGACTACTAAAAACCATGAGAAAAACATTAGTCATAGGTACAAGCTAGGATGATAGGTCATCCGTCATAGGTACTCATAGCTGCTTGATTGACACCATACTTTTCAGTAACAATGAATGCAGAACTTATTGAAAGAAAATAGTTATGATGTCGATGCTCCAATGCTGTACTGAGACATCTCAAAAAAATTAAAAAATTAAATTATAAATCATTGGATTCAGAATATTTCAAGCTCTATCCAGTCCTGTACTGAGATATCTTTTTGCCTCCACGAGATCGCGGATGTCTCTCTATAACATTCTCCAGTTCTGTACTGAGACATCATATTGTCAATTAAAATAACCTTTAGGTATGTAAATGTCCCAGTTCTGTACTGAGACATCATATTGAAATCTTATATTCGATTTATCTCAAAACTATGATTTTGGAGATGTCTCGGTACAGCATTCATCGATGTGTCAACTTTTCAGTAAGAATTTTAATATTTTTTTTTGTCTGGGGCTTAACGTCGCACTGTTCTGCAGCGAGGTTAATGGCGACGGAAAATGATGTTTGTAGTGCTGTTTTCATTTTTGTAAATGAAAGTGAATTCATTGAGCTTTATGTCGAATTGTATAATTTAAACATCATTGTAATAAGAACGTCCTTGACTGCTCTGTATGTTTTGTTATCTATAAGAAAGTCAGAAAGTCAGGTTGCAGACACTGCAATTCTAATAAAATCATACCTGCTTGGCAATCTGGCTTTCGGAAAAATTTCAGCACAACAACAGCACTAGCAAATATAGCTGATGATATTCTACGAGCCTCGGACAACGGACTTATCACGACCATGGTATTATTAGATTATTCCAAGGCCTTCGATACCCTTAACCACACTTTACTCATTTCTAAATTGCGCTACTTTGGTCTGAACGAGAGGGCATTGGAGCTTTTCAAATCTTTTATCACAAACAGGTTGCAGAAAGTCAACATAGGGCCTAACAATTCCGACTATAAATTAATCAAAACAGGTGTGCCGCAGGGCTCAGTACTCTCTCCCTTGCTGTATTCCATTTATACATGTGACATCGCATTAGTTAATCACTGTACTGCACATTGCTTTGCCGATGATACTCAGCTATATTATTCTTATAAACCATCAGAAAAGATTACAGCAGTGGAAAGAATCAACAGTGACCTTAAGCTAATAGAGTCTGCCTCACAGAAACATGCCTTGCACTTAAATCCATCCAAGTCTATGGTAATCCACTTTAGCAATCGCAGTGGACTTAATTTCATTCAAAATGAGAACACAGATATCCTGGTGGATCAAAAGGTGTTACCTATTGTAGAAAATGTAAGAAATTTGGGTCTACACTTCGACTCTACCCTACGTTTTAAAAAGCATACGTCAACCCTTCTGCAATCATGCTATTCCAAATTAAAACACTTGTACCAATTTAAAAATATTTTGTCACGAAAAGTTAAATTCCTGCTGGTTGAATCATTAATAATCTCAAAATTTGATTACGGCGACGTTATCTATGGAAACTGTCTTGATAGTGTGAGCGCTAAAAGACTCCAAACTGCGCAAAACTCTTGCCTACGTTTCGCATTAAACATTAGACGCTACGATCCTGTCTTAAGAGACCAAATTATATTTCCTGCCATTATGCAGAAGTTGGCTGGCTCAAACTCCAGGAAAGACGTAATTTACATATATGCAACCTAGTCAATAAAATCCTAGAAATTGGACAACCAGAATACCTCCATAGCAAACTCACTAAAAGAAAAGACATTCATTCAGTAAACACACGTGGTAAAAATAAACTCTCTTCACATTCACACACTACTAATTTATTCCAAAGATCGTTTTCATTTAATGCAGTGAAATATTATAATGAGATCTCAAACTCTATGCACAGCGTACAGCACAAGCTATTTAAACCACTTCTTAAAAAAATGTTCCTGGAGAGAAATAGAGCTAATAAATAATATATTGTAGATAAATACCTAGCCAGATGTTACTGCAGACGCACATCACATTACATACATACCTTGTAATTTAATTAATCATGAAGTTTTCAGTTCCTTCAAGTATCTGTTACTATTGTCTTTGTTATTATTACTCTAATTATCCATATGTTTTTTGTTCCTTAATGTCAATCAATAACTTATCCATAGTCGAATTATACATTGTAAAATTTTCCTTTTATTCACATATTTACTTGACACTGTACCACTTATGTTAACAAAAGAGTTAAGTGGAAGAGAAGCCACTGGCTTAACTTCGCTCTACAAATAAAGATATTTATTATTATTATTATTATTTTACGACTGACGAAGGAAACTGAGAGTACCAAACAGCATGGCTCTCAACGGTCACAACAATACTAGTGGCACGTAACATGGCCAAAGTAAAAGCGATATTGGAAAGAAATTGATTGGCTGATTCATATTAAATTATCGACATCTAACTCTAGTAGGTGAGCTCTGATTTCATTGTAAATAACCAGGATTGATTGTCGAGGAACCTGACCAGCAGCCAATCTGTTTCGTTCCAATACCGTTCTTACTTTGGCCGACTTTAGTTGAAAAAATATAAGTATCCGACATTTATCTTAAAGTGATCTATTTTTCTATCTAGCAACAAGCCTCAACATTTTGTAAATGTTTGAATTGCTGTTTTCAATTTTACAAAATCAAAATCATGAGTATGATGTAAAATTATAACATAATCGAGCAAGTGTCTCCACTTGACACTTATGGCTCGAATCTATATTTGTTTATATAGGCGTAATATACGTATTATGTGTTTATGTAGGCGTTTTGTGTAACTCTATACAGTTAGATATCTTCAAAGGGGTTCTCAAGATCTGTAGAGGAACAGATCTCACATTAATATCTTATCAACGCGTTTCACCGAGCATTACCTAGTTTTACAAAATGTCCATATACAGTTTGACGTTTTAGCATGGTTTTACCAATGGTTTTACGCTGGCAGGACATTTGTAAGGGAAACATGGAGAAGCAAACATCGTGGCTCTTAACTCTGGTACGTACTCATAGGGTGGTGAACATGAACATTGCGAGCTTGTAGCACCACGATTACGATGGCGGATCATAGAAGGAGGCGATGGGCGCGACTGCCCTTCCATCCCACTCCCCTATCCTAAAATAATAAAACACGAAACTCTTCCTTACTCAACCCATTAATACATCCCAGTATCTTGACCTCAATGTGCAATAAAACGAACGAGATGATCGAGAATGATTTTTGTGAGAGTTTCCGCATGGCAGCGGGAGAGGGGGGGGGGGGGCAAATCCCAAATGCTTTCTTTCGTGATCTACTTTCCTGAACAAACGATATAGGTATGTATTTTGGAAAAATACTTCCAGATACTTCTAACCAGTGTTGAATCCAGACATTTTTCTCGGGAGGGGCACTTGAATAGTTGGGGGTGGCATTTTTGGGGGTACTTTTTTGATGTTGGGGGGGGGGGGGGGAAGTTAATTTATGAATATGCTTGTAGTTGTACAAAAAGCCCCCGAGAAAATTTTTGATCAAGGTCATTCGTTTAGGTACAATTTTGAATCACAGTGTATAGCTATTTTGGGGAATTATAAATTGAAAAATATCCAAAAAATGGTCTAAGAGATTTAATAATAGGTAAATTTATTGAACTTATCAGGATATGCATGTCCGGGGCGCATAGCCCCGAAAATTTTTGGAATTTTAACTCAATTCTAACCGTTTTGGAAGGTTTTTGACATGATCCGTCTATTTTTACGTGTTTTTTTCACATATTATTTTGAAGGTATTTTGAATAGGTATTTGTGCCGAGGGGGGCACATGCATACCTCGGGGGGGGGCACTGCCCCCCCCCGAGGTATGCCTGGATTCAACACTGCTTCTAACAAGAACTAATTATGTATCGCTGCTCTGAATGATTAACTTCTAACATAACAATTAACGCCATCGTGATATAATAATGCATTTGAAGTCTCAGGCGGCGCGCGCAACAACCATCTAGACTTATCTTAGTTGCATTTTGTCCGTTTCATACTGTGTCACTAACATAATATGGTGTCAAATAGTGACAACAAGTACAAGTATGTTTGACTTCCAAAACGGATATGTTACGGTTATTCCCTTCCTTTGCCTGATACAAATATAGCTAGAGAAGGAGCCATAACGAATAAGTAATAACTAATGCAAGTAAAGCGATCTATAGATCTTCTAGGAAACAAGTTTATTGACTAATAATAGACATTGCTTCATTCTTATTGGCACCATTACAGCTCTCTTTTCCTTAATATATGTGTCATTCAAGTACGTTTCACTAGAGGATAAGCCAAAGAATTATTTTGCTGACTTCGATGTCTGATACAGCCATGTTTGATGTCATCTTATCTCATTGTCTGTGATTTTTAAAGATTATTGCTACGATCACCACACTTTACAGGGATCGGAAACTGTCTGCGTATAGTGACGTCACTCCCATAAGACCAATGCTAAATGATGGCGGCCCAGTGCTTGGGCCGCCGATTTGCACCTGATGACTTCCTGCACCCGTTTACTTCCGGCTGGTGACCCGCGAAATTTAAAAAAAGTACGATTTTGGAGTGTTAATTTGATTCACACAATTGCCGCCAGGTTTGAACGAGCTTCTCAAACTTGCCGCTGCTAAAGATGATAGCGCATTGTCGAATATTTGAATTCTGTTCTGGCGGGAGATAAAGACATGTGTAAAGAGATTGACATCACAGCCGCCTGTTCTATGATTGTTGTGTTCAAGGTGACCAAGCACATGGCCAGCTAGTCAGACAGTTTCCGATCCCTGTAAAGTGTGGTGATCGTAGATTATTGTGAATGAGGTAAAATCTTTCCCCAATCTTATTGACATAAAAAATGCATACCTCAAGTGTTAGATTACAAACTAAATTCTCATATGATGGATAGCTGATATAAATAATAGTGATATGAGATTCCTAGTGCAGTATTGATAATTGAGTCAATAATTAATCTCTAGTTAAAGCTAACCGAATTCTGAGGCAGATTTGTTTGACCAATGTAGATCTGACCAAACTACGACGTCATAAAACAAAAGTCAATGTTTGGTCACAACCAAAGAGCTTGTATACACAACAAATTGAACACATGATATTATTGAGCGAGCGAAGCGAGCGTCTCCTTTTGGCTCTTTTGGCACGGACCTCTGTTTTATTTTTTTTTTTGTATTTTTTTTTGTTTTTGTTTTTGTCTGTTAATAGACGATATACAGGTCGCACCGTTTCACCTATCGATCTGAAATTTTGCACACATGTAAAACCAACCTTCTCTGTTTGCAGGCCCCAAATTTTTTTTAAATCCATTCATTGGTTAAAATTTAAATAAATATCTCCCGATAGGCTGAAAAATGAAAACGGTCTTCGATAATTCTGATCAAACTCATATTTTGGCTATACAGGTCAGAGTTTTTCTTTGATCGAGCTGAAATTTTGCACACATGTAGAGACAACCTTCTCTGTTTGAAGACCATAATTTTTTTGAAATCCATTCATTGGTTAAAATTTAAATAAATATCTCCTGATAGGCTGAAAAATGAAAACGGTCTTCGATATTTCAGATCAAACTCATATTTTGCATGATTATTAAGACCAACATTGTCTCTTATTTTACAAAATTTCATCCCAATCAGTTAAGAACGTATGAACTTATTAACATTTTTCATATCTGTCAGTAATGAAGTATCAAAATGAATGTTTTCCAGTGCCAGTTGAATTGCATCTGATTTGCTATATTTACCAGGATGCTTAGATGTTATTTTCAAGTTTCAATGAAAAGCATAATATGTTGTGTTGATTGTGTGATCATATTTCAATTCAATATGGATGTATATGTTTTCTGTGATTGTGTACGCATTTCCTGTTCGAGAATTTGCACGTCCCCGTGCTCGCTCACCAACGCGTTACACTGAGCGTTTTCCTAGTTAGAATAATGTTGAATTCGTACAGAATTTAACAGTTTTACAATCAACAAATTGCCGTTAATAATAGTATTGCTTTAAGCTATCTACTTGAATATTGTTCAGTCTTAATAAACTTCTCATAAGAGAGGAAGGGCCTTTTTAAGTTGACGAAACTATCCAGTGACAGACGCCATTAAAAAGTAAAACGCTTTGGCAACATACCTGGCAAAATATAATTTGTTTCGTTGTAGCATCTGTAATAATTGTCCAGCAAATCATCAAACATGATTTATATGATTTAAATATATTGATTGTACTATTTCAAGTGATAAATTAAACTAGATTAAACACGTGTGAGCTATTTCTTTGATCTTTCTAAATTTCATTTGTTTGAATGAAAAATTGTTTTTTCTAACAACCCTGGAGTTACCATGGTAATACTTTTGTCTTTCATAAGGCAACGCCCACCTACATTGGTGGGCGCCCACCTACACTGACAATGCTTGTACAAACTGACAATGCTTCTACAAATTGGTATTTGTGTGTAACCAGCTATGAATAAATAAATAAAATAAATAAATAAACATTGGTCAATTCCAATATGGTCCATTCTTTCTATTCTACTGATATGTTATAATTTCTTTCTAATTTCCATACAACAAAATGTTTAACAACTTCCTCATACACAAGGAATCAACAATAATCAACAATACAACTAAACTGGTTGGAATCTTATTGATCAGCTGGTAGAAAGTGTTGGCATCAAGTTACAATTTCTCTGCAGTGACGAATTTAAAAGGAAATGTTGGCATGTTGCTCATCTGACAAACTGGAGCCAAATGTAGAGCTTATGCTCGATGCTACTCCCTTCACTACATTTTAAAAGCCAAGCCTAGAGATTGGATGGAAGGAGGAAAAAACTGGTTTAATTAAATCAGCCGCGTGGTATGAAAGAGAAAAGATAATTTATTAATACACAATTTGGTTTGTATATGAGTGGATAGAATTTTAACAGAATAAGCTAGCATTAATTTTGTGAAAAACAGCCCTACTATGTTACGTATAATTTCAGTGTGTATTTTGCTGTTGGAATAAACGCATTGCTAATTTCTGTATCACGAAAGATGGGGGATTGAATCTATATCAAATGCCCCTTTTCTTAGGATACGTGCCCAACTTGTTATAAGTTCATTTTGAGGAACATAGCTCAACCATCAATTCATCTAAGGCTCAAAATCTAAGCTAATAGTACTGAAGAAATGGTGCACTTTTATGTACACTCGACAATTCATAAAACGGTATTTGAACGAAACGGATTGGCTGCTGGTCAGGTTCATTGACAATCAATCCTTGTTATTATCAATGAAATCAGAGCTCACCTACTAGAGGTAAATGACGAGTAAGTATAGACTTCATCAGATGATGCTTTCACATTTTTTACAGACAATCCATTTCTTTGAAATACCGTTTTATAAATTGTCGAGTGTACCTAGATGCGTGTAGATGGTATTCCACTACTCTAGTATAATACGCAGCAGTAGCACTGCTGGTTGCCTAAGCCCCAGCTGTTTACCTCACATATCATACTGTCATTATTACTTAATCCTGAATTACCATTCAAATCACACATAATGACATCCGCAACAGCTACTTGTGTTACAAATCAACCTTGGCCATGAAATCCTCGCACTTGGAGCACGCACTTGACCGAAATTAAACAAGCCTTGGTTTAGTCGGCGAAATGCGTTCCAATAGCCGAACATTGTAGAAGATACTTGCAGTTTCTGGTCAATACATCATGGTGCAAATTACAATAACAACATTGCACGGCGAGCGTTTCCACTACACTAACTTATGGCTCGAATCTATTTTCTATTTTGTTTGTTATTTTTGCATTACCCGGTCAAACGAACGAACGGATCAGGTCAATTATTTGACACTAGATTCATAGCTATTATGTTCGGTTACCTATTGATTTCTAGCAAGATCAGTCCGTTGGTGTCGCCGGAAAATTGATTTATGTATAGTTAAGCCGGACCGGTTGCATGTCTCTTTTGTCTGCCCTATTCCAAGGTCACCACACCAATCAACCTATCGATCTGATATAATATAATATGAGGAGCTACATTACAAAATGCAACTTGTCCATTTTGCGTTTTTTTTTCAGTTAGAGGTGAAAAAACATGAAGAGCAACAATGTTTACGCAGCCTGATTCGAACTTGTAAAAATCACATTAAACCAAGTGTAATTAATTATGTAAACACAGGATTTCGTATCTTCCATATCATTGTCAATAGAAAATCGCGATTATCTCTGTTCAATGATTTTGGACAAGTTTCATTTTGAAATTGTAGCTCCTCATATTGCATATTACCAGCGATCATATTACTTACTGCGGTCATATTACTAGCTAATCCTATGATATGGTTGATACACGAAAATTAACCGTTTGTCCGATCATTTAGAAATTTTGGATGATCGTTGAGACCTTAACATTTTATAAAAGTGTACAACTTTTTAGTAATATTGGTCAAGAAATTAGAGAGTTATTGCCATTTTAAAGGTTTTTTGGAAACATGATGTATTTTTTTTAAAGATAAAGTATAGGTAATCCACCACAACTTATCATAATCGTTCTTTACAGCTGTTTTCCAAGAACAAGATCTATAGGTCATCAACCCTCTTTTGCATTGATTTGCGTGCTTATCCTATTCTTTCTGGCTTACAGACCGTTAAAACAGTGGTCAAACGTATCATACGTTGCAATAATAGGGTTATAAATGGGTAATAAAAATGTGCTAAACATACACAAATCTGGTGTGGTAAAAATTGCTTAAAAATGGGATAAAATATTTTAGTTTTAGAAATATTCAAAATATTGTGACTTTTACAGTGTTGCCAATAATTTAGGATCGAGCACATGGACACTTAATCGTTTAACCTAATTCAAACACTCTAATTTGTGTGGGTTACCTTTCCTGTTTACTATCGGTATATTTGTAAACAACGCCAAAACCGCAATGTTGTACGCCATTTTGTTTTGAAACAAAGCCGTATCTAGACGAAAATGAGTGATCAAGGTCAAAGCAAGGGGTGTCGAACATTGGGTTTTCTGCATTGAAAAGTCACACTTCAGGATGGCCACAATGTCAATACATTGTATGTTCAAGTTTATGGTTCAAGGCAGTAAACTAATTGAAAGTAGAATTATGTGGACATACACACGAAGAACCTGGATGTTGACAAACCTGGACAAATCATGGACTCAGTCCTGGACAAATGATAGGAAGGTGGAAATGGCTGTCGTAGCCAATTAATTTGTAGGTTAACCTTCCCATAATTTGCCTATCGACTGAGGGAAACTATACGAAAAAAACACAGTCAGTGAGGACAGCAGCGGAAATCGAAACCCGTTCTCATATCTCATATCATATTTTAATAGTTTCGATTAAATTAGTGTCTATAAGCACCATCTTCCTGGCAGCATCACAATCATTCATCAGTCTCCATTAGACTTTGCAGAACAGTGCGGTGCAGGCGCGTGGGGGGATTATCCCCCCCCCCTCAAGCAGGCTGGCCCTCATTCGCCAATCGCCATACAAAATAAAGTGTACTGTCCGAGAATCACTTAAAAATTGTTTAATTTCTAAAAAAACGCCCTGCGGGGCAATAATAGCGATCAGTTTTTTTTTGCAATTTGTTCAGTTTAGCATCCCAGAATCGATTTTAATATGTGTTTATTCGAAAAAATGCCCTGCGGGGCAACAATTGGAGTTTTATGCTTCAGTTTATGCATTTTACAGCCCCAAAATCACTTTTAAATGGGTTAAATTTTTTAAGCGCCCTGTGAGGCTAAAACTGGGGGGTTTCGCCCCTTAGATCCCTCCCCCAGATGTCGTGACCCCCCCCCCCTCCCCCCCCTCCCGTGATGAAAGTAGTTCATACGCTCCTGGTGCGGTGTTAACACCATTAATAAAAATATTACAATACAATATAAAACAGTCATAAGTATATAGTTCTATGAATTTAACTTTGAAAGTGCACGTAATTACCCCAAATATGAGATTTTGATGAATTACATAGAACTACGTAATTATATAATACTATTGAGCATTATTATTTTTATTGTCTTCTTAAATCGGATTACGATGAAGGTCATGAATTTACCACTCTTTGATAAGAGTTTAATTGTATTCTAGAGACTAGTAAAATGGTTGATAGGTGCGTTAACCTTTGATGGAGCTCGCAAGCCGCCAAGGCGTTTAACAAACTGGTTCGAGTTTAGTTTACCTGTGAGGTAATTGATAAGGACAATTAGACGATGTAAACTCCAATTCTGTCACGTCCACGGCGATTGGCCAAGGACAAACGGTCACTTTTGTCAAGCAGATGGCATCTACTGACCTTACGTAATCCCTGAACACAGACGTGTATGCTAATTGCTGACCAGTCGATTCATTCGAAATTGCGTTCTCACTGGTGAAATATAATTATGTACTTTGACCGGAAAATAGTTTTAAGCATAATTTTTTTTAGAATAAAGGCTAAAGATCAAGTCCACGAGACAAATTTTTGACTACAGCAGTAACCGAAACTCTTCAAGTAGGATAGGATGTTGGTTTCACACCTTATTTTCTTTTATTGTTACTCGTTTGTCCATGTATCCGTTCAACGCAATTATTAGAGTAATTCATTGCTTTAAACTCAGTAATACAAGTAGGTATGTTTGGCTCTTTGGCGTTCGCAGCTTTTAAATTTAATGAATCTCCCAAAGCTTGCGTCTCTATACAGAAGTCAGTAGAATTCGGGCATTAGTGCCAAACTTAGGCAAAAATGCAAGTAGATACTTATGTACCACTAGACGTAGGAAAAATATTATCTTTACCAAAAGTGCTCTATTTCTTGGGATACATTAGCTTGAATAGCTTTTAATTTTCTAAAATATAATAATGCAAAACAGTTCAAACCACTGTTTAAGTCTTTGGTTGAACCATGAGCTTGAAATTGACATTCAAAACGTAACTTTAGCTGTAAAAACAAATATTTTTAGCAAGAAATGAATCCACATGTGTGATTCTATTTCCCTCATCTCATGGTACAGCTTCCAGAGAACAAAGCAAATTTAAAAAAGGAAAATTGTACAATGGGATCAAATGTGGTAAGAAAGCATCAAACTGACCGACGACTAGTATGTTGAGAATTTGAATGTTAAACTAGAGAATATTAAAAAATGTAACTGAAAACAAATTAGACATTGGACATTACATTGTATAACACTGTCAACTATTCTAATATAGGTACCAAAGTCATCACAACAATGATTGTAAGAAAATAACAAGGAATGCGTTCAAAAATGAGCTCAAAATAATATTATACATATTATTCTTTAGAGCTTTTTTTGAAATTTTGTCTTTCCACTTAATAATTTTAAAAAATCAGATAGTAACGACCCATTACAGCCTAATAGACTAAATAATGCCACACACTGGAGTACTTTATGACCTCTGGTGCGACCTCAAAGTGTTAAATACGATTATTTTACTAAATATTTCGTATTTAACACTTTGAGGTCGTACCAGAGGTCATAATGAACTCCAGTTTGCGGCATTATTTATTTAGTCTATAAGCCTGTAATGGGTCGTTACTATCTGATGTTTTAAAATTATTTAGTGGGAAGACAAAATTTCAAAAAAACGCTCTGACGAACCGTGCGATTCCCGTTCGCTTCCGTTTGCCTCTTAAAGCATCTAATACTACGTCATTTCCTCTTTAACTTCATTTTCCGTTCTTAATCACTAATTACAAACCAATAATTATCTTGATTACAAAGAGTCACTGAACCAATCTAAATTAGTTAATTCGAAGAGCTGATCAAAACTTCTTCTAATAAGATCAAGTTCAATTGTCCACCATTCTTTTCTGATAACTCTGAAGCTTCGCAATTTCGCACTTTTATAAAGGATGATTATATGAACGTCATTATATGCAGCGAACGAATTGAGCGTAATCTACAAACACGTCATTGTGATGTCATATTCTGTGGTAGTTACAAGGATGTTGGGTCGAGCCTTCAGGATATTGTCTATCGCTTATCATCACCCTTTAGATGTTAGACTTTGTTACAAACAACCTAGTCGATAAAGTTCAACTTGGATTGTACTAGAATTGTTGAGAAATTGGGGTTTTCTGATAAATATTAGGTTATTGATCAGTGTCAATGAGATAATGGATAATTTGATAGTCAAAACGTCCGTGTGTATGCGATAGCGTTATACACTTTTTTGTAGGTTCTATCCACACATAGTCACATAGTTCTCTGATTTTGAAAATATAGTCATGTAAAACTTGTGCAGAAGACCGGTATTTTTAGCTTTCTGATTGGATGAAAGAGAAAATTATTTTTTCCGATCAAGTTAAAATTTTGGACGGCCTTTCAGACCAACGGTTAGCTAATTTATATATGACACTTTTTTTCAATATCAGACCAAAGTTAAAAAAATCCAACAAACAATACATTAGTTGACTGAGAGTATGGGAGCTGTTGCCATTTAATGAAACAATACGTGAGTTTATCACAGAAACGCAGAAAAAAATCAGAAGCAAAGAACAGTAATAAAATAAGGTTAAAAAATACACTACACTGCACTAGTCATGTGATAGCAATTATTATGAGTGACATAATCAACAACGTAATATAAGTGTCACACAAGATATCAGTCTTCATTACGATACTTACTTGTTGACCTAACACCAGATATTTTTTCTACAATTGTTATAATTGTCTTGACATGCTATCTGCGATCTCATAGTTTTTTAAAAATGAAATTAGTTTGGTTTTACTTATTAAGGGCCGCAATAACCAAAGTTAAATTGTACTGGATTAACTAACTTTTGGATTAAATTCAATTGTTTCACTCATTTTGAGGTATCTGATTGGCTGTGGCCGCCAATTTAGTCCAATATTTAGTTAATCCGGCTCAGATTAAGTTTGGTTATACCGGCCCTAAGTTATTTTGAGATATGAACCGTGTGAAATGATCATATTCCAAATTATCATTTGGCCATTCCGCTTTTACGAACAAGTTCAGTCACCTCCTCGAATTCCTACTGGCTTACATGAATGCACTTCATGTAACAAAATATTTAGGGAGGAATGAAGCTAAAGGATGATTAGATTAGATTAGTGTGGTTTAATGGCGCGTCAACGACGAGGTTATTTTGCGCACATTAATTGTTATATTTAACTTTGTTGATCATAATTGGAGGGCAAGGGGAGGGGGTCGACCTAACGGGCCCGATCCGGGGGAGTCCAGCACTGATGGGAAGGCCAGGCCGGAATGGGGACGGACCGGGGGGTGTGAGGATTCGGGCCGGCTGAACCCGATTTCAGGGGGATCACCATCTCGAGGGGGGGGGCCGGCCCGAGGGGACCACAAATTCAAGGGAGGGCATGGTTAGGCCGACCCTGGCTGCTCTTGGTCTGGGCCTCACCACTGATCTGTCCGGCATGGGTAGCCCTTACACATGAGCATATGCTCGCCGGCGTAGCTGCAATGGATCATTGGCCAACACAAACCCCACCACCACGATAAGGTGACAGCCGTCGGGGGGGCTAAAGGATGTTCAAATGGAATACTTATGTACAGTGGCGTGCAGGAGTTCCTTCTGCCTTTATCATAAGTGTAACAACACAACATGTAACACAACAACCTTTATAGCTTCATTCTTCCCTAAATATTTTGTAACATGAAGTGCATGCCGAAAGAAAGTAGCTTAATTAATTAAATACCGACAAAAGTAAACACTCTGTGGGATCAATGTTCCTTTCAACATGTCAATGTCAACCCAACCTTGACTCGAATAAAGCTTCAACTTAACCTACCCGTACATCTCATTTGGAACAAAATAAAATTAAATTATAGGGTTTGTTTTCACTCCGTATAGATCAGCAACTTATGCACAGCACGAGCATGGCAATCGCTTGTAAACGCGTACGGAGGCTTTTCCTATAGTTACTTTTATTACTTGAAATGATTTTATCTAGTGGAGCGGTCGCTCCACGCCAGCCAAGTCGTACGGCGCGCGCACACTCTCATATAAAGGCTGGAGCAAACCCACTTTTACTGTAAGCATCAAAGTGGCATTTTCGGCCTACTGGATCTTAAAATTGGAAAATCTCACATTGTTGCGAAATATCTAAATTTCGAGCTATGGCCCACCCCACCACATATACCAAATTTGGGAACAATAGGTTACGCCCTTTGCGCGCTAGAGGGCCGTGAAAACAGTGTTTTAGGGCGGTTTTCATAATAATCTCAGTAGTAGTAGTAGGGTGGAGCTAAAATATGGTAAACAGGCCACAGCCTAAACGGCTGAACCGATTGATTTGAAATTTTTACCACATATGCACTTTTGGCGTCTGAGGTGCCTTTTGCTATAACTGGTTTTATGCCGCCATTTTGAAACCGGAAGTGAAGTCATATCTCGTCAACGGTTGGCCCGATCGGAACGAAATTTGCGCCAAACGATTCAGACGGTCATCTATATGCATTATAAGTAGCAAAAGGCTAAACATTATGTTAAAGAAACCGGAAATGACGTAATGAAATTTGAAATACATTTATTGGCTTTTTGGCAACAAAGGTTGATCCGATTATTTTGATATTTATGTAACGTATGTACTTTTGACGTCTCATGTGACTTGTTATAAATCAACCGGAAGCCGCCATTTTGAAACCGGAAGTGACATCATATCTCAATAACGGCTAAATAGATTTCAACGAAACCAGCGCAAAACAATTAAGACGGTCAATTTTATGTATTATCATCAATAATATTTGCAGTTTCCCATACCTAAACCGGAAATGACGTCACACATTTTAATAATCTCACAAATTTACATGTTGATGCAATAAATATACTATTTCAGACAGCTTATAATAAAATGTAATCATGTTTCAAATATACTTCAAGGGGTCAGAGATTTCAGCCGCCATTTTTAAACCGGAAGTAACGTCATATCTCAAAAACTGGTAGACAAATCGGTATGAAACTAGCGCCAAACGATTCGGGTGGCCATCTCTATGGAATATGAACAGTACAAATAGAATTTTCCTATTTATGAGACCGGAAATAACGTCATTCAAATTTAAAAAATTATTATAATCCCCTCCTATATAATAAATACGTATTCAGAAAGCCTAAAATGATACACATCATTTATAGATATACATTCTATGTGGCAGTGCAGTAAGTTCAGCAGCCATTTTGAAAACCGAAGTGTTTCCATATCTCGGAACTGGGTTGACTGATTGGAATGAAACCTTTGCTATTCTTCGTGAAAGATCATTTAAAGCAATTATTTAGGACCATACGCTGCTATTCATTAGTGGTAACGAAATTGTAAAGGGTGATGATTTTTTAAAAGAATTTAGTAATTGTTCATTTCATATGTGTCACAAGTTGTTAGAATAAACTAAAAAAAGGAGTGATATCCCCATAAAAAACACTTCGTGTAAAAATACCAGCCAAGTCTCTTCAACAAAAAAAAATATGAAATCTAAAAATTCTGCACTGAAAAGTAATGATATCAAAAAATTTGCCAAGTCAAAACTTTATTTGAAAATCAAAAAATACTTGGCGCATCGTTTTTTTTAGGGCATTATAGGTATACTATGTATGTATATTTCATGTATAATTTATAATTGGCTTATACTTCCAAGCTATTTATGTACACGATGCGCCAAGTATTTTTTGATTTTCAAATAAAGTTTTGACTTGGCAAATTTTTTGATATCATTACTTTTCAGTGCAGAATTTTTAGATTTCATATTTTTTTTTGTTGAAGAGACTTGGCTGGTATTTTTACACGAAGTGTTTTTTTATGGGGATTTATATTACCTCCACCACCTAATAAATATTACTTATTCAGTTATAATGTGATTATGTGCCATTACGATTTCTTATTTTGTCGTGTCTACCTAGAATAAAATTGTCATATTTTATTTTAGCAAAACCAAAAATTAAAAAAAAAATCTGGTGGGTGCTTTTGAGCATTTACTCTAAACTTTGATTTACTCTGGTGGAACAGAATTGAATTACTACTCCTCTTTTAGTGCTCTTTCAGTTGGTTACAAACGTCAACTGGACCCACTTTAAAATCATTTTATTCCTACATTTGGTTTAATCATGAACAAATACATGGTTTTATTTAGCTCTAAATATTTTACTAGGAAAACGCTCAGTGTAACGCGTTGATGAGCGAGCACGGGTACGTGCAAATTCTCGAACCGGAAATGCGTACACAACGCACAGAAAACATATACATCCATATTGAATTAAAATATTATCACTCAATCAACAACTCAATTCATCGAAACGTGAAAATAGCATCTAAGCACCCTGGTACATATACAGCAAATCAGATTCAATTCAATTGGCACTGGAAAACATTCATTTCGATACTTCATTACTGACAGATATTAAAAATGTCAAAAAGTTCATACGTTCTTAACTGATTGGCATGAAATTTTGTAAAATAAGACACAATGTTGGTCTTAATGATCATGCAAAATAATATGAGTTTGATCAGAATTATCCAAGACCGTTTTCATATTTCAGCCTATCAGAAAATATTTATTTAAATTTTAACCAATTAATGGATTTAAAAACAAATTAGGGTATGTAAACAGAGAACAACCTGCTTTTCATGTGTGCAAAATTTCAGCTCGATCAAAGAAAAACTCTGACCTGTATAGCCAAAATATGAGTTTGATCAGATTTATCGAAGACCATTTTCATTTTTCAACCTATCAGAAGATGATTATTTAAATTTTAACCAATTAATGGATTTCAAAAAAATTTGGGTCTGCAAACAGAAAAGGTTGTCTCTACATGTGTGCAAAATTTCAGGTCGATCGATGAAACGGTGCGACTTCTATTGCTCCAGTTAACAGCCAAAAGTAAAAACAAAAAAAAAACATAAAAAAACAGAGGTCCGTGCCAAAAGAGCCAAAAGGAGACGCTCGCTTCGCTCGCTCAATGAATTCACTACTATATATCGATTTATTCGTGTTTTATGGCTAATTGCATTGTTATCATCGCTTGTTTGGAACAGGAGAGGAAAACATGTTATTTTATTTGCATATATTTGATATTGAAATCGTGAAATGCACTTTGATATTGTCGCAGACAGATAATAACAATATTAACAAATACCTAACTAAATTATTTGTCAGCACTTTATCCTAACAATGACGTGATTTGTTTTCTCAATATTCCCATTTTTGTAACTAGAACAGAGTTTTGAGTTTGAAGGCAACATCCTGCGTTCTTTTCCGTGACGTGTTGATTTGATCTCTGGTTGGTGATTGTGACGTCGAACTGATTATGGAAACTATCGAAATTATCATAATATAAAGCACGTGTGGCTTGTGTACGAGTAGTAGTTGCCGGACGACCTCTCGACAAATGGGACTGACAATACCTGCTCGATACAACACTCTGCATTGTGCTTTTGTGACGTGCGTAGTTCATTCAACATTCGATCATTTGGCTTAAATAATTAGGTGAGTAACAATATTAGTTATATTTTTTTACAATTTCAGTGAATTTGAGAATGATAAAGACTCCTTTAAAAATATTTGGAAATAATATCATTTCGTTTTTAACGAACCATTTAATTTATGTGTAATTATTATGACCGAACCGCAAATTTCCGGAATTTCATATCCTTCCGAATACTCTGTGTTTTTTTGTGCAGTCATCATTTAGAATGTTTAAAGTCAATATTTTGGTATGAATTTTACAAATACATAGTAAGGTAATCATTCTGATTTTCTAATCAAATCTGTTATACAATTTCTTATCATCGTAACAGCTGAAAACATATCTGTCAACACAATTATCATTGATAATTACTATAAGCTGGAACATGATTTTATTATCAAATTATCTCATTTCTTGAGATATACGGATCAGAATTAATCATATTGATTATTGATACTTTTGTTTATGAAGAATTGAAAGCAAATGCCAAAGCCACCCAACACAGTTGATGGTGGATTAATGAAAATAAGCTCTGTTTGTGTGTATTTTGGTACAGATAGATTATTGAGTTCATAGGCACCTTCTTACCTTCATTTTGATTACATTTGACATTTTCTCGTAGTTTGCTGCTAAGAGTTAAAATATCAGAACGATACAAATATTTCAAATACGTATGTATTGAGAGTCACAGTTGAATGAACTTGATTTTACTGTCTGTCATGGACAGGTAAAATGATAAAAACGAAAAGTGTACAGAGTAAATAAATAAAGATAAATCGATATTAATAGTTACTCTAAATAGTTATGGTCGTACGTATTTGAAAACAAAATTAACACATATTCGCAGAAAGTTACCCAGATCAAAAGTGAAGAAATCACGTATTAAAAATCCAATGTTGCATTCATTATAAAACACATCACCAGCTTTTCCTTGTCGCTTGGAATTTCTGGAGGAAGTAAAGCAAACCGGCTTTTACTCATTATATTATGCACACCTCTTGCCCGCCAAAACCAATGAACAAGCAAAGACGTAATACGATAGCGATGGATGTGGTTGGTATTGCGATTCCCGATATCATCAACATAAACACAGTTTGTAACCAACCGTTCCCATTTGCAGTTCTGCGAGTGGAAGAGGCAATTGCGGTGGATTTTACTCTCTTATCGTTATCAACAAGCATTTCAACTCAAGGTATGTGTATTTTGATTGAGGTTGGAGACATTCCGTTGTATTGTCAAGCATTGCATGTGAATAGCACAGGAAAGTCGGAAGCTTTTAATTTGCATGTGAGCGTCAAATTATCAGTGTCGTACGGAAACTGACAGGTATGGAAGGTCATGGTTGCAGTTGTAATTAAGTCGATTATGATAATTAGATGGACTGATTTAATTGTTTGTATATGGGGATTTTTTTTTATTGATTTGAATTTAATCATGAGGATTATTTGTTGTTTTCTCATCAAAAGAGACATTATTTTAATGTATGTTTGCAGAAATGCAGATTGCAAATTACACAGAGTACCAAACAAAACAAGTAATAGATAATTACAGGTACAGTCGCCAGTTTTTCGCTAAAGCACATTCGGATTCTTTGAAAAATCCAACAATGAGGCTTAGCCATGTTTTAGTGACAGGTTTGACGCGTCTCGAAATAAACATTGGCAACTTTGTAAGGCGAAGGGGTTGGGGAGTCATTAAACGGTCAGGTAGCTTGAAAAGAAAGTGATGAGCTTAACTCTCATACAATGAATGAATGCCTATTGTATCCTAGATAATGGAAACCCAATGTGCTATAGCGAAAAACTGGCGACAATAACATAATTTTTATAATACGGAAGAAATTTATAAAATTCATTAAATACTAAAAATAATAATTTACTATAATTTGACAGCATTGCATCATAGGTCAATGTTGAGCCAAGCATTGACACTTTTGACATTTAATATTTATAGGTTCAGTCTAAATCGTTACACCTTACCAACTTGCACCAGAGCAACATAAAAATGAAAGCTATTAAATTAGTATTTTGTAATAAAACACTTCTGTTGTCATAGTTCAAATAGATGTATACTACACACAAATCATAATTATTATTATAAGATGAGTGCTTAAGTTGCAATTAAAAAAAACTATTTTTCAACCTTGATTACAGTTTCAAATATTCAGATCAATGTGATATCTTATCTAAAACTCTCACAATTTACCCTACTTTCAAACGTAATCAATGACAAGTGCACACGCACGGCAGAAATACCACTTCAAAATACATCACAGTAAAAATGTTGACAGTGACACAAATAAGATAGTGTTTACATTTGCTTCATATTTTTCTGTGATTTTCATGCCAATGATAAAAAATGTTGACATATTTTGTGACCTCTAATATTTTTTACAATGTGTACAGTGTAAATACCACAAGTGCGTAATAAAATAATTACACTATATGACAGATCGTCAGTTGACAATGCAAGGTAACCAAATTACACCCAACTTAGGTAACTTCTGCACAATCGGAAGCAGCCATCAAGCACACATTAAAAGTACTATTATGTGGCAATATTTGTTTTGTGGAATTTGTCATGGCTATTGTCAGCGACAGCCGACAGCAGGTATACCTGTTATCGCATACAAAAGTGCACTTATATCTGTGTCCACCTTCTTTCTTCTGTTGTTGCTCTTTGTATAACAAAACACGCGTTTTTTGTGTTTATGTATTTCAATCGCGTCTGCTTTGCTTCAAAGTATGCAAATAATGAATTATAACAATTGGGCAAATTAATAAATATCAACGAAACACTGTGAAAGTGACATTGGTATAGAACAATATAGAAATAAGATAATACATTCCAATATCTTCCAATCTGAGTAAATTGCTCCTATCTTGAAGGTATGTAGATAGTTCATTATGATGTAAAGTAAAAGATTTGATGCATCGTTTTTGTGCATCCAAGTTTAGCATGTATGATATTGACGAATTGGAGTAATAATTGTTCTGTTCAGTACACGTACTGTTCAGTTTGTAAATATTTTTCTACAAGGTATTGATGACATGGTTTTAGTAGTTTTGAAAGATTCCATTAGAGTTTTTAGGAACAGCTACGTAATATTATATTTTGGTAAGAAAAATAAACTTACAATAAACTACTACTACTTCTATATGGAATAATGTTTTAAAATATCATGTCTTAGATAGCATATTATGCGCTAGATAATAATTATGATGACAACACTAGGTACCAGTTTGGAAGATCGATAGTTGGTCTATAGTTGACAACTATAGGGGGGTATAGTTGGTATAGTTGGTGGGGGGGATAGTTGGTCGTCAGATCGAGTCCATTCTCGACCGATCTCTTATAATTTAATCGGAGTATGTCATCATTATGTTGTTTATTAATTTATCAATACCACGAAACATATTATTCCAAACGAAACAAGTTTGAGTTTATTCATACCGGATTCAATTAATCTCCCCAATTAATATCAAGAGATTAAATAATCTTATGTCGCCATAGTTCGCCGAGGTTCGACAAAAATTATCTGCCGCGTCATTTCTTTAATACAGTTTCAAGTGTCGATTTAAATTATAAGAGAGCACCATCGAAATTATATAATTCTGGATCGATTAAATTGTTCTATCTCAGCGATGAATTATAGTAGATAATAAGTGTCAAAGTGTGGCACCGCCGATTAGAAGGTGGAGAGGTGACCGATAACAATCGGGTGGGGGTTGTGAGGGTGGGGGGGGGGGGGAGGGGAGTAGGTAGAGACGATCTTCACTTGGTTGTAGAAATCAGTATCAGTCCACAAGCTCCACTGCAGGCAAGAGTTGAGGTCACGTCGAGAGAGGTCAACTTTTTAGACACGAATTTCTGTGAGTTCTGAATTTTAAATTTGTGGTTTGGGTAAAAGGAAGGAAATATGTCCCGAAATTGACCCTTATGGTAATGATCATTTAAGGGTGAATTTATAGTAATTTAGTATTAAAACTTCGTTATTTAGGCAAAATTCTCAATGAGGATAAAACATTATCAGGACTATTAGTTGTTCGTTTTCCGTTCTTAAGTAATCAATAAATAATCAATAAATAATAAAGTTTGTGAAACGTGCAATACAATTTATTGTTAATTTATTATCAGGACTAATTTCCGACTGTCTCATACTACAGCGGCCATTGTCTATTGGGAATGGAGGAAAATTATTCAATTGATTGTAATGGAGTTTATTTTGTGCTCAGGGATGCAATGAATTGAACTGTTGATCGTATTCGTGAAATGGTTGTTTCACGTAGTTTAAATTATTTTTTGTCATTTGAAAGAAAATATAAAATACCGAGATATTAGCTACTAAAATAAAAAGTACGTTTGAAATACGTATCTCAAAGTGTATTAATTTAATGTCTGAATTGATATATTTTTGTGTGATAAAATTCTAAATCCTTTAAATATTGCTCTTGACGTGGATACAAAATGTACGTCATATCTGGTCATTATAATCGGTAAAAAGAGGAATGGTCACACTTGGCATTGCTGATTACATGACTTCTATGTCCTGTCCTTGACATTGCACACTGATAGCCCTGTAGCTCTACATGCGAGCCATTCATTGGCATTTCATAATTCATAATGAACTGCATATTACATGGGCACTTGATAGATGAATACGAACAAGAAATAATCATCATAGGGATGAATTGCAGACAAACGTTAGACGTTTCAACTGGTAATTTTGGTTATTGAGCGAGCTACTTCTTTTGGCTTCATTTGGCACGGACCTCTGTTTTTTTGTGTGTGTCTAGGACGCTCTACAGTTCACACCATTTCTCCGATTGAGCTGAAATTTTGCACACATGTTAAGACTGGGGTTTTCTGGCCCTAATTTTTTTTGAAATGCGTTGATTGGTTCAAATTTAAAAAAAAATAACATTTGATAGGTTGATCCGATCATTTTGAAATTTTGCAGGATCGTTAATACCAATATTGTCTCAAATCTTACAAAGTTTCAGCCAAATCTTCCTTTTGGTTAACATTTAAACACATATTCCGATTGGTCGAAAATCAAAATGAACCGATTAAGTTCAAATTTTGCATGGGGTTCAAGACGAACATTATCTCATATTTTACACATTCTCAGCCAAATCAGTAAAGTATTTACAGAATAATTACCATTTGAAGAGTTTTGATAGAGCTGTCAATGGATATTGTGAATAAAAAGTTTCAAAGCCACTGCTAATCAATTCGTCCCGAGTCTGTTGCACGTGTCGGTGCTCGCTCATCAACGCGTTACACAGAGCCTTTTCCTAGTATTATGTTGTATTATTTGTTTACAGGACAAATCAATGGCGACACATTTATTTTAATGGCCAATATATGGATACAACACTTTCCTCCCATATCAAAATAAGAGTTCCCATATCTCTAATCATACTTTAAAATTGTATTGCTTAGTGCATTTTATTCCATACCCTAATCAAGATCAGTACATGTATTTTCCATTTATATTGCCACATTAACAATGCAGTTTTAGCACTATTATTTTAATAAATAATGTATGGTTATCTAACAAAAGTTACCCTTATCACTTCACTACTAATCTTGATATTTATGGTGTTGACCAGGTTTTTTTAATTCACTTCAAACAATCGATTTATTTATTATCTATGAGCTTACCAATGCAGAGAATAACAGATACTACTCCACTAAATACGATAAGATAACTACAAACAATGAAGCTGAACACAGGATTCCATGATAATCAATAAATTTACTTTCTTGGAATTCACAGTTCAAATTGTAATAATATTGTTGGCAGTTCTTTTCACTCGAAACTCTTTCAGATTACATGACGTAATATTTGTAACATTTGCTGAAAATATACAAATTTGCGTTAGGTGTTGCAAATTTGTGTTGGATTCGCCATATCAAAAACCTTGTTAGTGGTGGTTTAAAGATTTCGCGGTCTTTCTCATCTATACTGTTCAGTTGGTAGCATTGGCTGTCAGTGTGCGCGGCCGCGCTGTGTGGGGGAGTATTTCGGTTCGATTTCAAAGTTTAAAGTTCGGAGAAATACTTGCTGTGTTTACTTGTTGAATTTATTATAGTTTAACTTTTCTGCTCAATCAGTTGTAAATAAACTTGCAATGAGTACCGAGAATCAACATATAAATTCAGCAGGGCATTACTCTCATTATGGGGCCATTCCATCAACAGTAAGCACAATACATTCGTTTTTATTACAATACCTAGGTACCTACTCACTGTCACGAGTAGGTAGCTGTTGTTATCTTACACTGATAACAACGAATAATACCGTTGTCGTATACTTTTTAAAACTGTTTGATCATTGGTTTGATTGATGTAACCCTGTATTGTATTTTGTTTTCAGTTTGGGGTTAGCTGATGCATGAAGTCCGTTATCATGATTCTTTCTTCTGTTTCAGTCGGAGGAAACACCATTACTCGATGAGATGGGCGACAACGTTAATGAAGAAACGCTGGGATTCAGCCAGCAAAAGCTCGTGAACGGTGGACACCAGAATCAAGCTCGCAAGCTGCCGCAATATGTTGCTGCACTTTCCGTCACTTTGGGAGCGTTTGCTCTAGGTACGGGCTACATTGATTGTCTATTAACCCCAACGTTTCATTTCCAATTTAATCAATATGTCATTTGATTTGGTTAAAAACTCTGAGAAATTCCTGGTTCAAATTACGCTGCAAACTTGGTAACTTATCTCTGTTATTGATCTTCCAGGAACCGTGCTTGCTTGGACCAGCCCCACCGAAAGCCTTCTGAAAGTAAAGGACAACTCGACCGGGACCCCTATAGACGTTAATGGAGAATCCGGCTTCCCCATCTCGGAATCGGAATGGTCATGGATCGGAGCGTCAATGGCACTCGGTGCAGCTGTAGTCGTCATTCCCGTCGGTTGGCTCATCGACAAGATCGGCCGCAAAAACTCCATGCTGATTCTTGTTCCTCCGTTCGTACTCGGGTGGGCTCTGATTGTGTGGGCACAGAATGTGAGTGTTATAACTGGCGCATAGCTTAGGTACCATAATATTTATTGCCACCAACAGAAATTGCAATTCAATCTTTGATTTTAACTTAATTTTTATTAAATACTACCATGTTTAAGTCATAAGAAAACTAGAACAATTTAGGTAGGTACCTAAGTTATTAAGTAACAGAATTTGAAACTTTATTTATGTGCAGTGCAGGCAGATATGAACAGGTGTGTGGATATGCATAGTGAACAGGAGACAAAAAATTAATATTAATGAGAGTTAAAAGGGAATTAGAGTTATTGAACACACTGCCGGTCCATATAAAACAAACAATCGATATCTTTTATAACTCCTTCTAATCCTTCTATTCTTGATGCATGACTACTATGCAAAGAACAAAATTGAAAACACAATTTACTAAAACTGTTTGTATTTCCCAGGTTGGAATGTACATTGCTGGACGCTTCATCACGGGCATGGCTGGCGGTGCCTTCAGCTTGACCGCTCCAGTCTACACGTCGGAGATTGCTGAGGACTCCATTCGAGGCACATTGGGAAGCTACTTCCAGCTAATGGTCGTTATCGGCATCTTCTTCGTCTACGTCGTCGGCGCATTCGTCTCCGTGTGGTGGCTCTCGTTGATCTGTCTTTTCGTTCCAATCATCTTCGGTGTCATCTTCTTCTTCATGCCCGAGACGCCGCTGTACCGCCTGCAGCAAGATCAACGCGAAGAAGCACAAAAATCCCTGCAGTATTTCCGAGGAGCCAAATACGACGTGGAACCAGAACTTCGTAAAATGGAGATGGACGTTCAGAAGGCTCGAGAAGAGAAACTCTCATTCAAACAGGCATTCAGTTCAAAGGCGGCAAAGAAGGGACTTATGCTTGCCTTTGGTTTGATGTTCTTTCAACAACTTAGCGGAGTGAATGCCGTAATATTTTATGTCACTGCAATTTTCAGAGATGCTGGAAGCACGATCGAACCCAATTATGCTGCTATGATTGTAGGTATCATGCAAGTCATTGCGACGTTCGTTTCTACTCTTATTGTCGATAAATTGGGCCGAAGAATTCTCTTGCTAATTTCAGACTCTGTTATGGCGATTTGCACACTAGTCCTTGGCATTTTCTTCTATTTGAAAAATGTTACTCACTTGTCTGAAGAGGAAATCGCAAACATTGGGTGGCTGCCGCTCACGGCTACATGCCTATTTATTGTTGTATTCTCTTTGGGATATGGACCAATTCCATGGATGATGATGGGGGAACTTTTTGCTCCTCAAATTAAGGGCTTTGCTAGTTCACTTTCATGCATGTTCAATTGGATATTAGCTTTTATTGTTACTAAATTCTATACTGATATGGTTATAGCATTTGGCTCACATGTTACGTTTTGGATTTTTACTGTTATTTCTGTGTTGGGCACACTCTTTGTTTTCTTCCTCATTCCCGAGACCAAAGGCAAATCTTTTGCAGAGATTCAGCGAGAACTTGGAGGCAAGTCCAATTTTACGGAACAAACTTCCTACACAAATCCTGAAGAAATTAAAATAGATGATAGGAAAATATCAAATGAAAAGTCAGATGAGAAAAAAGTAGAAGATATGAAGTATTAGAGGAGCTCTAGGAATTAAGTTTTATTGTGATTGGCATTACCCATTACGTACCTTCATTTTACAAGTGTTTTTATTATTGTGCTTTTCATTTAAATATTGTATATATTTGTTGTTGTTTTATTGTATTTTAATGTATTTATTAAACTGTAATATATATTTTCCCAACTGTACATATGTTTCAAATTAAGCGGTTTTATTTTCTCTAGTTATTCGTTTGTAATGTTGGCAGTGCTGTGCAAAGTGTGCGAGCGGTGAGCTCAAAATGAAACTTTGTCAAAGATCTCTGTTTAATTTAATATTTCGTAATAAATTTAGCACTAGCTGTTACAAAAGTAAAGGAAACAATGTTCTTATTACCACTCCTATATTTTACGTGAATGCTTGTAAGTTATTACAATTTAATTATATTTCAATCAGTGATGACAGTACTGACCTAAAGGATGTCCTCTAACCTAACCTCATTTTTGCCTGCAGCACCTCATATTGGTCACTTATACAGCGCTGTCATCGCAGATGCAGCAAATCGCTTTCAAAAGCTATTGGGAAATGATACATACTTCTCCACAGGAACAGATGAACACGGTACAAAAATACAACAGGCAGCTGAAAAGCGTGGCATTCCGTTACCTAAATATTGCACCGAAATATCCCAACGTTATCTAGATCTTTTTAGCCTGTGTGATGTAGAATATACAGATTTTGTTCGAACAACTGATGCTAGACATCGAAATGCCGTCCATAATTTTTGGGTAAGGTCATAAATTTACTTACGTGTACCTACACAGTAGGCTGGTCGTGTTCATTGTACCCAGTGGATAATTTGTAAAATAATAAGTGGGCGGACGCTCGTCGATGTCAGGGGAAACACATTTGCTTACGAAAACAATGGAGGGTTGGTAGAGGGTGAACCCTACCAATTTAATTTTGCACACAAATCTATAATTTTTTGGCAGTCTCGTCTCGCTCGACATATTTCAAACACTATTCTGTTATCTTGAAGTTGACTGGACGAACTGGGGATGGATACTTTCAAGAAAGAACTCCCTCCATTTTATTATCTTTGCTAATTTTTGCTACTCTTCAGGACTGCCTGAAAAGTCGTGGTCATATCTACAACGGTACATACTCCGGCTGGTATTGCGTACAAGATGAAGCATTTCTAACTGATGCACAGTTGATTGATGGACCGAACAACACTAAACTATCAGCTGAGTCCGGTCATCCTGTTGAATGGACAGAAGAAGACAATTTCATGTTCAAACTTAGCTCGTTCAGAAATGATCTCCTGTATTGGCTCAAAGATGGTAAATAAATGATCTTGATCTGATAGTACCTAGCCTCCGAAAATAAGGAGACTTTTTGAATATTTTTTAAAACTTGGTATGCTTTACAACATTATACGTTCAAGTGGCGTGTTTGACTCGTAGTGTGCACACATTAGAACAATGTTTTTGTATTCGACTGGGAAGTGGTGCGCACTCTGAAATATTTGGAAGAGTTGCCCCTTCCACCACACACACATTGCGCGCTGCTTAAAACATAGCACTCGTATTCGGCTGGGACCGCACTGGGGGCAGCACTAGGGCAGAACTAGGTTACGACATGACGTCAAGATTAAAAACTCTGTAGTGCAGCAAGTCGAAACGCCATTGTTTTGATTTTGTGAATGAAATAATTACACCTGTTAAAAGATAATTTGTTATTTTGAAATTGAATATCATTTTGTTCACCAGAGAGAGTAGTGAAACCGGCAATATTCCATCGTCGCCTCGTCGGTTGGCTGTCGGATGAATCCTTCCTCCACGACTTGTCCGTGTCGCGCCCATCGTCTCGTGTTCACTGGGGCATCGCTGTACCCGACGCTGCCGAACACACCATCTATGTGTGGCTCGATGCACTGATCAACTACTTGACAGTGTGCGGCTATCCTGATTCATCATTTAATCAGCGCTGGCCACCAGATTTGCAAGTCATCGGAAAAGATATTCTGAAGTTCGTATTTTACTAAATACCTAATATATTTATTTGTTTTTCCACACATAGGTGCATAAAGAATAATAATTCCTTTAAAAACTGCTCTTATTTAGTTCAGGTCAATTATTTAGGTCAATCATCTTTTCAGAAATCATTTATAATCTGAAAATTTAGTTTCACCATTAAATTTCTTCACTAAAACCAAATAATCTACAAACTTCCAGTTCAGCCGACTACTTTTTCCAACTTCAATTGAATTCGGTTACATGAGTGATAGTATAGCTCGTAATATTACAATTCTAGCCCAAGATACATACGCAACGTCAATATTGAATTTGTTCATCTTAGATTTCACGGCATATATTGGCCAGCTTTCCTGATGGCGGCTGGCTTGGAACCTCCCCGGTCATTGCTGTGTCACTCTCACTGGACTGTTGACGGCGAGAAGATGTCTAAATCTCGTGGCAACGTCGTGGATCCGTTTGACCGCATCAAACAGTACACTGCCAGTGGCTTGCGCTACTTCTTGCTGAGAGAGGGGACAGCACACAGTGATGGCAGTAAGTCCAACAACATAGCTTATAACTTTCGATTATCTCTTCTTGCCCATCCTATGGACTATTTTCATGTAACGTCTGCATCAATTTGTCAAGTATCTTTATATCGTGTAACCTGATTGTGGATTCAATTGGTGCCAACGTCATTTGATTGTATGTTTTCAAAAAAGCCAAACATAATAATATTTATGTCATGGATGTTTTCGGAACCATCGAGTTATAGCAAGGCAGTGGTGACGGCTTGTTCCGCTGAGGTGGCCCTGAGAAGGGCCGTTTGCGACGTTTCGAAGGACATACTTCCTTCATCTTCTGGCGGCGACTAACAAGCCGTCACCACTGCCTTGCTATAATAATGTTTTTTGACGGCACCTAATAGAACAGCCATTCAATGTGACCTTGGGGTTAATGTGAGCAGCTCTTCTTTTCATCCCCATAATCAACACCCTAGGACTCCTCTCTAGTGGTTTCTGTGCAATTGAAAAAAAGATTTTGATTTGAAGAGTTTTTTGATTGTGCAAAAGATGGTACATTGCCTGTCCACAATCGTTTCACTTCTAACCACAACCAGTGACTGGAACCCAAATAAACATCGGTTCCAGTTCCAAGTTTTTTAAAATATCGGTTCCGGTTCCTGGAAAAAATAAAATAACGGTTCCGATTCTGGTTCCATACTTCAAATTCAGACAATAATTCAAATAATTTTTTTTAAATGACTATTTTAGGAAGTTTACATGCTCTGAAATATCAAAAATTAATTTGACTCTGTGATCATTTATTTGAAAAACTGTAAATTGGCAGTAAATTTAATTTCAGATTTGAAAGGCAATTCGAACAAATAAGCGATACGTGATGGAGCCACTTCTGGCAGGAAACTTTTTAGATGCACTTTTTTATTTTGAAGTTCATGTTTCCATAGGGGAGTGAAAAAGGAGAAACATTTGAAATTTAGATTTAGTTACAAGTTTACTCTTTCAGCCATCATAACAAACAACTAAAGCAAATTTAATATAATTTATTTATATAAATATCCCCGTGATATCCTCCATGTTTCCCCTTATGGCTAGTACCAAAGAATCCACCAGAGGTCAGTCGTGTTCCTTATTTTTTCGAATAAGTAAAAATTCAATGAAAATAATTATTTCAAGAATCCTTATGGAACCCAAATAATGTTTAATAAATTTATAAAGGGTTCTGGTTCCACCTAAAAAAATATGGGTTCCGGTTCCAGTCCCTGCTTCTAACTGTTCGGTTATGAACTTCTGGCGAATAGTAATTCCGTATTTCATAGAATATGTCAAATGAGCAGAGCCAGCCATGGTACACAGTGGGGCAGTTGCGGAACTACAAAATTATTACCTGACCAAGCAAAAGCCATCCTAATGTCAAGTTGTAAATAATGTTGAGTTCAACAGAAAACAAAGTATCTAAAATGTTTCTTTTGTCCGCAGACTACAGCGACGAGAAAGTATGCCGCATCCTCAACTCCGAGTTGGCCGATACACTCGGAAACTTACTGAGCCGTTGCTGCGGCAAAACAGTCAACCCTCGCCAGCATTACCCACAGTACTGCCATAGCTTCACCGAGTACAAAACACCAGAAGGCGATTTACTTACCAGTTCCTTGGAAACGTTACCGAGTCTTTGCCGAACTCATTACGAGGACTGCGATTTCTACAAAGCAGTGGATCACATCATGACAACTCTACATCATGCCAATAAGTTCTTTGAAACAGAAAAGCCGTGGGTTTTGGTAAAAAATGATCCAAATAGGCTGGATTATGTACTCTATTCGACTATGGAGGCGTTACGAGTGTGCGGGATTTTGTTACAGCCAATTATTCCTGCATTGTCGGAAACTTTATTAGATCACCTGGGCGTTCCCATCTTAGAGCGTTACTGGGCCGATTGTGAAGTGTTTAAAGGTGGAAACAGTACAATAGGTGACAACAAAATGAAGTTATATTCAAAAATACTTGAAAAGGACATCGTGAATTAAGACTGGCTAGTGCCTATAGGCGGTTGATGTTTTGGAGAGAGCAATTATGTACTGCATTAGAAGTTAGAAATTGTTCTAGTACTTGGGGGTCGTTTTGTAATAGATTAAGATACCTAATAAAAAAATCTTGTATTCCACAATATATACATACATAAATAATATGTTTAATTATTTTCACTTGGTGTGAAGTGGTATGTAGAGGAAAGAGGTGAGGAGTGGGGAACAGTGACTACAGGAAGATTGTGGGAGGACAGAGAGAGGTGGAGAGTCATGGTGGAGCGGCAGCAACCAGAATACGAAGAGGAGGAGGAAGAAGAAGAGTGTGATGTGTCAGGACCGGCCACCCGACATCACTGAAGCGAAGGCCCAAGATGGATGGTGGAATTCCACCCCCCGACCCGACATTGTGTTGGAAACGGGAGACAGATATTTATATTATTCACTTGGTCCACTAATCCGAACCAGAGAGCCGAGGGATTTCGCATGGTCGAACATTTTCGCATGCATTTCGATTCGAGAATAGGCAAGGAGAGAAAGGGAATATATTCTACACAAAAAAGGCTCCATGTTTGTCCATACGTTTTCATGAACTGCTTTGAAATCGTCAAAGTCCATTAATGTCTACTGGACTTATACAACGCTCAATACGAACTAGGTAGTTAGTTTCAAGAAATTGAGTTCCTTGTAACGATCAGAGAACATGTATGAAATTTGTCTTTTTGGTACTAAGAAAGTGAAACAACAAACGATTTTATACTAAAAAAATTTTATTGAAAAATTATGTTCTTAAAAGCATTTCCCATGAATGGCCCTTACAAGATGTGTACTATGATCCAGGCCTAGTCTTTGAAATGCCTGGTTCCAAAATTTCAATGCAACACTGACACGAATGCAGGTTTCTTAATCATGAGATTCCCTTGCAGATATAACTGCACTTGTGTTTAACATGTTATCCTAAATAAAATAGACAATGAGCCCTAAAGACTACATACTACATACTATTCTACTCTTACTGTACGGAATATTTATTGCAGAAGCAGGAAGCATAGTACAAAATAGTCTATCTATACATATTTTGACAGTAATCAATCAATATTTAAATTGTTACTCTAAGTCTAGTTTTCTCCTTTCGCAAAATGCATATTTCCTGGTCACTTATCAATTAAAAAATAATTTATATATCTCCGTCCCTTGTCACAAACAGTCATGAATTGGCAGCAAGAAAAGCTATCGATTGAGAATTTAATTAGTTTGGCCACAAGGCTTTAATACCATTATATGAATGCACTGTAAGTTCTAGCTAGCAGCATGTAGTTACGATGTCACCTTATTGGTGTTGCTGCATCTGCGCCTTCATCTGATTCAGCATCTCGGTCATGCGTCGTAGCTCCGCCTCTTTCTCCTGCAGGATGCGATCTTTCTCAACACCCCCTCGGTCTTCAACCATCCTGCCAACATCGAGTTACAAAATTGGCATGAAAAATAAATTCAAATTATTGCATGGATAATATTAGTACATAAATAATTTGGAAAGAAAATCCAAGAACAGGAACTAAAAGAAAGCTGCATCAGCATTCAAGTAAAAAAATACGAACTAAAAAGGCAAGATCAAAATTAGGCAGATATATTTTTAGTTAATGTTAAAACCCAAACATACAATCAATACAACATCCTACAACATCTTGGGGACATACACAATGTCTCGCAAATAAAGTTTGTGATATTAATTTAATTGGGTTAAAGTTTAAAACTGTTATTATTCTAAATTCAATGAGAAAGAAATAAAACCCAGTTTTTAAGTCTGCTTCCTCGAACTGAGAGCACTTACGTTGTTGTTCTCTTGGGTGGAACCGGCGCTCCTTTGCCTAAGCGCTCCGAACGATAGTTCTCGTAATGCACTTCCTGGGTTACTTCTTGAAGGTCCTGCATGTGAGTTCTAGAAGAGAGATGTCAGTTATGATAATCATGAGATCCTAATATATTGCATTGAAAAATTACAATGTAAGGCTGCCGGGAAAGTGAACTAGATCAAAATATGGAAGCGCTTAAAAAATAAGCCCTAAAAAATAATTGAGGAGCCCTGAAGAGAAGTGCAAAATTTATATTTGTTTCTAAAATCCTGAATGTAATGCTGATAGTAATTAATATACCTTCTCTCCATGTGCAATACCTAGTAGTACTATAAGTGTTACAAGAACAACATATTATTAGAAAACTTAGTGATGATTCGAGGGTAGGTTCATTAATATTAAGCCTGATGCACAATTGAATTAAGGTTTATGGTTTAATGTTTAGTGATTAGTGTTTAAGATGTTATAACAGAGTCCAGTGCACAATTGCTTATTTCACGAGGTTATTTCACCACGTGATAAAATTAAATAATTGATCGAAAAATGATATGGAAACAAATATATGAGCAAGATTAGGCACAAATATCAAATTAAAATGCTTCCAATGACATTAATTCAGACGACTTTTCATTTTCCCGTACGAATTTGACATTGACATTTACTCTGCTCTCTTCTGATTGGTTCGTCATAAGGTGAAATAGTGTTTTGCAATAAGAAATGGATTTTGTTGATTTCTTATTTCAGCTTAAACCTTAAACACTAAACCTTATAACGCTTATGACAGTTGTGCATGGTAACGTTATAACAGCACCTTTCATTTCTCTTAAACACTAAACACTAAACACTAAACCATAAACCTTAATTCAATTGTGCATCAGGCTTTATGTAGCATTTGCATGAGATGTTTTAACCAAAAAAGTATGGAACATGTAATTCAACGACATTGTAAAGCCCCATTTACACGGTGCAATTTCTTGAACAACTTCTGTATCACAAAAGTTCTGCACATGTGCAGATTCCCTTTATCATCTCAAAAGTGATACTGCGCACGAGCAGAACCTCTGTGGCACAGAAGTTGTTCAAGAAATTGCACCGTGTAAATGGGGCTTTAGATGTAGATAGATAAAGAGATGTAGAGTGGGTTCACACGGAAGTCTGAAACTTTTAAGTTCTGACCAAGAACGAGAAGGACCGTTCTATTCAGTCATTTGAAAATGCAAATTGTAAATGTTTTCACACATGAAGTTTTGGATCGGTCATTCGGAAAGTAGGGAAACTTTAAAAGTTATTGTCTGTATCGACCTTAAGAAACAACAATAAAAGATTCGTACAATACAATACAAAAAACATCTGGAGAATATTCTGTTCCTACAAACACCTCACTTACATGAGCATGGTCCGTAGCTTGATGAAGTCGCAGTGCTCGGGATTCTCCACTTCGACGACTCCCCACGGATACAGACGACCTCTGACCTTGCGACCTTTCACCTCCAGCAGAGTGTTGGAGCCACAGACGGCAAACGGGATGGCGCTCTTCAGCTGACGCACCTAGACAAGTTTCAAAGTTCAAACAAAACATTAGAAACATTAGCAAAAACATTAATTTATGAGATCTTTTTGCATTAAAATAAGGTCTATGTTTGAATGTACCCACCTGTTCCTTGTAGTCATCGTCTTCATCGCTTTCACAATCGGGCAACGGATAGATGCGGATTCCGTTGGCTTCGATTTCTTCCATCACCCGCTTCTTCAGCCTGGCTACCTCCTTCTTTGTCAGAACATCCGACTTCGCAATGACAGGCACAATGTTCACTTTGTTGTTCAGTTTCTTCATAAATTCGATGTCCAAAGGTTTCAGACTGAAAGAAAATGAATAACGCAAACATGAGTAACTCGCTTACTTACCATTATAAATGAACAACATTACTGGTACACTTACCCATGGCCAAATGGGGATATGAAATAGAAGCAACAATGGATACGGTTGTCCACAATATTTCTCCGATTTAGTCCACTCTCGTCTCGTAAGAAGCGATCAAACTGTTCATCGATGTATTGCAATATTGAGGTAAATGAATTGTTGTTATCAATTGCGTCACCATAACCAGGCGTGTCGACAACAGTAAGACGAAGTTTGACACCTCGTTCCTCTATTTCGACAGTTGAGGCCTCGAGTTTGACAGTCTGGTTTGTTTTCTCTGAAATATAGACATGAATGTTAACCTGTTGTACAAGGTACCTAGGTGTAGATACTACTGCAGTAACAAAGCCTAGCAGGTATGTCGGCACGTGCGCAACATACCAAGCAGAAATGCAGGAAGTAAATTTTAAGAACTATTTCTTACCCACTGCATCGGGTATAACTCTCTCTGGATAGAGGTCAGTAAGAAACAGGCTGTTCACAAGTGTAGATTTTCCGAGCCCCGATTCACCAACCACCATCAGGGTGAATTCGAATCCCTTTTTCACGGACTTCCGATGAACTTGGTTGGGCAAATTGGCAAAACCAACATAGCCTGGCGTCTCTAAGCTGGCAAACTGGAAGAATGACCCAGAGAGGACCTCAAATGACTTATCTTTAGCAATAGCATCATGAACTTTATCACTACCTTTGTCAGCTTTGTCCATAATGACGTTCAGTTCCGATTCACGGAATCCTAACCTAGCCAGCTAACTTACTGAGAAAGGATTTGAAGAATACTTACGGTCTTTACAGACTCGCTAGACATTGTAACTGCAAAAAATATGTAATGCGTCACTACTGTAATAAGGAGCTAAGTGAATAAGCTAGAATTTCAACCAACACAAACAAAAAACTAGAAGCCAGGAAAGACACTGACAAAACCGAAAGTCAAAACAAACATCTGTTTCAAGGCGTGGTCTTGTTGACGAACTCAAGGTTGCCGGTTAGGGGGAGGAGACAGGAGAGCGTCTTCTTGTTTTGGCTCCACAATTTGAATTTTGTAGTCCAAAACTTGCATTGCGTTTCAACTTTCATGCGAATTAATATTCGTGTGAAAGTTGCTGCTCCTTAAAAGAACAATCAAATGTGTCAACAAATATAATTTCTTTGAATAAATTTGACAATTAAAACAAGCATAAAATTTTAAATTACTCAAATTCTTGACCCTTTTGTATTCCAATTTTGAAAAACGCCTAATAAGTTGGGCCCAATGGCTATGCAAAATTTTAAGTTGATAAGTGAAACGGTTTCACTTCCATTTTCAACCAATCACAGGATCTTTTCCAAAATCTACAGGTGTGTGCAAAATATCAGATTGATTGGTTGAACTGTTTGACCTGGGTAATGTAGGCAAAAAAAAAGTTATACTAATCGCTGTCATTACATTTACATTTGGAGAGGAAATACATGGGAAGTGAAAGGTCAATGAAACTCTGTTCATGTTTAGTAAACAATTTCCTTTATAAACAATTATCTGTGTTTAATTTCGTGAGCACAACACAAATGACTAGATTGACAACTCTTGCCCACATGCGACACATACGCCTTATTTCGCAACAATAACGTAAGTGTTTAGTAATAATACTGTAAATTCTTGCCCAGCAATGTATGTACACACGTATGTACACACTAGTGATTACAGGACAGTGAATTCACCCCTCCCGTGAGTGCCGACATGGATAGACATCAGAAATCCATCGTTAAATATACACAGGTAGCTCTAAAATTAAGTAAATACCCGAGTACGATAAATTTAAATCAAATAAATCAGCCTGCACCACGTACATAAATAATTATAGCCCTCATGCAACAATGTTGACTAATATAAAAATATTTGTAGGTATGTAACGATTTACAACTGACTTAAAATAAACAATTATAATTAATAATAATAATGATAATAATAATTCATAATAATGATAGGTAGTATAATAATTTTAGACAGAAATAACTAAATATATAGATCCTAAATACAACAATTTGCAATATCATACAGCTAAATAATATACTTGACTGACAACCAAGGACAGAATGATCAAGTTACAGCTTTCATAAGTAGTGAGGATTATTTAACACACCAGGAAATAAGTTACCTACGGTTCAGTCGGAGTTGCGTGCACCAGCAACCGAAACAATCGACCTTGGTTGAAAAACCGTATCATACATGGCAGCATCACAAAACATGGATTGTTAACTTAAACTGCACTATGTATTCACAATCTTCTAATTGAAGCTTCCCTCCTTATAGAACCAGGTAATGACTTGGAAATAAGTCAGTTTTCGAGGCAGCTATATAATGTGAAGTGATGTTCTAACATTATATTGTGTATATGTAGGCTACCTAAGTGTGTTGAATGATCATCACAACGGTATTGAGTGAAGACTATCAACAAACTGAATCCATCTGACCTTTGGATGCCAAACTCAACATTTGTCATGACTTCTAAGCGCATCAAAGCTTGCATCAGGAAGCAATGGCACTACGACCGTATCAAAATCATCCGACCTAGCTTTTCTTTATAAACAAGCTAGGAAGTCTGGAATGCATGATCAGTTATCGCCTAACATTAAGTTAGGCATTTGTAAGCAGTCTCGCTAAAATACAAATAATAAAAATAATGCTTCGAAGCAAAAACGAATCTCACGGGAGCGCCGAATCTCGTAAAGTCTTAGCACAGCAAAGCCAACGTTGAGGTTGCGTTACACAAAGCTGTACGTGTTCTCGATGGCACGACCCGTCTGGCGTTCTTCCGTTCGTTCCAGGTCCTCGGTCCGCGCTCGTATCGAGCCGCCGTGCGTCACCACCTGCGGAAACGCACACGGCAAATCACGCCTCTCCGATCGGAGATCGAACAACATATTTGTTCATTGGTAGATCTGATAATTTGCCACTTACGGTCTGAATGTGTTAAGAACATCAGAGTATAGTATGTGTCTTATTTATATATTTATTTATTTGTGTAAGTACTAATGTATAGTTTTCTTTCAGAAGCCTTAAGCGGGAGTGTTTTTTTACTCACTTTCAAAGGTTCGCTAAGGCACGTCAGACAGCTCTCTGGTATCAAACCTACGTTAGAAAACAGGCGTTAAGTTTTGACGATTGTTAATGATTACTCAAAGTAAAAAGTACCGCAGTGTGTTAGTGCATTAATAGTGCTAGTAGAAATTGTTAGCGTACTATCAAATGAAATATTATAGCGTGCTGTACTGATCGAAGCAGGTTTGTCGCTCGATTCCAAATGTTAGAGCTAAAAGGTGTTAGTGTGTTAATGCATAGCAATGTCAAGAGCAACTACCTACAAAATGTACAGAGTTTAAGTAGTAGGTAATTATACATTTGGAGTAATGATTTTGCTGTCAAGGCAGGTTAGGATTAGCAGAACGCAAGTGGCAAATTAAAGGTGTCAATGAATAAAGGCTTTTGCAATTCATGTACAAAACAGGTTGGACCTACTTTCAATTACTTCATTGTTTAAAAAATCTATCCTAGCATTTAGAGAAAAGATTCTATTTTAAATTAATTTGTTTTACTAATTCACAGCAGTGCTTTTCACAGGGAGCTGGCCAGTAAATTCTCTGCAAAATACAATTTAGTTTAAATTTCTTTTCTCATAATATGGCAAATTCCGTGGGAAATGGACTGTCTTTAGGTAAAAGTTACCTAAAATTTATTGAATAATACTTGATAAGGGAATTTATCTGAAAATTACTAAACAGTAGGTACACAAAGCAGTTGTTGCCCTATAATAAGCAATTGCCAATTAAACATGTATTGTTTATGCATTTAAGCCAAGATTTGAACTTGTTTAAGCATGAAAAAAATGTCATAGAACACTCTTAATGTTTTATTTACCTGTTGGAATAAACTTTGACACTGTACATAATAATCAATAATTATTTGATAATGGGAGGCCAGACAGTAGCCACAGGAGATCATCATGCAGGAAAACCAAAATTACAAAATCAAAATTCACATAGACTCAAATGAATGTCAAAATGTACAGTAAAATCTTAATTAGATATGTACAGGGACCATGATAAATACCAACCGTCATGCTCGTGCACAAAACTCACCGTCACCCATGAGTCTATGATGTTGGCTAACCTGTCTGTTGTCGGGCTGCGGAGGTTGCCTCCTGGCGCCCTGCTCGGCGGCGCCGCCCCTTGCGCCGCCCTGCGCCGCCGCCGACTGGCCCACGTTCTGGGCGAGCACGAATTCGGTGAGAGTGACGTCCGCCGTGCCGCCCGACTCAAGCGGGATCGGGTGCGTGCGGAAGTGGTCGAGCATGTCGAAGATCGCCGGGAACCAGAGGTGTTGCACGCGGCACTGGCCCTGGTCGTTCAGCGTCATGCGCAGGTGCTGCGACAAGTAGAACGTCATGGATACCAACTATATTTCTAGTTAGCTTACACTTACTATTTATTGTTTTATGAGAAAAATTAGCATATGGATTTTGTTAAAAATTGGAATTGAGATGCCATAATAGTTTTTATCTCTTTAATTGAGCCATGAAAAATCGTCAATACCTGAAAGTGGAAATATAATGACGTAATAGGGAAACCTCCTCTAATTTTATTAAGGTAAATTCATAAATAACAACACGTAGGGTTGGGCGAACCTCTTTTTCGAACCGAACCTCGAACCGAACATTTTCAAAAGGTTCGAAATTTCGAACCTTAAACGAACCGAACCTTTTTTCAGAAAATTATGTTTTCCAGATAATGTAGTAAAGATACGCGCGTGAGCACCATTCTCCCCCTCCCCTCGCAGGTCACTTGAAAACAGCTGTTTGATGGGGTGTTTGTTTACGCAGAATGCAGATATTATTTCTATTTGTATACAGAGACATTGACATAATACCATTTATATATTCGGAACAAAAACGCGAAATATACTGCTCGAAATTTTAATAAATTTCATTTTATTCCGAATGATAATTAAGCAGTTGTTTTTCACTTTACTTCCTCTCTTCAACGCCGCGATTGGAATTTTATTTCGAAAATACTTGCCCAAGTTGAGAGATGGTATTCCTGCGATTGTATACTCTACAAATAAATTGCATTTTTACGCGAAAATAGTTACAACATTCTTCAAAAATTATCTCGCCAATTGTCATACTGTTTTTGATTTTGCATTGGGTTACAATGAAGTTTGGAAAGCTCAAATACACAATTATTTTTTAACTTATGCGTGATAATCTTCCCTTCATTTAATTCGCGAATGGTTTTCTCAATGACCATTATTATTTATTCAATAACCATGAACATACAATATCATCAAAATCAAATCAAATATGATGTCGTCAAGTCATTTGCCATCTGATTACTTCTTACAGAAATTGCGAGTTCACAGACCTTTCAACAGAGACAAACAAAACAATCCTCCCTAATGCCTTGCCTACACGCTGTATTTAAACATACCTACCTATTTAAACACCAACTATACTTAAATATACTTGGATCGTCTACACGGTATATTTAACTATCATGGAAATAGATGTGCACGCTACCAGGGGTGGGATTACATAAAATGATAACTTTCTTGTCACGGTGACAAGCTTCTCACTCTATGTTATTCACGGCCTTCTAGGGACTTGTCACCGTGACAAGGAAGTTATCATTTTATGTGATCGCACCCCTGGTGATAAAAGTATGAACACTCAATACTGCCTTCTATACATAGAATTTCTCGTGAAAAAACGAGAAGGCACTGTGGCGCCATTAACCTAAAAAGTGTATCGTATTTCAGTCATGGATATATTTCGTTTTTCTAATATCTTCATGCATTTATGCAAGTATAATAGTTGTTTATTTTTGTAAAAGAATAGATTATCTCATTTTCCGCATAATTATTGTTTCTTTTGCAAAACTTATCAAAATTCATACGACCACTTTGCTTCCCGCGCGATAGAATACATCTGGCGGAGATCGAGTGAACCTTGTTCAAGGTTAAATACATACTTATGTAGGGTCCCGAGGTGTACTTGTATAGACTATATTTAACTATGTTTCGATCGTCTACACGGTGTATTTAAGTACACACTGTTCTTAAACATATGTTTAAATACAGCGTGTAGACGAGGCATTACGCACGCAAGGGTCAGGTACCTGCTGGCAAGGAGCTGCAGGACCCAAAAGTACACTATGTTCCAAAAGTACAACAGAGTTTAGATCGCAACAATCATTATTTCATTTTTATACTTCGAAAATTTTACTCAACAAGGAAATTACTTCGACTTCTAAACTGAAATCAATGCTACTTTTCTACTTGGGACCAAATTGCACTTCCAATTACGTCTTATGAAAAATTTGGTTCAAGATTTATTTTAACATGGAACACCCTGAAGTGTGACAGGATTTGAGTTTACTTTGATTTATGATGATTTCGGCTTACAGGGGTTCGATTTACCCAGGTTTTACCATTTTACTGCACCACTAAAGACAAGAGGCCAACATTAGACAAATAGTGACAAGATATTGGTCGCATTGTATGAATGAAAAAGGGCGGGAAAAAAGGCAGGAGGTTCGAAAAAGGTTCCAAAACGAACCTTAGAGGTTCGTTTTTCGAACCTAGCTAGCCGGTTTGGTTCGAAAACAAACCGGTTCGCCCAACCCTAAAAAATACTTAACCGATTGAGCTTTAGGATTCGTTTTCTTATTTACAATTGGTGGTCTAACAGGAGTTGTTTTAGCTAACTCATCTGTTGATATTATTCTCCATGATACTTATTATGTTGTTGCTCACTTCCATTACGTCCTTTCAATAGGAGCAGTCTTTGCAATCATAGCAGGATTTATCCAATGATACCCTTTATTCACAGGACTTACAATAAATAAACCCTTTATGATTAAAGATTCAATTTTCTATTATATTTTTAGGGGTTAATTTAACCTATGATTTAAAATATGAGATGAAGTTGCTCTTGCTGGTAATGTATAAATTATGCAAAATTTTAACGTAAACAAAACATTTTTGCTGAAATTTGAACCAAGTTGAGAAAACCTATGTTTTGAAATCATTTTGATAAATCTATTGATTAATAAACAGTGAAACATAAAGAAAATGTACATCTTGTGATGGTCACCCCTGTTTGGAATCCGTTAAGGTGGATTCACACGGCCGTTCCAAACTTCGAGTTTGAAACTCAAGTTTGCCGAAGTTCCGAATCACCGTTCCAAAAACCTTCGTGTGAACTATGAAAAGATTCGAACTGTGAGGATTGAGTTTCAAACTTTCATAGTTCACACGGGAGTTTTTGGAACGGCGATTCGGAACTTCGGCAAACTTGAGTTTCAAACTCGAAGTTTGGAACGGCCGTGTGAATCCACCTTTAGAAGTGCTTAAAGGCCTTGGCCAGGTTGCTTCAGCTTCTAAATAATAATGTGACAATAATGATTGTATCCAATATTCCAAAAAATCAAATCGATCCGACAATCACAACGCTCACAATGTGACAATTAAACTCTTGCCGCAACCCGCCACACACTGAACGCAAACCCGCAACGCATGGAGCAGTGACGTCAGTGAGAGGGACCGCCCTGCAAGCCAGCCCGCGGCCCGCCGCGTGCTCTTACGCTGAAGCAACCTACTAACTCTATGCCGATACATGGTATCAAATGTCAAATAAGTCAAATGTCCCCGGGTTTTACCGTAATTTACCAAGACATTTTTCCCGATAATTATTCCAAACTCGTCTACTTGGTGGTGGTTTCTTAGATACCTACAATCTGATTTCCAGACAGATTTCGGCGATGCATTCAGTAATTCGCACATTCGCACACGGAAGTAATTCGCACTTAAATCAGTGTAACATTTATATACACATCATTCTTTAACCATTATTACGGTTTTTCACACGCAAGTAAAAAATTTAAACTAAAACTTACATTATTCACTTCTATTTATACACTGCAATAGTCACTAGTGTAAACGCTTTTATAATCACTATTTCATAATGATATACATAATTACTATGAAAGAAAAGCACTATACATCCAAAATTATTTACTTGCTAGTTGCTACTATCCAGCCTTTCTCGCATAAAATAAAAACACACTGAAATATACCACCTATTCATGAAACCACACAAATCAACTGAAGACAGTCAACACGCTGCATCCTGCTGTCTTGGCGCCGAGCGATCCCTCGCACTGACGTCAGTGCCCCATCCGTAACCGGAAACTAAGAAGGGGTGAAATTCTGCTCATGGGCCGAAAACAACATTTTTTTTGACGCCTCAGTTCTTCCGACATCAACTACCATCCATTAAAACACATACCTTAGGAAGTCGTACTGGGGCTTTAAATGAAAATTGCTAACCCTTGTCTCAAAATATCAAAATGTACAATAAAATAACTTGAATTTATCATGTGCAAGAACAATATCTGCTTTCTAAACCACATTTGCGTCACATCTCATATCATTACATTTCAAAGAGAGTGTAAAATGTACACTTTTCTCCGACATGACGATGATCTTTAATTCATTGTTCCAAAACAAAAAATGGACCCACTCCAAGACTTTCAGGGATTGTTAATCATCATTATAGTAAACAACATATATTTTCGAAATTTTTAAAAAATGCCTTGGGGGGGGGGGGGCATTTAAAGTCGAAATTTGGTTTGGTCACCCCCGATTTGAAGCAAATATTAAAATTTTAATTCATATTTTAAAAAACATACTTTTATGTACATTTATTAGTAAAGTGTGCATATGTATCTTATTTAGTTCCAAAGTTACAAGCAGTTATGTATAAGGGTTTCTTAAAAAGTGAGATTTCGAGGGGGTGAAAGTACCAAATGGGGAAGGAAATTGACCAATCAAAAAAATACGTATAGGTAGGTACGTTTATTTTGAATACAATTTCACTAAGTTTCGTCAAAATCGAAGAAGGGTCATGGATATTCTTGGTCGTTCTAGCGTGGAATTACTCTATTCCAATGTCTATACAATTTTCTCTTCTAAAGGTTGAACCGATCGAGGGATTTCAGTACCTACTCGGAAGTATTCGGCTTGTCCCACTTCGTGACGTCATGGAGTGGGACAGTTTCTATCTAAATCAAATGTTAGCGCATACAGACTATCAAGCAGTTGCCGGCTGTGTCCTACTCCATGACGTCACGAAGTGGGAAAAGCCGAATACTTCCGAGTACTGAAATCCCTCGATCGGCTACTTTCAACCTTTAGAAAGGAATATTGTATAGACGTTGACTCTATCCTATCTTCTGGAAGACTGTAAATGTTATGACGGCAATGTTGTTATAGTAGTAGGAAGGTAGGTACAAAACTGGCCAAACGAGTAGATGCTTCTTTTTCAGTACCAATTTTATAATTAACAAAATATTAATTTATAATGAACTGAACCCAGGGAGGGCCATTGCGCATGCAGCGGCTCGACTCCGCTCACGCTGTGACGTCAGCAAGAGACAAGAATGCTGCCGGCTGGCTGGTATAACACGTGCTTGTGCATGTTCGCGCGCTAGATCACACTGCAGTCTTGCAACGCATTGCTATTACTTGTTGTTGCGAATATGTAATGAGCGTTTATTGATATGTAATGTAAGTGTACTTATTTATCCATGGTTATCAGCGCGGTTTTTGTTTGCCCGAATAGGTAGTATTTATTGTATAGGTACTAAAATAATGGTGCCGAGGAGGAAAATAATGTCATGCTTAGCTCATTTTCAACCGAGTGACTTTCATCTATACCTAAACCAGGGGTCGGCAACCTGCGGCTCCTTGGTGCCTTTATATATTGGCTCGCTTAATTTACATAAATATCTGGAATCGAACATTCTGAAAATCCGAGACAAATACGGCCTGCGGGGGTAACAATTGAAATGTTGTTTGATTCAGTTTATTAATTTTATATAATGCCAGGATCACTTTTAAATTGTTGAAATTCTTAAAAACGCCTAGCGGGAAGGATATTTGATTCAGTTTGCTTAATTTAGAGTCCCAGAATCATTTTTAAATTGTTGAAATTCAAAACAAAGACACCCTGGGGGGAGCCAACAACTTGGGGGCTTCGTCAAAATATCAACAACAAAAAACTAGTAATTCAAATTATTATTTTCGGTGTATTTATATTTGATTGTCTCTACTGTGGCTCCCAGTATTAGGTATCTAATTTCTTACATTTTGGGAAATTGGCTCCTTCACCAAAAAGGGTTGCCGACCCCTGACCTAAACCCTAATTAGGTACTATTTGTTGATCAACTTCTTTACAAATATTGCCATTATTATACAATGTTGCGTATTTACATGAATCAACTCCTTTTCACAGACCATATCAGCGTTTATCATTTAGACTGATTTCTACATTTTCGGTGTTTGTAGTGTCCTCTTGGTATAAATAGCTACACGTCAAGATATTCATACTAAATGCTTAGACGAAATAATATAGTCGTCCGCTATTATGATTTTGTCTAAGCTAAATGTGGCATATATTTATCCGTCCCTGTAAATAAACGAGATTAAAATTCATTATATAAAAGCTATTGAACAGATAACGCGTAATAATATATCCAAAGGCAGGCCAAAAAGTCCGCGAATAAAAGGGTAGTAAGTGGTGGGAGTTTCTATGTGCTGAACATAATCAAAACTGAACATAAATGTATCATTAATTTGATAGATCAACCAATAAGCAAGGCAAAACGTGTCTAAAATTTCAATTGACGAAGAAAGAACGCCTCTGAAAATGTTGGTCAAGTTGCAACAATCCGGATTACCGATAAAATCTCAAAAATTGTTTGAGGTAAGGAACTTGATATCCACGCGAAACTAAATTGACGAGCATTGACATTTTCTTCGGGGTTGACTCTATTCCATATCAGAAAAAAATGATGCAATTGTGCTAAGACTTGGTAGATAGGCTAAAGAAAGGTCACATAATCGAAATATGTGCACTAGAACTCCCACGCCCCAGACAAACATTCCACTTCTCGATCTTTTTGATCTCCCCTCCTATGAGTAAGCCGCCGCGCGTATAGCGAGCGTGTCTCTAGCTGACGTCACATTGGCAGATGCGCAGTAGAATCTCAAACGCGTCGAGCGGAGTGACTAACCTGGTTGACGAGAAGAATATCATTGAACCATGAACTGAACCCAACGGCTGGTATATTGGATACCTCGGTTCTCATCAGATCACCAATGTTGTTAAGCAACATTGAGTGCGGTCAGCGGTTGGATGGGTGACCATTCAACTCTGGCTTGCCAGTTGCTGCCGTTGGGCCAGAAAGACTGGGCTGTTTGGGGGTTAGTGTAACGACCTCCCTCCACCTGTTATCAGTCTCTCGACGGGCGTTACACCGTCCTTGGGATGGGGCGTTAAACAACAGCAGAGCGCAGGGAACTAACTACTCACTCGCTTAACATCCCTAAGTTACGAATCCTCAACCAACTTCACCTCCTATAATACCGCATCGTCTAGAGTAGAGTTGTTGAGGCGGCAGTAGGATTGCAAGTCCTGTAACGCCATTAAAAAAAAATAAAAAATAAAAATAAGTTCTATGTAGCAGCAATACAAGAAAAGTACCATTTATTAAATAAATGAGGATAATGAAGATCTATAGCAATGAGCAGAAGATTCAGAGTGAATCACCACATTTTGACAACAATGTGTCACGCATCATTATTCAACAAGTGTTAGGTTTAAAATCACAATTACTACTGAGTACCCATTATTGTATAAGTTCATTGTTGTTGCTGCCATGATTACTAACAATGTGTTTGAAGTTACATTCATTTCAGATTCAAGAAAACTAATCTCAGTGGACAATAATTTTGTAAGACTAACAACTTCTAATGTGTCAGTTTAATTGATGAATAAGTTCAGAATAACAGAGTTTAAGTATTACCATAATAACTGATATAATTTTTCAAAAGACAACACAGCAAGGAATCAAATAACTTAAATCTCTTATATTTCTGACAACGCAGGAGCAGACAAGAAGTTAACGAAGTTCCTCGTCTAGAAGACTACAGTGAAGAGTTGACAAACACATTCATTGAAGACGATGCTATGAAGACCCAAGACAGAACAGACGCAACATCGCTTTAGTCATCGAAGCCATTACAATTACTCATTACATGTAGACTTTAACAAGTACAGCTCAAAACCGTCAAGTTATTGTGTTAATTGTATGTACTACTAGGAACTGCTCAAGGATACAAAATTATTATTTTCTTTGTTTCTAGTATTGCCCAGCGCTTATGCCATACCAGATTTGTCAGGACTGTTCAATAACTGTGTTTCTTAACAGATTGTTTTCTTTTCTTGCAGTGTCAGTTAGTCAAACGTTTACGTACGCTCGCTTAATGTTGACCTGCCCTCGTTACGACCATACAAGATATCTTTCCCACACTCTCAATGAAGAGCCACGAGCCAAGGAGTAAGCCGAGAAACATTTCTGTGAGAACGAGAACATTTATTTGATACCTAGCTTCTTAACTTATATGTAACATCATCGTTACGCTCTAATAATTACCGTCGGCAAAAAAGCATCAATACTAATAGCCCACAAACTAAGTATGTTTCTAAATGCCATCTTCGTTGGGAAGTAGCAGGTTGTCAGTAGATACGGCGAGGGGCATAACTGGCCAGTTTGGGTACACACCAGAGTTAGAATACGTGAGGTGCATAGCCATAACCACATAACAACTGTAATGACTACTACTCTCTAGGATCAACACCAGTACTAAACGTCAAACAAATAAAACCTAGGCACAATATTTCGAGGGTCCTTCTTCCCCCGGCATCAGGTGCTAACTGATGAAATGGCGGCTGGAACCTACTAAACTTTCACAGGATGTTTCTCCATGGCTTTGTTACACAAACACAAGCGGCTGAATGCTTCAGCCGCAGTTCTGCGTTCTTTTGTTCGCACGATGATCTTGAAGTAACAACTATGACTTGGATAGCTCTCAGTCTCTTCAGAGTAGTTCATTCTGCTCTGGAGATAAATATCGATAATATTGATACCATAATTGATATTATTTATACGAAAATATTGAGAAACTATTGTAAGTGGTTCATAACAAAAGGTCACCAGTGCATGATTGAATGCAACTGTTTAGTGTCGTGATGCCGTATGTGCTTTACGTGACATTGTCATGGACATTGTTTGAGGTACAAGAGAGGTCTTGTTGTCCCTCTGGCCGCCCGGTTACGGCTTCAATGATCATGCTACAGGCTCGTTCAATGATCCAGTGGAGTCACTAAATAGTTCTGTCAATGTTTCATACTGTTGGCAACCGGAGCTGGATACGTCAAACAAATAAAACCTAGGCACAATATTTCGAGGGTCCTTCTACCCCTGGCATCAGGTGCTAACTGATGAAATGGCGGCTGGAAACTACTAAACTTTCACAGGATGTTTCTCCATGGCTTTGTTACACAAACACACGCGGCTGAATGCTTGCAGTTCTGCGTTCTTTTGTTCGCACGATGATCTTGAAGTAACAACTATGACTTGGATAGCTCTCTGTCTCTTCAGAGTAGTTCATTCTGCTCTGGAGATAAATAATGATAATATTGATACGATAATTGATATTATTTATACGAAAATATTGAGAAACTATTGTAAGTGGTTCATAACAAAAGGTCACCAGTGCATGATTGAATGCGGCTGTTTAGTGTCGTGATGCCGTATGTGCTTTATGTGACATTGTCATGGACATTGTTTGGGTAGCAGTGAGGTCTTGTTGTCCCTCTGGCCGCCCGGTTACGGCTTCAATGATCATGCTACAGGCTCGTTCAATGATCCAGTGGAGTCACTAAATAGTTCGGTCAATGTTTCATACTGTTGGCAACCGGAGCTCGGAGGGTCGTTCCCGGTGGAAGGGCTGGGAGGAGGGGGAATTGTCATATGGAATGGCGCGATGTAGAAGGGGTTCAAAACAGTTCTCTTGTCCAACGTCAAGGTATACCTTTCTACTTTTTAGGAAAGAAAAACTACAGTGAATTTCATAGAACTGGCCAGTTCAATAGAGATACATAACGATATAATATTTAACTTTTTAAATAAAATAATAGATACCTTTCTACCTAATAAATAACAAATATAACACGTCTTTAGATTGATTTACAACAAATGTTAAATCCTTTCCGGGCAAGCTGATGTTTTGTTTTGAGTTCAAGGGACAATTCCGATGTCAGGAGCACGACAGAATACGAAACAATATCCTTGCGTTTGTGCCGTCTTCGAATAAGCAACGCAAGGCGTCGCGATGGCCTTGAGTGAACCACCCAACTTGGGCAGCTTGCATTTCTTCAGTTCTGATAATGAGGGTTTTGTGAAGTTGGCCAGCTATGGCTCGGTAAGTTCAAATCCCTTGCTAGAAATAGTTTGACATAATCGCTGGGCAATACTACTTTTAAAACTACAAACTATGTATAAAGTTGATGAGCTGTACTTTATTGAATAATTATAGCCCGATTGCTTTTGTACTGTTCTTGTGACCTTGTTCAATAAATAATTGTAATTCCAAGTTCACAATGTTTCATCATTATTAGGTGCAGTGGCTTTCAGTAGTTGTTGACCAGTTTCTTACATCAACACAGTGACCTGGAAAACTACTTCTGAGAGCCACTGTACCTAGAAGCACGAGGCTCAAAATCCATTTCTACGTTTCTTGAGGCGAGCTCAAAAGTCAGTAGCTTAAGTATAATAATAACTGATATAAATAAATTGCGATTGGCTAACAAAAAATGCAATCATCACAATTTTATAATTATGTCAACACGAATACCTAATAATCAAAGCACTCTTATGCTTATCACTTGGGAAATAACAAATTTTCATTCATAAAAATCAATTTTAAATGTCATGGGACATTTTGGCGGGAAAATCGGCATTGTCATGAGAATCAGGAAAGTGATGTTATTTCTAAGTCCACAACACAACAAGGTGTTACCAGGACCCTTACCTAATATCGCCAAATTTCAGTAGCACCGTGTTACTGTAGCACAACTTTTGTTTTAAAAGTTTTAGCCATAAGAGCTAACATTGTCGCCATGGCAACTAGCCGATCGTGCTACAGTAACACGGTGCTACTGAAATATTGGCGATATTAGGTAAGGGTCCAGGTACTTTGTTGCCATGGCAACATATGAATTATGACATCAATGTCAATTTTCCTGTTTTAAAGTTAGAAGATATCATTGAAACTTTGTAAATTAATTCCGAGAAAACTGTTCAACCCACAACAAAAGTAATGTTCAGCAATGTCTCATCTACCATAATGATGCAATTAGTTTGCTTTTTATAGGAGACTTCCCTATTACGCTAAAACTTCGTATAACTATAATGATATTGCAGTCACATAATCGAACTATGTAACTAAAAACTCTCACCCCTCCGACAACCCTTCTACTTTGTGACCTCCCCTCGTAACTATCAACTAATTGTTTAGAAAAGTTAAAAATACATCCGAGAACGAGATCAATGACAATGAGATGAACAAATTAATATTTAACTGCTGGATAGTTCTATATTAAGAGTTGCAAGAGTGCTCGAAGTGTGTACTGACCTTGGCTCGGCCTTGGAAGTTGAAGGTGAGGACGTACTCGCCCTTGCGCGTCTCCGACTGTCTTACGAGGAACACTCCGTGGCCCGTGGTGCCCTCGTGCAGCACGAGCAGCGCGGCGTCCGACCTCGGCAACGTGCCGTGGAACCAGGGGAACTCGCGCAGCATGCTCGACAGGTCCAACTCCGTTTCCACCACTAGAACATGAACACTTGGTGAGTCAAGAGACAGGTCCAACTCCGTTTCCCCCACTATAACATGAACACTTGGTGAGTCAAGAGACAGGTCCAACTCCGTTTCCACCACTGGAACTTGAACATTTGGTGAGTCAAGAGAAAAGTCCAACTCCGTTTCCACCACTAGAACATGAACACTTAGACAGGTTCAACTCCGTTTCCACCACTAGAACATGAAAACTTGGTGAGTCAAGAGACAGGTCCAATTCCGTTTCCACCACTAGAACATGAACACTTGGTGAGTCAAGAGACAGGTCCAACTCCGTTTCCACCACTAGAACATGAACACTTGGTGAGTCAAGAGAGAGGTCCAACTCTGTTTCCACCACTAGAACATGAACACTTGGTGAGTCAAGAGACAGGTCCAACTCTGTTTCCACCACTAGAACATGAACACTTGGTGAGTCAAGAGACATGTCCAAATCCGTTTCCACCACTAGAACATGAACACTTGGTGAGTCAAGAGAAAAGTCCAACTCCGATTCCACCACTAGAACATGAACACTTGGTGAGTCAAGAGACAGGTCCAACTCTGTTTCCACCACTAGAACATGAACACTTGATGAGTCAAGAGACAGGTCCAACTCCGTTTCCACCACTAGAACATGAACACTTGGGGAGTCAAGAGACATGTCCAACTCCATTTCCACCACTAGAACAAGAACACTTAGACAGGTCCAACTCCGTTTCCACCACTAGAACATGAACCCTTGGTGAGTCAAGAGACAAGTCCAACTCTGTTTCCACCACTAGAACATGAACACTTGGTGAGTCAAGAGAGAGGTCCAACTCCGTTTCCACCACTGGAACATGAACACTTGGTGAGTCAAGAGACATGTCTAACTCCGTTTCCACCACTAGAACATGAACACTTGGTGAGTCAAGAGACAGGTCTAACTTTGTTTCCACCACTAGAACATGAACACTTGGTGAGTCAAGAGACATGACTAACTCCGTTTCCACCACTAGAACATGAACACTTGGTGAGTCAAAGAAAATGTACAATAAAGAATCGGTACAACTCGCAGAAATGTGCAATTCGGATATAAAAATAATAAATATCCTAATAATGCAAGAAAACCAGTAACTATGGGTTGTACGTGACATTACATAGTAACATTTAATGAAACCACAAAAAACCATAAAATGTCTGCCCATACTTTTTTTGAAATCAGCTTGTCCGATTGTATCAAAATTTACCGGTTACAGATAGGTAAAGGTTGTGTGTGTCTAAATGATTTGAAAAAAAAAATACAAACTGAGGGTCAAACTGGAGTAATGGGTAATTACTAATTCTGCATCCAATGCTATGAAAAAACAAAACCGAAAATAAATGTACAATAAAATTAAACAATACAATCAAATACAATATACAATAATGTACAATTTAATAAAACAATAAAATTAAAAATAAATCGTCGAAGAACAGGATTAGTGAGCTCCCGTTATGAGGTTCAAATCAAATCTTAATTAACTTGAAGTAATTATCCGGAGGGTATTTTTCCAGGGATATTCTACTCCTCTAAAACGATGGTAAAATTTCAGCAAATGAGTTCTTGTACGAGGTAGGTAAGGTAAGTAACTTCAGTAAACTCTTTTTGAATTCTGTAACCTGTAGAAGTAGTGCGACCGTGCCAATGCAACTGATCCAGCACTGTGCTGTAGAAAATCATTAAATGCAACTTGTAGGTGTAATGGAGAGTAATGGAGAAAATTGGTGTGCAACGATAAGCCGCGTTTGAAAAAACTGTGCTTAACATTTAAAAGCTAATTCATAGGTAAAAATAAATACATAATACAAAATGAGAATTAAAAGAAAATATTCTCTGCACATTATTTTTATCAAACCAACACAAGAGAAACCTAATATTAGATTTAGAACATTGACTTTTTTTATTTCCTGAATGGAACTGAAATATTATCAAAACCACAAGTGTAACATTTCCTGCTAAACGTTTGTTCAACTCTTATCTTATGTGTTGTAAATGAACGAGTTGAAATGGAACCGGCTCTAAAACAGTGCAGGGTCGGATCAAACCTCCTGTCAGGGGTGGGGGGGTGGGGGGTTATTTTGAAAAATAGGGAAGAGCAGAGGCCTATCGCCGAAGGCTATTTTTTTAAATATTGAAGAAAACATTTATAGATTAAAGGCACTTTTAAAGCAAAGATTAATAAACAGTTGCAGTTAAAAAGTGAGGGGTAACTGGTAATACCTATTTGGCAAGGGGGAAAAAAAGTGTGGAAAATAGAAGGTAGTGGAGGAACCATGGGGGGGGGGGGGGGGGGGGGGTCGATCGCCTCTTCCGCCCCTTCCTGGGATCCACCCCTGAAACTGTGATAGACTGAAACTGTGTTTGATAACCTGAAAGATTACTACTTTTGAAGTTTCTATTATTGTAATTAGTTAGGCAATTAATAATCTTGCAAAATGAATGCACTTCAAGCACTGCACCCAAGGTTTTCAGAAAACCTTCCACTGGTTGTAAAATCGAAAAGATGATAAATAAAATATCAAATTGAGAATTTTCAAGGGCGATGGGGTAGAAGTACTTTGGACCTTTAGAAAAAAAAATTCATCATAAATCGTAGTAAGCCACGCTTGGTGAGATTGGTAAAAACTCAGGTTGTTTTTAGCATTCCTTTCATTTTATTCGGCTAAGAGCTACCGACACTTCCAGGGACAGAACATTCTCACTCTACCTTTCCGAGGGAATACAAAATAGTGTGACATTACGTTACGCTTGCAGTGACTATACTCTAGGTAAGGTACACTACCTGTACAGAGCAGTTAACGAAATATTTGGTCGCCTCACATGTACCACATAAATTAAATGGCAGTATTCTGCTCAGGCTATAGGTACTAACCCAGATGCTATTTCATTTCTAATAGGTATTATTAGATGCTGACTAAAGGTCCATTCACACGGTTGATTGCGCGCAACTAATTGGTATACTTCTACCATAAGTTTCATTGGATGTGCGCGATTTTCCAGTTCAGACGACAACGTTTTCAATCACACGACTTTGCCTGCTTCTAGAAGGCGTATGAACTAGATTTTGTCATTTGTTTTTGTTGAAATGTTCCAGAAGGAAGTTATTTCATCTTTATTTCGTCTTGTCTCTAATTATTTGTTAACAAAACAATAGTGATTCCCGTTCTAATGTCAATGTACACTTTCGGAGCAATCTTGATTTCCTTGTAAGTACCACGTGACTGAAATTCTCACATCTGATTGGTCAACGACGCCAATCGGGAATCTTCAATCGTCTAGTTTAGAGCTAGTCTCTATACTCCCGATTCGATCGGTAATTGCCAACTGGTATGAATCGGATGATCGGCCAGTTCACACGAGCACATCCAATGAGACTTATGGTAGACGATTACCAATTAGTTGCGTGCAATCAACCGTGTGAATGGACCTTAGAGATGGCCACAGCTTGGTGTGAAATGTTAAAATATAGCATTTTAAATTAAAGTACCTACCTAGTATATTTCCACATTTTTGCATTATTTACCTATCTACCTCCTAGGATACCATTTTTTTAAATCATATTCACGTATTCGTGAACAAACTTAGAAAATTCATAAATTGAAAGGTAAATGTTGTCATTAAGGTAATATTCAAAATAAAAATGTACATAAATTTACATGGTACTAAATGAATTTAAGAAGTTACGGAGCAAAACCCAAACTAACCAATCAGAGCTTAGGAGTTTCTAGGAGAGGAGCTCCATTTTCACCTGATGATATCGAAGACATCATTGCGAATCAACGTCATGACAAGATAGCACTTTTCAGGGCCAACATGTCACCACACTACAGAGTATGTCATTACATCTACCTACGTAACTCACTCTGCTCAATGTCTGTTCTCGAGGTGCACAGCTCGAAGTTGCTATTACTCGACAGTCTCAGAGCCGAGGACGCTCTCGCTCCTCCCACCGCTCCCGGTAGTCTGGGGGGTAGTTCCGGGGGATGCTCGGCCCCTGCGGATCCCTCCCCGCTACCCGCAGCGGCCGGCGACAGCGAGTGACTCTCGGGCTTGCGCAGAACCACTTCCGCTCCTCCGCCCCTGCGGGAAGTAGAAAAGTTCGCTCGTGTCTGATTCGGATCTAAATGAGTTGATCATTATTGACTGTATGGCAGTGTCAGCAAAATGAAACAGGTCATAATAACTTTAATTAGACTCTTATTGTTTAAGAAAGAACTGAAAACTGGTTCATTTCATGTAGGTAGTAATAGCACTAGCAGTCTAAAATATTACACTAGTTAAGGACTATAAAAAATCAACTTTTATAAATATTTATTTTACATTTTAGCAATTTTTCTAAAAATGTTGTCTAGAATTCTCTAAAATTTTATAGGTACTTAGAGCACATCAATTCTTAGGAACATTTATATTGTATTGTTGAGCTGGTACTATCTATACAGAAGGTAGTAGCTTAGAGGAAGTTGTGTCACTATTTCCTCTCTAGGTAGGGGAGAGGGGGGCACATTCGGACAGGGGGCACATTTGGACAGCTTGATTTTCCAGCCTAAACATATATGTAAAAATTTCAAATAAATACAGAAAGTTGGCAGCAGTGTGTACCTTGTTCCTATGTAGTTTGAGAAGGGCAGCTGTAACACAGCAGAAATTACAGCTAAAAGTCACTTTTTGATGCCAAAACTAAATTTGAACTGTTTTATGTTTGTAGTAATATCTATTAGGTGATGACAGTTATTTGTTTTGATTTCATACAATCATTAAATCAATACTTTTAGCAATCTATTAAGCCCCTAACCTGAAACTTGAAGCACCTACCCTCATCAGGAAAAAATATTTTTCTTTCCAATGCGTTTGGGGCACATTCGGACAATCTCTAGGGGGCACATTCGGACATGCTATTTATATGCTATTTTTAAAAGTCGATTTTTACAGCATGGTTTGGTAGATCTTTCTTTGAAATTATGTATTTACATAAGAAAGATGATTCCTGGAATAATATTTATCCAGTCAAAGAGGACATTTATGTTGGAATTAACAGTTGAGACCTAGTCATAACGAAGTGGTTCAATTATGAAATTTGAAGTAAATATTACAATAAATAAATGTAATTATAAGGATTGTTGATTAAGAGAATGGTTGAGTTAATTTCTCCTTACAGAGTTTCGTTTTTAATTGTTTTTCAATGCAAATTACGTTATAAAAACAAAAAAGCATTTTTAAAAAATGCAATTATAAAGTAAATATACATATTTACAAAATTGCTTAGAAAGCAATTTAAAGGTAATAGATTGAACTTATATAAACAACAAAAATAAATGCATTTCTCTTTACAACAACAATCTTATCTGCAAAAGAAAAAAATCGTCCGAATGTGCCCCACTCTCCCCTATACATTAGTAGGTAGGCTATTCCCGTGGTCAGAAAAATTGACGGTAAACGACTAAGTTGGGGCTCGAATTACCGTCAATATTTATTGAATGGGGGGAATAATTAATATTTTCTAGGCGATTGGTTGGATCTTACGCCCAAATCCTCCAACCCCACATGTGAAATTAAGAGATGCATGTGAAATGCAATGTCATGGAAAGAACTGAAACTCATATTTTAGAAATCTGCAATTCACATCAGACACCAAATGTGCACATTTGGTAAAAACTTCAGATCAATCAATTCATGCTCCTAGGCTTTGGGGGTGATACCCGCTCCACAAGAAGATAAAATATGTCTGGGGCTTAACGTCGGACTGTTCTGCAGCGAGGCTAATGGCGACGGATGAATGATTATGATGATGATTGGGAGATGATGGTGAATAGTAGGTAAGGATGGAAGGTGGGAAGGAGGAGGTCGTGGCCTATTAGTAGGGTACCTTCCCAGCATTTGCCTGTCGACTGAGGGAAAACCACGAAAAAACCCCAGTCAACAAGGACGGCCGCGGGAATCGAACCCGGGCCTCCGGAATACAAGTTCAGAGCGTTAACCACTCACCCAACCTGTTCCGTATGGAGATAAAATATGCATCCGCAATACAACTACAATACCTGGCTTCAGGTGTTTCAGAAGGCTGTGGTGTATTTGAGCGCATGCAGTACTTGATGGTAGCAAGCCACGATCTCATGTCATCTGTATCATGGGCTTCTATCACATATTCCATGTTGTTCTCGGCTTTTAAGACGAAGGTGTTTTCATGGTCAGGCATCTCCAGAGCTGTGGTTTCTCTAGCTTCCGTGATTAAAAAGCAAAATACACCACTTCTTGGTTTCACCGCCTGAAATGAAAAAAATTTATAGGTAGTTTTCAACAAAATACACAAAAATACGAAACAAAAAGTTTATCATATTATCAGGAAAATTCTAACCTTTGGCGGTGAGTAAAACTCGAGCATGTAACCTCCAACAGTCTTGACGAGAGCAAGCCGACATTTTTCCCACTTTTGCGTTCCGTCGACGTTTTCGCCTACGAGGTAGTTCACGATTCCCTCCTTACGGCATTCAACTACTATTTTAGCTAGTTTAGTTTTGGAATGTTTATCGTTCTTATTGTGTTTGTCAGCATTATGGTGAGATGATAGTTCGACTTCATCTGAATGTTGTTTATGGAAGAACCCTTTACCCTTTTTTAAACCCTTAAACGACAAGCGACGGAAGAACGGTTTGTGCTGGACTTTGGGCGAAGGCGAATCAGTTTCATGTTCCGAGTAATCACTGAAGTCCTCGTGACTGTTTGCTCTCAAAGAACTTGCTCCGGGCCCATGACTGTTGCCATTGACAAATTTTTCCTTTGATAGTCTGTTCTTACCAAGTTCTGTTTCCATGTGGTCTACGAAACAGTCCACAAACTTTCGTACAAAATCTCGGTGAGATACAGTCGATCGAGCATTTTCTGGTACATTGACAGTCAAATAGGTACAAAACGCTTTAGCAAAATCACTGGCAGCACTTCTGGCATGTCTGTCACAAAAGTCAATCCAACCTAACCGCTCCTCGGACTCTAAATTCACTGAGGCCATAATTCAAGCTAAATAAAAATATAACTTACTTCACCATCTCGTGTACTTCCATTTATACATTAATATATTGTGAGTTATTCTTGTAAAGCGGATTGTAGACATGATGGACTCCTCCCTTCGTTTTGGTGGCCATATTTATTTTGACACCAACCAAGTTGGTAAACACAAGCGCAAGAAAATCCCCAGAAAAATTATCAAACCACTGCCATCTTGTCTATACTCATAGAAGGCAGTGATCTCGTCCATTCAAAGATTTCCCGCCATCTGCAAGCGCAAGATCAACAAGTTATAATAAAAAGTAAAATAGGCACCTAATAATTTTTATTTCATTGTTGTACTAATTTGATTTTATACTTTATTTTTCAAATTTTTATAAAATGTACATGTTAAAACCCTGAACAAAAGTTTACTCCTTGACCTTTTAGTATTCGAGCCTTGAGCTCTAAAAAAATGAATGTCATAAAATAATTACAAGTTTCAAATTTAAAGTTTCCCAAGGATAGGTAGGATGATAATAAAAGGTATACTACCTACAAATAAATGAATTTACATTTGAATTGTTGCCAAATTTTATTGCAACATTGAACATTTCCCAATTAGTTTGCCTACTGAACTATACACGATTCCTATTCCTATGCCAGTCCGCCACATCATGAATACAATCCAATCTTTCTCAGTCCTGTACTCAGCACCTCAAAGTGCATCCATCATAATTTAACAAGCTAATTCATTAACAGTAACATAATATGTTTAATAAGTCGATGGATGTCTTGTACCTACGTAATTTAATATCTATATCTAGATAGTACTTTCCTTTGAAAAGTTATTTCATAATAATCATTTATCATTAAATTAATAATTAAATTATCAGAATGCAAAGCAAAAACAGCATCGTTCTGGGGGCATCAGCTTCTTTCATATATATAATTAAAATGATAAAAGACAAAGTAAAATAATTTTATCGTTAGCTGTATTATTTACAGATTGTTTAAAAAAAGATACTAGGTACCTAATGAGTAATGATCATACATTTCGAAAAACAAAAATACATACCAAACTACAATGCAAAGTGAATTATTTTAGTAATTTATTGTAGTTGGTATCTGATTGTCATAAAGTTAATCAACAAGTTATAACTGAAACAATTGAAAAAATTATAATATTAATAATATTCTAATGTCAAACAAATTAGTAGGTACAATTCTTATACATAGTCTTATTTCATTGATATTTTTATAAGACCATTTTCCAATACCTACACTTTAACGTATCAGTAGGTTTTATTTTGTTACTATGTAGCTATCGAGTACCTACTTTACATCCTAATGAAAATCTTGCACATCATAAAATAGATGGCAGATTTCCAAAATTCGTTGACGTAGAACGCTCAAACGAAACCATTTAATCCGCTTTTAAATTAATACGAGATTGCTAGTTTTCCACTGGTATTGCAGTACAACATGCCCATTATCTAAGAAATCCATATTGTACCTTCATATACCAAACAGTCAGTCTATTATCAATCGATTTCACCGAGATGAAGTGATTGTTTACACATTCATAAAGTTAGTAATCTATAAATAACATCATTGATACTTAATAGGAAAACCAGGCCACCCAACTTAAACAACTAACATACCACAAAGGGTTGGAATACATAGACATGAGTTGATTTCGAGATCAGCGTTACCAACCTTAGAGCCCAGAGCAATTTCATGAGATCTTCAAGAGCAGAGCGGTCAAACGATCAAGTTTGTGAATATACCTTATATAATATACAATGGTCACCTGAGCTAGAGGCAAATCAACGATGACAAAGTACTTACTCGGGAGGCTAAGTCACTCCACGAGTAATACCTAACAGGAAATCAATTGGCAGTTAGAAATTCCCACCGGATTGTTTTCCAATATGTGCATGTAGTTTGTGAAATGAAGAGAATCGAGTCATTGTGCAATGTAAAGGCACTAAAGCATGACAGAATTACACATTCGTTGATCTCTTCGACAAAATGTTATCGAAATCGTCCTCGAATAGCTACCTGAAGTTATAATTTTGGTACAGTTTCATTGTACGACCATTCAAAAATATATCTTAACCTTTGTCTCTTTGTACCCGAGCCAGTTGGAAACTACACTTGTCTTGCGTGCGAATGAATACTGAAACTGAACGTGGTCCGCGAGAGGTTGCGTGTTCACGTGGTCGAGTTGTGCGGGAGAGAAGACGCCGCCGACACGACCACCGTCACCGGCTTGACTAAGTACTGCCCGTTGACGAGTGGCGGCATCGTCATGCCTTTCAGCATCTTGCCGGCCGTCAAGATGTGGGCCACCTGGCGACAAACAAATGTACTACATGTAGTTGTTTCAAATCAATGTGTACAATAATACTAATATTAATTATAGGCACATTTACCTAAAATATGTCTTCAACTTGCATTGAGTTTTGAAATGTGCTCTTTCTGTGCTCTTGCATTGCTAAGATACCTACTGGTTTATTGTGCACCATTTATTTCAATTTGTAATGTAATTTTCTCAAAAACATTTTTTCAGTACTTAGGTATGTATGTACACTTGGCCAAACAAAAATTGATCGTTCAATAAATCTGATAGGCTGATAAATGTAAGATCGCACCATCAGAAGTCAGTCTAAGCGATCTCATTGTCTTACTCTAGTAGGTGACCTCACATTTCAATGATAATAACAAGCTTTGATTGGTTATGGGACATGACCAGCAGTCATTCAAATTTGTTCAACAATCAATTTTTGTTTGGCCGAGTGTACCTTTATCTCAGAAACTATTGTTACCTGTTCAGTTAGGTAAGTGTTTGAAAAGGACTTTAAAATTGCTCATTTGGCAAGGGTGGAAATTGCTTTGCACGTTGCCTTGTGGGGCTAAATGAAACTACATAACTACACCAGGGGAGAGAAATACAATCCAACATATTAGTGGAATTTCAATTAAAGAAGGTGAGTTTTCACTTTCAGTGAAATCCCTCAGAGTTTCATTCCATCCATACCTGATTTCCCTGAGAGACGACTGTGACCGGTGTGACCAAGTTATGACCACTAATTGGCGTCAACGTCATGCCAGCGGAGCTCAACAATCCGTTGGGAACTAAAATCAAAGAAACATACACATTAGTTGACTGCAGTTACAAATACCAATGTTTCTCCTCCCCACAATCTGTCAATTAATTTTTAAATATCTCCGTGTCGCACTGTACCTCGGATTTGTTTCCCATTACTGAAGTATGTCAAGACATGGTCTGTCTCACCTCCAGACAACGTGATTTGCTGGTTCTTAGCATTGCGTATTGTGCCGTTGGGCGGCATGCTATTGCTAACCATCTTGTTGGTCAGCTGTAGCGTTGGTATTGTGATGGAATTGGTAGTGCGAATGTCGGAACCTTCTCGCAACCGATGAGCAACTGAAACAATGGTCCGAGGTTAGTTTACTGCAAGCTGTCGTCAAAATAATGTAGGTAGAAAAACTTCAGTATACCTACACACCAAATAAAACATAATGAAATGTAGGTAGTGATACTAATCAACGAAATTTTTGCAATATTTTGCAATTGTGATGCATGGACATCATATCAATATAATGGACACATAATTTTGAGTTTGAGCAATTTTGGTAAAATCAGCAGTAAAAGCGGTAAAATATTGTTGCCAGTGAACGCTGTGTTACTGTCATGAAAGCTACCAACTTAACAAATAGAACATTCAGAGCTAAAATTTAAATTCAGTAAACTACCTTCTTAAAAAATAAATTTCTAATTCATATTTATTGATTTCATATCATTATCAGTTGGTAATCACAGCTATCAACCAACCAAACTGTTTGTACCTAGGTTCTTCATGAGAAGATAGAAACCCTCCAAGAGAGATAATCAGACAAGTTCACTGCAAGGTCAAAGTAAAGTTAAAGACCAGGGGTGCGATCACATAAAATGATAACTTACTTATCACGGTGACAAGTCTCTAAAAGGCCGTGAATAACATTGAGTGAGAAGCTTGTCACCGTGACAAGAAAGTTATCATTTTATGTAATCCCACCCCTGGTCAAGTTTTGAAATTGTTAGGATACGTACTGGTGAGTCCGAGAGGCTGTGCTTCGCCAGGTAAAACACGCAGACCGGACTGAGTAAGAAGCTGGATTGTCGGCGAGACAAGTGTGGTGGCCATTCCAGACGAGCTCACCATCTGAAAGAAACAACGCAATGAGTTTATGACATTTGGTAAACATTTTGGCATAAATTGAAATGGAGTTTATATTTTTCTTTCTTCAAAATATTTATTTATATGAAAATTGAGTGCTTGTACAAGATTTAATGATCTAAATAATGCCACAAACGGAGGAACTTACAAGGTCCGGTAAGTTTTCAACACGTTTCATGATTATTCTTTAAATTAAAAAATGTATGAGTTTTATAAAAGTGCATTCTACAGTTTGGGTCTCAAACACACGCAACCAGGACAACGTAGTGAACAGAACCGATGGCACTCACATGGCCGATGGGCAGCTGCATGTGCTGCTGCATGGTGACCTGCTTGGGCACCTCGCCGAGCTCCAAGGCCTCCGTGTGGCGCAGCGTGTGTGTCTGTATCGCCACCGTCTTGTGCTGCTGCAGCTGCTGCGGTGGCGGCGGAGGAGGTGGCGGCGCCTGCACGAGCGCCCCGACAGGCACATTGGTCTGCGGCGGGGAGCAAGCGGTCGCGGCCGACGACAGGCTCGACGTGCTGCTGTAGAGCACGCCGCACTTGCTCAGCGGCTCGTTGGGGTCGCGCTCGCTGAGCAGGTCGTCCAGCTCTGTGAACATCGAGACTCAGACGATCAGACCTAGCCTTTGTGTACGTAACTCAGCAATCAAAAGCAAGTAGTACAAAATTATTACACTAAGGAATTGTCATTCTTCATGTAATTATGGTTAGTTGATACTAGACTATATCATTTAGTGCGAACCAGTCAAAGTTTACTTGTTGCATTAAAAATTAAAGCTGTAAAATGGACATTTAAAAATAAAAAATTTGCTTGTCATTTGCCAAAAAACCATAAGCAAGGCAAATTGAAGTTGAATATATAGCAGATTGTGTCACAACATAATCCTAGAAAATTTCTCCATATCTGAAAGCTAGTTCTTAAAATGTTCCAGCACATAAGAGCTAGGGGTGTGCGAATAGTGATTTTTAGGGTTGGGACTTGACATCGATTTTTCGATTTGACATCGATGTCAAATGAAATATTGAGTTTCGATTCGACATCGATTTGAATTGTTTAATCAAATAATCGTTTGACATCGTTTCAAAAAAATCCGAGAATTTACGCGCAGTATTGTAGAGTTGGCAACAGTGCCGCGTGCCTCTCTCTAGATCAGCTGAGTGGCCTGCTTCCGCCCTTCCTGCATACCGCGTGTGCAGTTGAGGGTGGGTTGGTCAGTTGTCTCGTGACATTCAGCTTGTGTTGTTTTTATTCTCTCTTGAAAGAATGTTTCCACGCAAAAAAATATAATCCCGCCGTGGAGACGAAGTGAATTGTGGAAAGTGTTCGAGTTTGAAGTGAACATTACGGGCAACATTGCTAAAGGATGTTGAATGCAGACAGTGTTATGCTTCACGGGATATATTCGGGCAACAAGTCTAATAAAACCATGAATTTCCAACTGGATTTGCGAAAAAAAAATTTCATTAATTGTTCCCTTTTACATAAATAAATGCTTGTAGTTTATTTTAAATGAAAAATTTTCTTTACTTCAATCATTTCCTCGTAATTTGTTGCCGCGAGGGGGGTGTGAGAGGGACATCTCTCGCGCTAGTAACATGGCCTTGGGCAGACGCAAATTCAGTGTTGCCAAATTTCGCCGCGATTATTTCGATGTGTATAATTATTACGATGTCAAAATTATTTCGATGTCGAAATTATTTTGATTTGATGTCGAAATTTTCAGTTTGACATCGATTTAGCAATTCAAATCGAATCCCAACCCTAGTGATTTTTGACTTTGAATACGAATATCTTGGTACTTGGAGGAACAATAACCTACACATAATATTCCCTCAAAATCAAAATAGCGGCCATGATAATTTTTGGTTTTAGACTTTGCAGCAGTTGGCAGCATTGAAAAACTCTCCCATATGAGAAATGGCAGAATAATTTTGAATAAAAAGGCATGAACTATTCAAAAATTTTCAAATATTCGAAATTTTGAATACTTCATTTTCGATTATCAAATTAAATATTTGATCCAAATATTTTCGAATTATTAGAAATTTTCGAATATTCACACACCCCTAATATGAACTCGTGTTCAGCGCAACATGTACAACGAACAACGTGTGCTCACCTGAAGCGGTGGAGGTGGTGTTGGAAATGTTGTCGCGCAGCCGCAGGTCGTCGTGCAGCAGGTGCGAGTCGGGCAGGAGCTTGTCGAAGTCGATGTGCTCCCACCGGGCGGCAAGGTCGCGCTTCAACGCCGTCAGTCGCTGCTGGTGCGCGATCTTCTCGCGCGCCAGACGCTCCATCTCGTGCTCGAAGTCGCGCTCCTTGCGCCGGAGGGACTGGAATGTAACATTTAACGTCATTTACTTTGATGCACTTACAATAAACACAACATAAGTTAGGGCTATGAACCTAGCTGATCATTTTCTATTGACAGTCCCAAACAAGAAAAGTGTATGGCAATTTTGAGGTTTAATCAATAAAATGTGAATAAATCAATAAAATTGGTGGAAATTGTATGATCTCAAGCTAACTTTATTTCATAAATCTCTTTATATAAGATGGAACTGTGAAATAAAAACGCGCACCCCGACTGGGAATCGTATCCAGATCCTTAAGAAACCGGGGCGATTCTTAATCAGCACTCAGCAGGTTGGGTTGCCATACAACTCTTGCGAGTCCGAGTAATCTCTTTACCGCCCTAAAACACTGTTTTCACGGCCCTCTAGCGCGCAAAGGGCGTAACCTATTGTTCCCAAATTTGGTATATGTTGTAGGGTGGGCCATAGCTCGAAATTAAGATATTTCGCAACAATGTGAGATTTCTCAATTTTAAGATCCAGTAGGCCGAAAATGCCACTTTGATGCTTACAGTAAAAGTGGGTTTGCTCCAGCCTTTATATGAGAGTGTGCGCGCGCCGTACGACTTGGCTGGCGTGGAGCGACCGCTCCACTAGATGTTTGACAAACGATGCAAAAGTAGAATTTCTGTTTGAAAGAAAGGAACCATCCTGTTCCTGTTTCAGATTTCTATCATGGAAATTAGAACGATTAATGGGACATCAATAATACAGAACAACTGGCAGCAAAGAAGGAAGCTGTTGCCACGCTATTAATTGCCGGCATTTATCAGAAGAACAAATTTTCTTCTCGTAATTGGAAACAAACAGGTTATGCTCAAATAATTAAGCTCTCAGTACTATGTATAATCTAAACTCACATTAATGAAGCGCAACGCAATCTGCAAGATGCTGAGGTTGGATGACTTCTTCTCCTCGGACGATGGCGGGAGCTGTCTCTTCAACAGCTCGAAGCATTCCTTGAGATGAGCGCGCCGATTCTTCTCCAACTTGTTGTGCACTTCTCGAGTGCCGGCGCTGCAAAGCCAATGCAAGATCAATCACCGTAATCCAGTTGCGTCCAGCGGTAGAGGTGTTTAACATTGCACTCTTATGCAACTAGGCTAATTAGCAGTCAAGGCTGACAAGTAGGCAGGGATGCCGTGGGGCCTGGGCGGACCAGAGCGGCGCCCAGGACATTTTTTTGGAGGCAGGGCGATGCCCGGGCTCCCTTTTGGGAAGCAGACAGTGTGCGCCCTTCCATCTTTATCAAAATCCATTAAATTCATCCATGATTTACGATTTTATTCCTTAACTTTGCAAATAAATTACATCCTAACTTTGGTTACACTACCTACATAATTTAAAAATCAATTTCAAATCTCGGTTCCAAATCACCACTTAAATAGTAGATTTTTGAAAAAATTCCTGGCGGGGCAAAATTGGGGGCTCTTGACCCCCCCCCCCCCACAGGTCATGAATTATACGGATTGTAAAATGCCACTTATTTTACCAGGACTGCATCCTGCAGGTAGGGAACCTTCCTATCATTTGCCTCTTGACTGAGGGAAATAACGAAAAACATCAGTCAAGGACGGCGGCAGGAACCGATACGGGACATCTATAATGAGAGTCTACAGCACTACTGCCCGAGACAATTAGACCGATCAAGAGGTTTATATTTTGAATGTTGAAAGGTTTAAATTGGAAGATCCGTTGAAATTGGTGTATTTGATGTTGGATTTGAGAGGTTTCTGAGATGTGTACTCACGCTCGCTTCTGGAAGTCGGGGCTGGCGATGAGCTCGTGGTAACGGTGACCAGGCCTGACCACATCTCGGCTGTCCTCTGCAACACCAAGCAATTCCTTAGATACAGTCCCAACATTGAGATCAGCATATACATTTTTACAAATGGTAAAGTTCTTCATAGTTATTCATAATGTAATTGGCAAGGTATTTGTGTTGAAAAACAGGCGAAACAAAATACAATTACATTTTAATGCAGCCCGACTACACTCCACTCACTAGCTGTACTCAACAAAGATCATTAGGTACCTAGAAACTAAGAACCTATTTTTCCAAATTTACCAACTTGTTACTTCGCCTTTTAAATCATAGCTATTTCAAGTCCCTGCCTTGAGGGGTTAACAACTCCGTAAATCTGGTGAACCACTCCCTGGAAATCTTTGGAAATCTAGAGTCTTTGGAAATCTTGGAAATCTTAGAAAATCTTTAAAAAGCTATTGAAATCTTTAAAAAATCCAGGAAATCTTGGAAATCTTAAGAAATCTCGGAAATCTAGTAAAATCTGCAAAAATTCCAGGAAATCATTGAAATCTTTGGAAATCATTTTAATCTGAAAAATCTTCAAAACTCTTTGGAAATCTTAGGAAATTTTCAAAATCTTTGAATTCTCGGAAATCATGATATCTTAGAAATCTTCAGAAATCTTGGAAATCCGAAATCAGGTGTACAACCAAACTATTATTTGGTAACCCCTCGAACTGCCAACTTTGCAACTTGGTAAAATGCAGCTAAATTTTATTTAAAGCTTTCTTGGCGTCGGTTTTTAAGGTTGGACTCCTTAATTTTATACCTGTACATACTAATTTTAAAAATCTATAAATTCTATAATACTCATTACTCACAATTATTATAAAATTACTCCTGATTGGAATTGGATCAATTAACTAATAGTACGTGCTATTTTAAAAACTAAAACAGGTACTAGAGTGTAAAATAAGAACCATCCACGATCATGCTAAGATTTAAAAACTTCCCGCCCATCCTCAACATTGATATTGAACAGATGGTCCACCCTTATAAACTGACCCCAAGAAAGCTACTAAAATGCTATTGCATTTCGCTACGGAAGCACCACACCAGACTTCTTTTTGACTGGCTATTGCCGCAGGGCAGGGTGTTCAGTCTTTTGACAGACAAATGTGAAATGCAGGCTTCACATTTGAGTTTCACATTGTCCGTCAATAGACTGTGTAGGCATGGGTAAACATGTGTCGAGGGAGAATAAAGTGACAGGTTGATAAATGTGGATCTCTTTTGAGTGTGCATTACGCATTAATGCATTACGTTACAACATGCAACCTTAAAGAAGATAAGATAAGATACAATACAACCATTGAAAAAAAACCATAGTGCAAAAACTCTGTGAACTTTTAAACATCACACTATCAATGAATTAGTATTTAATAGTTTTTTGCACATGCTTGTAGAATCCAATTCCAGTACGATTTATATAATAAGAACAATTCCAAAATATACAAAAATTAGAGAAACATAACTTTTTTCGATGTCTCCAAAATGAAGAATTAATTCGCCGAATTTGTAAATATCCGCAATTCTTTGGGACTGTACATGAAAGACTTCCCGCTGCAGGGGGGGGAGAGAGGGAGCATCAATATGTGACAACGTGCGACGGGGGGGGGGGGGGGGGGGGGGCTGGAGACAGTGGGACGTCACGTTTGAATTTCAGTTCATATGTTAAGAAATTTCGCTAAAAACGATAAATTCTGATACATTTTACAGTCAGACAAATTCTATTTAGTTGTGTAGAGAATAGAGTTTTTTTAATGGGACGGTTTTTGAAAATGTGACAAGCGGCAACAAATTATTAGCGTGGCAATGGCATCCTTGATGCACAGCGCTTTTAGAACCGGTAACTAAAATTGAAAAACAGTGTCTGGGACATTCGTCATTTAAAAACATCTACGCAAACCAGTTTCCCAGTCCACACCGTATGTTACACATCACCCATCACTTGTGCAGAGGAAGCCCACTGGCTTTGTCACGCCAGACCAGAGTGCATAACATCGGCGCGACCGAAAACACAGACTGTACAGCGACACCCCACGTGATCGCATAATGTCAACGCCATCGGAGAGTCTCCACGCGCATGGAATTTGATCTTGGCGCGCGCTCCCCCCTCCATCGCACCCGCCCGCCCCCCCTTCCCCGCCAGTCCCCTCGTGGCAAGTCATGCGGTGATGCGGTCAAGGCTGGCTTGTCGCTGGCTCGCTCGCTGGATAGACAAACACACACAACTCAAAACATTCGTGCGTCAGCCCTTGTCCACTGTCTGGACTTTCCCAAGAAACAAGCCGTCAATTCCAAGCAACTCATATCCTCGATTTGACACCGAAAAAAAGTTCCAAATGTTGTCTACATGCAACGGGCGTCCAACCGTTATTTCGGGTGAATGACTGCTCGGACTGTACCGACAAGGAAGTTCGCAACGACGTTCAACTCCGGGGCCAGTCGAGTCTTCTTCCAAGTGTTTATGATGATCGAGCGATGTACCAAATTTTAAAAATACACTTGCGAAGAAGATCACTAGCAACACCCATAGACGATGCTTTGCCAATTCCGAAATAGCTGAAATAGTAATGTAAGCGCGCCATTCTGAAGGTCGTGAAAAGGACGAGTCGCGAGGAAAGGGGTTGGCGGGGTGGGGGGGGGGGAACTCATTCAATGCAACATCGTGGTTTTATTGCATTCTCTGACTCTGCGAGCTCAGTACGATCCGCCCCTATGAACCTCTCGCTCGGCGTTATCTTGCCCAACGCCGCGCTACGAGACTTTGACGGCCCCTATCCCCTCCCCGCCCCACTATCGAACGATAATGGAACACGTGCTCAATGCGTCACACTCACACACTTTCACGACTCACAGGTCTAATCAATGTCTCGTGCAGCTAGGCCCTAATGAGCTCATTGGATAAAATTAAATCTTACGTCGATGTAATGTTGCACGGCGAATGCCATATCTATCTTTGTACAGGTACTTTCTGGGTGCGATTTACATCATGGTTTCGTTTCAGTCAGTAGGACAATTAGTTGCGAGTTGTGAATAGAAAGCGTTTTATTACGCAACAATGGCTATTCGTTATTCTAATTTTCAACTGGAGCATTGTTGAAAAATGTCGTTTCACCTAAAACACAATGTAGAAAACGAAAGGCGCTTTGTTCGTTTTTTCAGTGTAGATCATCATGATGATTAGTAAAGGTGTTATGGAAAAAGGGCGCGAAATTCAGGCACTTATCCTATACAAAGCACATTTGGTCAAGGTTAAAGCGGTCATCCACAAAAAAAATGACATGTGCTTCGGCGAGCGGCGGGATAGCCTGCGGGAGGGGGAAATTTCAACCATGTGTCCATAAAAATCGTCCGAATTCCCGGTACGAAAATGAAAATCCCGTTTTCCCAGTTATTACTGCAGTATTGACGTGTTCAGCGGCCGCCTGCATGTGGCCGCCTAGATTGTGTAATTGCGCCATAAAGCCCGGCGAATGCAACTAGTGGCAGCTAGGCAGGCGGCGCTCTGCGGGTGAAAGGGGAGCCACATGGCAACAGTGTGCAGTGACAACCGCCGACGTTATGCTCGGTGCGGGGCCGCTCACACGCGTAATTATAGGCCTAGGGAGCTGGCACTGCAGAATGTGTCATACAAGTCATTCCTGTATGCAAGAGAATGATGCCATCAGCATGTAAAGTTGCTTTAATTGAATTAAAGATGACGTAAGTGATTTTATTTTGTCGATACGGAAAAATCGAAATTGACGTTTTAAATTGTCTTGGCCACGTGATAAGGAAGACGATCGATGGAAGTTGTAATTTGACGCCGGGGGAGTGAATGAAACGTGCGAGGCTTCACATTCGAGCCAGTTTACCGCATTGCCAGACGTTTTTTCCACACACCTGTTCGCCCCAAGAGCGAGTGGCCACGACGTGATTGCCGCGCTATGCTCGCTGCGGGGCCGCGCCAAGTTCCTGTCCCTCGGGTCCGGGAATCAATACAGACACGTCGACGTGACGCGCGTGTGTCCCCGACGTGTCCGGCGTCGCGACGGGACACGTGCGAGCGACACGTCGGAGCGGCGTCTGACATGTGGGACGGGGACAGCGAATGCGGAACAAAGGACGAGCCAGGTAGATAGCCATGTGCCCGTCAGTGGGGGGAGTACGCGCGATTCAACAGCCTACCGTGACATCAACGTACGAAATTACACGATAAAAAAATGTATCCCGTAACAAGAATGAACAAGCGGTCTGAGATCATAATCGACCTTGGGTGATAAAATGCGAAATATGAAGAAACTTCTACATGTGGCGGGAATGTCAGAATTGTACTTACCACGTGCATTTGTCCCGGAATGTTGCAATCGTTGAGCTTCTTGCAACTCAACATAACGTGCCGCCTCCAGTAAAGTATCCAAACTCATTGTCCCTGGATTCGAACACACGACTACGTGAAATACCCCCCCTTACTTTAATATATCGCGCACATTTCACGGCTGGCGATTCAAAAGGGCTGCACCAGCTTCCAGCCTGGCAGCCCTACAACCCCCGGCCAAGGGCTCGACGCTCAGACGTCGCCGTCGACCGTCGTCGTCGTGGAGCGTCGTCGTCTACGTCACGGGTTCGAGGAGAGGCGATTGGTCGAGCAATTAGGTACCGCGTACACGCCACGCAAACAGCCAGACCGCTATTGTCATCACACGGTCAACACAAAAACCTCACTTGTTCTTCCAGATTTCACCCAACTCCTGGCCGAAATACGCGACAGTAAACACGTCAGCTGCACAACACGATCACTAACTGATAATATGTTAATCTGGTGACGAAATAACCTCCGAGTTTTGTCGCCTAGAGGAAGCGTAACATCGATCCCCGGCTTACAAAGCAGTTGCAGGCCGACCACTGCGCAGAGACTACCATGCTTGCTTGCTCCACAGTTCACGTGTCTGGGGCCTCCGTTCCGACCAATCAGAAAGCTCGGTATGACGTCACGCGGTTAGGGCGTGTACCACACGAGTTGAGAGAGGCTTCGAAAATGTGTTTTCCCCTCGCCGTACCCCTCCTCTACCTACGTGGTGATGAGAAATCACGAAATACAAGTCTTGTTTGATGGTTTTTTCTTCACACGTTTCGATGAAGTTTGTCGTTGTTACTGTTGAGATAGATGTCGATGTGGTTGACGTGATGGTGATGACGATAAGAGGACGTAAAGCTTGACTCGGGGTCCCGGGCAGAAGTTCGCTGGTTGCGCGGAGGCAGTTGGCAGTGAGCACCCAAGCACTGTCACGTTGCTAGAGTTGGTCACGTGGTAGGCTGGTCGCGCTGTTGCCAGATCGATCGTTTGTAAACAAATCAATTTGCCAAAACGCCGTGATATCAATATTTATCTCTGGAGAAGACGAGATTAAAACTCAATTATGGGACTTTTAATGAATTCAACGGCGCTTTTCGGTTAATTTACTCTCAAAACAAAATATTGGGATATTTATGATAAATAAAGGAAAAGAAAGGTATATTATTGAAACTCAAAACTACAGAAATGTGGGCAAAAATAAATTTAATAATTTTCACGATTCGTTTTAAATGTTACATAATTATTACGTAATAAATTAAAGCGCTATAACATCTAAAAGAGTGCATCAGGGAGTCATTCCGATTTTAGGACAATTATTTCAATTCTCAATTCAATTACAGATCTTTCAGAATCAAACAACATAATTTTACTGGAAAACTGACACTCAACAATGATTTTGCACTACATAACTAACATAACATATTTTTTTAAATTGTTGCTAAAACGAAACAAAAATACGCAGCAATTGTCTTATAATTGCTTTTTTTAAACATCTATAGAATACACTTATTATATCGTTTATACATTTTAGTTCACAAAACACAGGTACCAGTACCATGCATTTAAAAGGCAAGAAGGAAACTACTAAAATCTTATCATTTTGAAGGCAGCCTGTCAATATAAGTGTAGTAATCACTACTCTCTATACTGACATGCTATTTTTAAAGTGTTCGGCTTGGAATTGGAAATAGGCTCATTTCGAATACTCGATCTAGGCTTTGGTAACAGAGACTTCATCAGATTCAATAAATAATATAATAAAATAATAGAGATAAATTGGATGTCTACCGGAAATCACATATTGTTATCGACTGAGATTCGTAACGTAGATCTGCTTCAGTTCCGTCTTGGGCGTGTTCTCAAAGAGAGCGGCGCGGTTCTGTCCCTCCGCTTTCTTCACCCAGTGTCCGTACACGCGGAACGCACAAGCATCAATCACCTGGGACAGAGACAAAAATGTTAATTAAAATATAACGATTGACACAACTCTTCGCAGTAGAATGCCTCATGAACCTAGGTATGTGCGTAAAAAATAACATAAAGTAACCAATGTAGAAAATTTGGAGTTAATAATGATTACCTCAGCATAATTGTCACCAAAATCTCATTATTTGAAATATTAGATAGAGTTTTCCTTTAACTGTTCAAGGGCAAGTAGTTTGGTGTTTTTCCTCCTAACTTTGAGCTGTAATGACTGAATCCTATATTGAGTTACCTTATCACTAATAAAAAATAATAGAGAATACATGGAGGAGTACAGTAGTTATGCCAAAACAATTGTAGAATTGTTGAAAACAAAACGGCCGATTGCCTGTAAAATTTACATCCGGTGAACTTCTTCATATAAGACAAGAAAATTGATTAGGGAAAATAAGAAGACAGTTACGAGTGACCTCTTGGCACAATACTTAAAAGTAATGAATAAAATCTATTCTTATGTATGTATTTGAAAAAGAATTATGAATGCACCCAGTGATGATTCCACGCATATCTCGCCTGCCTTACCTCCCCCCTTCCCACCTCCCACCACAAGCCCAGAGTCAAAATCAAATAACATTTAATTTTTCTTCCTCTTTTGAAATGCAATGCGTAATGATGATGGATGCACCTCGCCTTCCGTTGCCATTGAAGTGGGAATGCATGTTGGATTATTTAACTCCAACGCAGCAAACAGTTTAATAAGGCACAAACTAACTTTAACTTTCTCTTCATTTTAAAAAGTAGGTGAGAATGAAAGCCCTATTGGTTGTACGCCTTTCTACCTCCTATCGCTAAGAAAGCGTCATAGTCTACTGCGGAGAAAATGAATGTAATTAATTAATCACCTTTCGCATAGTTTTGATCCGATACGGATCGGTCGTCGCTACTTCCACCGACAGAGGCTCAGGAATAAATCGCAGTCTTTGAATCCGCACCATAGCTCGTATCACGAGAATAGCAAACTTGAACATCTTTCTTGGACGGAACTGTTCGTTCTTCAATTCCTGAAAGTCACAACATCGAGGATGAACAATCTGTGGTCAGGTGTTGTAGCGTGATGTCGCATCACTGAGTCAACGCTTACCAGTGCCATTTGGGATATTCGGCTTAGTCTACGGGAAGTGCTGGCCAGGCTGCGCTTCAATGGGGCAATATCCGTGTCCCACATCTGGAAACAATTGAGAGTATGTTTTAGACAAATAACTGCGATTCACCTTGATAAAAAAAAAACAATCACAACAATCTCCTCTTTTATGGGAATTTAATCTCCAGAAGATGAAACTTTCCTCCGCGAATTCATACTGTTTTTCCGGTCACTACAATTGGTCTTCATTAACCGTTTTCCTTTATTTAAACTTTTGAGTAGCATGTCAGCACATATCAGTGGTCTAGGTGTGGTTTGAATGCAACATTTTCTGTACCGAAAGTAGTGCAAAAGTTAACACAACTTTTTTATGAATTGAGAGGTCGCTCAAATTGCTCATGTTGATAGTCTGGGGTAAGTAACTCCTCTCATCCCTGAACATTGTCTCAATAAATGTCTTTTTGACATCGTGAACCCAACCCTCCAATCATCTTTGAAAATATTCAGGTCTCTACTGCCAGCCACTTCTTCACAGGCATTCCTTGTCCGAAGACTGTCCATCATCAGACCGAATAGGTGGAAGTCGAAGGGTGTCAGATCCGGGATGTAAAGTGGATGGAGCCCACTGTCCAGCCTAATCTGTTGCCATACGACAGCACTCACCTGAATATTTCCGAAGATATTGGAGAGTTGCGTTGAACTATGCATAGCATACTCTTATTATCAAGACAATGTTGAGTGGTACAATTCCAGGGTTTCACTTATTTAAGAAAGGGCATTAGTCCAAAAATAGTGAAACAATTTTTTTTAAATCGTCTCTAAGCATGTAGGTAGACACACATTTTAGCAAGGAAGGGCGTCAGTCCCAGTACTCCTAATGGCTAAAATTCGCTCTTAATTTACAACGTTTTGCAGAAAAGGGCATCAGTCAGTTCAGGGGTGAGATTACATAAAATGAGAACTACCTTTTCACGGTGACGAGCTTCTCATCTCAATGTTATTCACAGCCTTCTAGGGTCTTGTCACCGTGATCAGTAAGTTATCATTTTATGTGATCGCACCCCAGGACAGTTTATCAAGTATTCTCTCTGAATAACAACAAATAGATTATACCCTTTCTTGAATATGTGATTCAATTGTATATAAGAAGAGTTAATCTAACTCTATGTGAAATTTAAAAACAAGTTCGTTCAATTAATAAAAAACTAAAAAGTTATATGCCCACTTTTGCATTACGCTCGGTGCAGCCCTTTTAGTTTCTATAAACTGTATTTTAAGTTATAAATCAGAATTTATACTCATTATCTCACCATGACATGGAAGAAGGGATGAGCAAGAGCTTGCGTTACATTCAGTCTCTTAGCCGGGTCGACGACCAGCAACTGTCTTATCAAATCCTTCGGAGGTTCTGCGGGGAACAAAACGCTGATCAAAACAGGTGTCTCAATCCCACAATCAAACAGTTGATATGTGACCAACCTGTTATGTCTTGCCACTCAGGTGATGTGAAGGAGTACTTCCCCTCCATGATGTTTCTCAGCATCACCATTTGCTTGCGATGCCAGAACGGAGGACAGCCCACCAACCTGTGCGAAACAAAGACAAAATGTTACAATGATGAAGTGGGAATACCTGGAATAAGAGTTGAGATCGAGTAACGACTCACAAAGTGAACATGATGACGCCACATGCCCATCTGTAAAGAGAAAGCATTACTTGATTTTAATCATAACCTACCACAACAAAACTAAAAGTTCCCATAGCTTATCTAATTGTTTTTTAATCAAGTTCAGAGAATCTGTTTTTCAACTACTCTACTAGGTACCTACTTTACATCTGTCATGTTGACTTTTAGCTAAATATATTTTAGCTTGTTGCCCTGGGTTGCGATTCTATAACTATTTTCGATTGCTGGCGGAATAGAAATCTGTATAAAACTTATGACAAAATCTCATTGATACCTAACGAAATTGCTACCGCTTTGCAGTTATAGAATCCCAACCCAGTGAGAATGAAGAATTGTATTATAGACGGGTTAATAAATTAAATAGGTAGGTATGCTTGTAAGTATGATGACTACGTATCTCTAGAGGCAGATTATTTCAAATACCAACTACGAATTCCACAAATAAGGCTAGAGAACCATTGTGATTAAAGCAGATTAAGTACCTACTATCTTCGAGTAAGGAGTACTACAGTACTAGGTATCTAGAATGGTGGCTGATTTTATCATAAACATATTTAATTATGTACAAACACCTTTGCAGCAAACATAATGGGAACGAGTGACACAAATTTACATAATATATTATTGTATCATGAGCAAGACTCCAAATAGAAAAGAGAATGACTACTTACAGATCAACCTCCAATGAATATCCTTTGGAATTCTCGAACATATTGCACTTGAGCACTTCGGGAGCCAAGTAGCCAGGCGTACCACAAAGATCATTTAAAACTTCGCCCGGTTTTAATACTCTAGCGAAACCGAAATCGGTCAGCTTTATATTCAAATTATCATCCAATAAAATATTTTCCGGTTTAAGATCTCTATGAACGATGCTTTGATTGTGCACATATTGTAGTGCTTCAAAGAGTTGTCGCATAATGTATCTGGAAAAAATAGTATGCATGTCTTTGTACAATATTGTTGTGGAAATTGATTGATAATTGACAAAATAAAATTGTAAAATCTAGACACGTACCTAGTCTTTTTTTCTGATAGAGCAACTACGGATGTTAGGTAATCAAACAGCTCTCCGTTTTTGCACAATTCGAATACGAGAAATATGAATGTGCTTGATTCAAAAACATCGTGAAGCTCAACTAAAAAGTAAAAACAACGAATTCAACACCAACATAGATCAGGAATCAACGGTAAACAACTAAGTTGGAGCTCGAATTATAGTCAATACTTGTTGAATGGAGAAATAATTTAGGTACCTAACTATGATGAGGTTGTTCCTTGGTTCTTATAGACAAACATTACAACCTCACATGCTCGCCATCTGCGTTTACCTGTCTATGTTTCGAAAAAGACATCGAATTTTGCAAGCAATTTTTAAGAGTCCATGGCGGGTGTACTACCAAGAGTAATTATAACATCTGATTTTAACAGATCTAAAAATTCAGCCCTAAATACCTACCTACCAATACCATACATATTGTATACAAATCTAGGTCTTGAAATAGAGCAAAATCACCTAGATGGTACAAATTGAAAAGATAATCCTCCTCCGGGATTCCTCTGCTGACAATTTTGACTGATTAAACAGACTAAAAAAAATACCAAAGAATTTCAGAAAAAAATCAATATGTATGTGACCACCACCTTCTTCATGCATTCTCTCTTCCCTTCTCAGAGAAAGTGCATGAAGAAGGTGGTGGTAGAGGAGACCAACAAACAACTGTGACGCTTTGTAGCAGCTGTTGCTTTTGTTGTGGGTACTACTGCAGTCCTATTAATGATCCATGAAAATGGGCACAATCAAACTAAACATTACACATTGGCACACATTATGAGCAAATAATAAAAGCAGTTACTATTGTATGTATGTAGTACCTATAGTAGGTATTTCAGCACACAATTGGTATTTGTTACGCATTGAAGAATTTCAATGGTTTTAAATTCTAATGTGTACTATACAGTAGGACCCAACTACCTAGTACCTAATATCGTTCAAAATAATAAATTATGATTTCATGTCATTTTGTGGACAATAATACAATTTGTATTATTTATTGAACTGCTAGCCGCTAGGTACCATGCAGATTTCACTCGTTTCAAACAAAGTTTGCTCGTTGGAATGATTGCAATTTCATATCTGTTTAATTATTAAGTAAAATATACGTTGATCCACATGATAACCTCGAATGAACTCGAAAATATGCCCCCCTGCTGACCTTGCAGGTATCCAAGTTATGTAGGTAGGTAGGGTAGTATAGGAAGAGAATCAATACCATGTTAAATATTTGACGAGATAAAAGGTAGCTTGACGTACAACACAAGTAGGAGTCTGTAGCTATTAAAGAATGTATTAAATGTAGTATTAAAAATCAGTAGGTAATTGAAAAATATACCCAGATTAGTAGGTACGTACAACCTACAGCAGAATTCACAACAAGTAGTTCATGAACGGAACACTATTATGGACTTGAAAGGCAATAATAACAATGTGTTAGACATTGTTGACATGCTATTTTAGGGTTATTGTGGAAAATAATATAAGGTTTTGACTGAACTGACTGATGTATTGATGACCATTGACCATACGAAGAATATGGACCTCCTGTAATGTCGCTTCGAGCATGGTTTGGCCGCCAGTAGCTCCGTCGTGAGTGTCGTTACTTAAGTCTATTATCTTTGCTGCGTATTCAATACCAGTTTCCTTTTCAATGCATCTCCGTACTGTAGAGCTTATTCCCCTGTCGAAACAAAAAAATATATAAAATCTTGCCTAGACAGGTCAATAAGTGCACTAGAAAGCAAGGAGACATGCAAATTGTTACCTTCCAAGTATTTCCTTTGGTTCATATTTAGCATAAAATCCTTTGGCAGCATCTTTGTCAGGTAACAAATCTTCTACTTCATCTTTTGCCATTTTCGTCGATCAATTTCCGATACGATACGCACAACAAACTTGAAAAATTGTGAAATTTTAGATCATGTTCAAAATAGATCAAAACACAAGTGCCATTACGAAACCAATACTGCCAACATTCTCCCGATGAAATGAAGTGTACAGTGGCAAAGGAAGCAACCAACTTCACGCACTGTGAAAGCTGTATGTTTTGACAGGTCGAGTGTTACACATCTCATCAATACCTGTTATCTTTTCTATTTCACTGATTCTGAACCAGTTGTGTGTGAGTTGTGCTACTATGTGGAACTGAAAATGTCGGTTAATCTAGCGAAATATAAAGAGCCGCTTTTAGCGGCTTGGAAAGATGTACTTGATGATAAAACAAAAACCGATTGGTAAGAGTTCATAGATTTTTCTAACCTTAAATCTCTGTCCATTTATGGTCAGTATTCTAGGTAGGTAGGTGGTCTACATACTTGTTTTTTACTTTTAGGGCTCTATTTGGATATGAAGGGCAAACCAACGACCTAAAGGTTGTGAGTAAAGGGAGTAAGTATCTATAGATGATGTGTAGAATTGATTTCTATAATGTTATTGGCCAGATTTATCAATTTTATACATTTTTAATCAGCAGGTGGTATCGAAGAATTAGTTGATGATTTCAACAGTGGCAAAATCATGTACGCATTTTGTAAAGTAAGGGATCCAAAAACAAGCTTACCAAAGTGTGTACTCATTAACTGGGTATGTTTCCTCTTCTAATCACAAGTTACTAGTGTTATCAGCATTTCCTGTTTAGTTCTAATGACTGTTCTCTCTGCTCTGTAGCAAGGAGAAGGGGCTCCAATCGTGCGCAAGGGGACATGTGCTAACCACATCCGCGATATCGGTAACTTCTTTAAAGGTGCACATGTGACTGTAAATGCTCGTAATGAGGAAGAAGTGGATCTTCAGCTGATCATCGAGAAAGTTTCCCAGTCGGGTTCAGCGTACAGTTTTAACGAGCGAGTGGAATCGGAAGCAAGTGGAGGTCCAGTCGTAAGTTAAAAGAATCTGTAATCTCTTCACTAGCAAGGTAATTTATGTCGATCTGCTTTGCAGGGAAAGGGAACGATTTGTCTTGCGATAGTAGTCAAACACACAGTGTTTTATTTTCATGGGTGTTATGTTGCCATTTAGCCAAACTCGAATGAAACTGATCTCATTGAACTATAAAATCCATCAACAAACTGGTGGTAGAACCACATTACCTAGTACACCAGAGATATACACCTAAGCTGTAGTTATTTACATAGATAGCATGTTTTATTTTGGGTATCTTGATCAAATGATAATTTTTTATGACCCACTACATAGTCATATCTTGTGTACACATATTTTTTTGCCTACCTACCTGTTTGTTATCTTTGTTTATTTTGTGATGTTGTTCTTTAGAAACTTATCAACTAGACTAGGAAGTATCTGCGCTAGTTGTTCAGTTAAGTCAACCCAGCGAGTGTGTAGCCTTTCCTTTCTAACCAGTATTGTTCGACCCTTGTATGACAGTTAAGCTCTGATTAGACACAACTCTTTTAATGACCTGCCACCCCTTCCACCTACACTGTTGACATTTTATACAACTTTCAACTGCATTGAAAGATATTTGGCACCGCAACAAAACAATCCTTTCCCGGACATCTGCAGTGGTTGAGAGATATTTACAACCAGACACGCGTCGAAACACTCAGGATTACAAGCTAAGCCCATTGTTGAATTTTTTAGTGGCTACACACTCGCTGGTTCGACTATAGACACTTTCACCCCCTTTTACACAGATTTTAAAAAAAATAACATTAGAATCTGAAAATCCAATAGGATAATGCTTACATACTTCTGGAGTTTTTACTATAAATTAAACCAATTTAGCTCTTTTAGTGATTCTAATTGCAATATTACATCTTTTTTATTGGTAAAGTATAGTAATACTTGGTTACTTAGTACTAGGTACCTAAAGGCTGAATTACACGATTCTCAAGTTTTCTTGAATTCAAGCCTTTCAAGGGGGTTGAATTCAAGACTTGGATCGTCTAAATGAAAACATTGAAGCATTTAACACGCGTCCAAGTCTTGAATTCAAGACATCTCTTCAGCCTTTTCACTTAGAACATGTCCTTTTTTCATTCAAGTCTTTTGAAATATTTCAACCAATTGTTAATTTCATCGCAATTTCAATCGACAATAAACATTAAGGTTTTGAAATTCTGGGAGCCGTTCTTGATTATGTGACTGGTTTCTGCGGTAGTAGCTCCTTGTTCTTTTTGATGGAAGTCGAAACGTCGTCAACAAGGGCCCACTGGGCCCGCATTCCATCAAAAAGAACAAGGAGCTACTACCGCAGAAACCAGTCACATAATAAACATTAAATCGTCTAAATACTCTTTCAAGTGTCCTTGAAATCAAGGGTTGAATTCAACCCCTTCAAGGAAACTTCGTGTAATTCAGGCTTGAGTTTAGTACTCAAACTAATAATAAATGGTACCTTGAAAGAAAAGGATTGTCTGATAAAGGTTTGATGGCATCATCCCATGAAGTCTGTGCTATTGCATTATCTAACTCTACTAAGTAAGCTCTGATTCCATTGATAATAACAAGGATTGATTGTCTAGGAACCTGACCAGCAGCCAATCCGTTTTGTGCAAAGTACCGTTTTTACCTAATTGGTTTCAGAGTGTACCTCTTCCTAATAGACATTTATTAGAATTTAGAATTAAATGTTATGTGAAAATTCACGAAATCTATTCATGAAATTCACGAAATCTATATCAGGATGTTGGCAACATGATTTTTCAGGATGATTTTTATTATAAAATGGACCTATGAGATGTCAGATGAGTGCATCATAATTAAACCTTCATAATTAAAACAAGCTTAATTTAATAAATTAATATTCTCTTTTTTGGGAATAATCCCAGGCCCGTCACTATTTGTAATTTAGTATTAGAATGTGTCATCACGTAGCACGCTCTGTTACTCTTTCTGTTTCTGCAGGGCACGACCTACAAGAGAGTCATTCCGCGCCAGGAGATTGACTCGAAGGAGCGGGACAAGTTCTGGGAGAAAGAGGAGCAAGAGGAGAAGAAGCGTTTGGCAGAAGAGGCACAACGACGTAACGAAGAAGCTGCCAAGTTGGACACCGAACGAAAAAAGCGAGAGGTGAGCAGATTAGCTTTTCTATTCAGGGAGGGACTACTGTTATTAATTAAGGAGGGCCTAGAAATATAATCATGGTATTCTTGACATTTCTACAAATTTTCAAAGAAATTCGAATTTCTAAGACAACAGAGTTTCAAATCTCGAACAAAGAAGCGTGTGCCAATGTTTGGATTATTCACAGGTATTATGTAAATTAATTTCAGGTGTCTACTTAGTCTGTTGTTTTGAGCTTTCAGCATGTTTTACATGAGCGAGGCCTTACAGGGTCGGAAGAGTAGGTTACCTATCAACATTTTGCTGAATTCTAATGTGTCTAATGTTGTAGTTGAATGAGGCAGCGCAGCGTGAGGAGCAGATCAAGGTGCGCAGCAAGAATATATTCCAACAGCGCGAAGCTGAAAAGATGGCGGTCGTCGACACAAGAGTGGAGGAGAAGGAGGAGCAGAACAACGGAGATGAGGAGCGCAAGGGGAGAAGTGACATGCTGCGTAAACAACGCAGTCAGGTAGGAACTTACCATCAGACTTTTCTATCAAAAGTGCGGGCGTCTCCATTATGCTCAAATGTGTTTTTTTCCATTAGGTACCGGTCAAACTAAGTTATCGATCAGAATAATTATTTCTCAAAAGTTTAAGTCAAATTACCTGTTATTACTACCTATTGATTTTTAGCAAGATCAGTCTGTTGGTTTTACCAGAAATTTGATGTGGTTTATTTATACTATGCTTTACTGATGGGTATTCTGAAAGAAAAGCTGTGTTCAAGGTCTTCCATGCATTTCAAAAGCGCTCTTATCAATGTTTTCACTCAGCTTTTCCCGCATTTAGTTTATCTTCATGGCATCAGTCAGTAGGTAGATACTTTATGTGCCAGCCAATCATCAACTTCCTACATTATTTTTGACATGGAGCAATATATTTAAATTAGCCTTAAAGGAAGATAATAAGTTGTTTTTGTCCTTATCTTTTTAACTTTTCAATTCTAGGTTAATCTCTAAGCATTCTATTTCTATCAAATAATTCTAATGGGTTCATAATTCACTACTATCTTGATAATACCTACTGATTGAAGACCTAGTCTTGGTGTAGGTATGTTATTTTAGTGCTGTTGATAACTTGCAAGGACTTTTAACAGTAACAAATTTACTAGATTACATAGGAGTATGTACACTCAGCAAAACAAAAAAGGATTGGGCAATAAATAGGAATGAGTGAAAAATACTAGATTGCACCATCAGAATTTAGGCTAAGTGATATCCTTGTCTCACTTTAATAGGTGACCTCTCATCTCATTGTTAAGAAATAGCTACAAGATAATAATACCTACTCTATCGGCTGGTTCCCTCACAATGAGTCACAAGGGGTGGGTTTTCCCATCAACAATAGAGCCGCAGGAAGGACTGCTGGAAACTGGCATGGCCAGATATTAAAAATATGTTCAAAAAATTATTAAGATAGATATTAAAAAATAAATCATTCTTTTTAATTTTAATCAGAGATGGTCCACATGACCTTGAAAGCTCACGCCGTTTCATTGAGGAAAAGGAAATTACAATTACACAATGCAATGTCCGTTAAGTTCGCTATTAAAATCAGCGTTGCGTTGTGAACACAATGACAACTGCCAAAGTGAAAATGTTTACCCTATCTAAACTCAAACTGATAAAACAAGCAATAAAATCCAGTCTAGTTTATAATTATCCAAACAGGTTTTGGTATCCGTTCTATGTTAGATAAATAATAGTGTTATAATTGTGTTGGGGGTTCTTTGAACATTTAAAATTCATTCACTATATTCTTACTAGGTGTATATAACACGGGACCTAAGTTCGAGATTGTTTGAGACAAATTTCATTCGGAATCACAGCTGCCTGACGTCAGACCACACAATATAATAAACTGAATTGGCAGATTGATTGCTATTTCGTTCGGACTGACTTCACTTTGGCGTCATGCTCGATTATACGGACACTCGTACAATATCGAAAATGAGGTCCAGGTGTAACAACTCAAAAATTAAATCAAAAGATCAGTTATCATGAAATATAACATCGCATCATTTGACTGATTCAGGAGGCTCTGTCTGTGATCTCAAAACGCACCGTGGACGCTCGAGCCGTGTTCGAGCGCAACACGTCTGCCGGCCAGCTGCACCAGCTGCGTCGCTCCATCTCAAACCAGCAAGCCGAGCCGGCCAGTCCGATCAAGAAGCAAGCCGAGCCGGTCTCGCCCACTGTCACCAACAACGGCTACTCGTCGAACTCCGTTGCCAAGGTGTCTCCCGCCGGCAACGGACTTCCCAGCCCCGACGCTTCTAATCGGGTGGAAGCAAAGGCCTACAGTCCTGTTATCACAAGTCCTGTAGTCACAAGTCCTGTAGTCACAAGTCCTGTCATCGCAAGTCCTGTCATCACAAGTCCTGTGGAAGTTGTGAAGGTACAGGAACCGGTTCGGCAGGAAGAACCGGTTCACAGCCAGGAGAGGGTGATTCAGGAGGAACCGGTACAAGAGTGGGCTGCTGATGGCAAGTGTTTTCATTCATCATTCTATTCTAAAACAGAAACTAAATAAAAGCAGTCTTGAATTTTTTAGTAGAATATTGATTTGAGAGTGCATTGAATTAATTTAAAGCCTCTACAATCTAACAGTTTTGATAGTTTTAGATCAGTGCCTCAATATCATTATCAGTCATAGTACCTACATTTATATTTGTCCTAGGTTTGTGGTTTTGTACAATTAAAACATCAAATCAGTTTGAATAGTACTATCATGAATATTGAATAATACAGTTTCAGGATTACAGTAAAATAATAAAACGAATAAGTTTATGTATGGGGAATGTATATAATAAAAACCCTACTCTGGACAACTACTAAATAAAAACACAAATTAAAATAAGGAGGCAATAGGTATTTTGACAGTGCTTCGGCTGTTTTCTTCAGGCCTCTATCCATCAAAATATTGCCTCCGAACTTTAATTTGTGTTTTTTTTATATAGTAGGTACCGGCGTCGTCCAGAGTAGGGTTTTTATTTTATACAGTACCTAATTTTTTTCACTTTCTTTGGGGTATATCATACTGTTTTATCTATTATATTTTATTCTTTTTCAGCTGGGGGTCAAGAAGTTGAAGAAGATGGGTTGTCATATGGACTTCAGGCACGGGCTCTTTACGACTACCAAGCAGGTAAGAATAATATTGTGCCAACATACACTATTACTTTGATTCTTCTGACATGTATTACCAACTACCTCACATTACAAGGATCTTGTTTTTTACTGTTGCAAACTTGCAATGCACTTCAATATCACACAGCAAACAGCTGATATAAAACAAAAGATGTTCGTGCAAGCTATGAATAATTGATGAATAATGAATATCAAAAGAATTGAAAGAGAAAGAATCTTAGTGATCTTGCAGTTGCACATATCGAAACTATAATAGTACTGTCCAACGTACGTATGAACTCGCGTTTGAGCTCTTTTACGTTACGTCTTATGGGATGACCTTGACTCTATGCATGTTGACTTATTTCGAGTGTATACGTTGGACAGGGGGAAGTCGGATGGATTGCCCCGCATCACGATGTTTGTGTTCTTCCCCCAGCGGATGCGACCGAGCTGACCTTCGACCCCGGTGATGTAATCTCGCACATCGACCAGATCGACGAGGGCTGGTGGCAGGGACTGGGCCCTGACGGCACATTCGGTCTCTTCCCGGCCAACTATGTGGAGCTGATACAGTAGTCGAAGACCTTGATAGAGGTGATATGAAGGGGCCGACGTAATTGATCTAAGCAACTCGTTTCAACTCACTAAATAAACGGTGTCAAACTTAAATTATTCCAAGAACTAACAGGAATATATTTCAACTATGAACTTCAATTTATTACATAGCACCTGGTGTGAAAAATGGGGGATTACCTACGGAGGAGTAAAGCTTCTAAGGAAAAGTATATGTTTGGTGCATAATTTAATTTAACTCATTTCAACGATAAAATATTTATTTTCTGGGTATCTTCACTGTGGTAAGGTGATCCATATAGGTATTTTAATACTTAATTAATATTTTGGGAATGGGCTATTTTGAATATGTTCATGATTCTTGGTTGGGGGGAACGCACTCCAGTTGGAAGAGAATATTTAATCGGAAACCCGAGTGATGCCAATGGAGGATCGATATGGCATATTCAATACTGTCACATATATAATAATAATATATACCAATGCATGTGAAACGAGTTGCTTAAGTTCCTATTTACAAAGATATTTAGGCTAAGTATTAAATTTTTTATAATAATTCTCCCCTCCTAATCTCGTCCCTCTTCTGTATTGGGTTGGTAGATTCCATCGAGATTGTAGCACAATCGAGATTTTCAACGATTACGATTGTGGTTTTTTGAGCAATTGGTACTTTTTAAGGGAAAAACAGGAACGTCTTCCTTTTAGTTTTTTAAGTCAATTGAAATAGTGCTGTCTATTCTCAAAATGCCAACGTTAACTTCACCTTCATTATCCATGTATTTATCCATCATAGTAAAGTATTATAGTTATTTCAGTTATTTTAAATTTTTTTACTTCTCTGCTTGCCAATTTTAAGCTATGCCTAAAAATATTAAATAATACACATTGGGTAAAGCTATCTGAATAACTAATGCACAGTTTACAATACACTTGCCAGTATTGTGAAGCAAAGTTTTCAGTGTTTTTAAGAAATAAGAGTGATTCTCATTCTTGTCTGAAGGTCGGTCCACATGATGGTGTGCTGTATAAAACCACTGTATTCATGGGCGTCCAGTCGTCCACAGGATTTCTGCCAGGTGGTGGCATGTCAAGGAAACAATATTTTACGGGTAAGGGGGGGTGTGGGGGCGTTTTTTGGTTTTTTGACACTTCGAAATCAATTTTCATTAGTTTTTTGGCTACAAAATGAAACTATACGTATAACCCCAGAAAATTTTTAGGTTCCCTGGGGGGGGGGCAAGCGCCCCCCTTGCCCCTCCCTGGGGACTCCCATGACTGGATTGTAATAATTGAGCGTAGACACGAGGAAATGCCAATCTACTTATCTATGAAGGAATGTCCAAAGCATTCATACCAATGTATGCAGTAGTTCTCTTATCATAATGTAGTGTGGATCAACCTTTAGCTTGAAGTTGTTAGGTACAAATTATATCTGTACCTCAGACGTAGAAGGCTCGATGTCCATTGCAATGATTGCAATCAGTAATTCTGCATTCATCAAAACACATTTGTACTTAATGGTAACACCAGTCATTTTGTAAGATAATGCTTTAATAAAATCAATAACTACTTAAATAATTGTTGACTTCAGTCTAGGCAATGGGGTTGTTCACTGCCATTTGCTCTCACTCGCAGCGCTAGCGGCAATGGAGGTGTCTCTCTCTGATTGGTTGGTCTCTGAATCTAAGATCTCTGAATCAAACTCCCGCCAAGGTTTAAAAACCTTCCATTCCGCTAGATGCATTTTGATTGGCTCTCTCCCGGACGATTAGAACAGCAGCGCCATCTACAATAGTTTTGCGTGAACAACCCCATTGAAAGAGTTTGATTACATCATGCCAAAAGTGTGCAATGCAAAATTGAGTAAATGGACATCCGGCCTTCTACTTCTGAGCTATGGATAGATGATCAAAGATAGAGATCGACATTTTCTTACGATTTAAAGCACTTGTAAAATCGTCATGTTATTAATGTAGTAACAAATCTCCATTCATAAATCAGGGCACACCCGTTTACCTCCTAACACGATATTGCTCATTCGTAACTATTTTAACATCGGTGTTCAGTGTTGTATAATATCAACGTCCATTCTTACTCACCAGTGTAAACAATGTTCGATAGTAAGCCTGAATTACATCAAGAGGTACATTATTTTTATTATAGGTATGTAGTAGGTAAGGTACTAGAGTCCAAAAACAAAATTTTAATTATTTTCTAAACTATTACTTGTTCCTGTTGATTTTGTACCTCAATATCTTCTTTGAAAGCTATTATACATTCAGTTATGTATTGTGATTGTAAAACTAATATGTGAATGAAAAATTGATCCATGTGATTCAGGCTTTAGAACTATGTAGGGTACCTACCTACCTACATAATAAATATTAATTCACTAAATAATTTACCTACGTCACTACCAGTCTGTTAGCTTTTCTTCACGGATATATTCTGTATTGCACTCATGTTTAAACATTAGTCAAATAATTATTTAAATGTACAATCCATCATGTGGTGTTTTGAATGTTAATAATTCTTTAACTAAATGTTACCACACTTCAACCAATGGATCTGTAGCTTTAAAAATTGTCAACAGTCCAAATCGCAATGTCCCATAATTGAAGGTGGGTACGGAAAAGCAGGTCATTGCAGTCATTCCATCTTCGATGTCAATTCCCGTATCGTACAAGCTAGTATGAACGGGGTTTATTCAATCATCGACGGAATGGAGAAAATAACCAGGAAAGTTTATGAAAAAGTAGTGAAATTATTGCAATGGCTTACTGTAACCAATAATAATGCTCATTGAATATGTGGATTGAAGGAATTGTCATAATATGGAGCTAAAATATTGGGACACTACAGCTACATTTTATCATCCTTTAACCAGGTCCTATATAACTGTACTAGATATATTATGTAGAAGTATTTTTTATTAGCATTATCGACTTTATAAGAATTTATTGGAATTGTTGTGAGGCTAGGAGACTACTAATAATCTTGAATTATTATACATCTTATGGAAAGTCGGATGTGAATAAAACATCATAATTAATACAGTTCACTTCTTCATCTTACTCTCAGCTCTTCTTCCCATTCCTATTATCATCAGTCCAATATTTATGGAGGGAATATTAATCAAAATAAAATACACATTATTTCAATTACGATGCATTAAAATGGTTGTTATGTATATTATTAATATTATTATTTCAATATCTCAGTCAAGAAAAATAGAACACAAACGAGCCCAGCCCCATGCTCATATAAAGGATGCAGACACCTAAAATGTGATGGCCCTCATAAAAAAGTGAGACAGATTTTATTTAATCGATAAAGGCCATTATATTGTTACCGTGATAAGTTATTTACTATTTTAAAAAAATGAAATGATATTGGTCTCTATCTACCTACTTGATTTTCATTTATGACTTCTGCAATCATTCCATACAAAACAAATACTACCTGACTAAATAAATAAAAAACAATTCTTATTCCTTTCCGACAATCAGCCAAAAGACACCGTCTTATAAAATCTGACCGCTACCAACAATCATAACGATTTATTACGACAATTACACGCATATTACCCCTCCGGGAATAGATTCTAACAGTTATAGCCGGCTACCTTCAGCTTGTGCTTTTCGATGTATTTGTTGCGTGCGTTCTCAATGAGCCTTGCTTTGCGCTCCTGGAAGGATACGGTGCGCTCCTGCGCAGACCGGGCAAAGCTCTTCGCAGAAGTATCTAAGTACGCGTCCTGAAAGTATATTGCAAAATATAATTTAGTAATTAGTACCATCACTAAAGTGGTCAATTTAAAATTACGAGATGCCATTCAATGAACAGTAAGTAGGCTATTATATTGTTAATAACACTAATATGGGACATATTCGTAGCTAGGTCCAGCCGAAAACCCTTTAATGCTATCGTCAAGTATGATATTATAAAAACTTCCAATTTGAGTTTGGAGAAACCAGAAGATCTAACCTTGGTAATTTACACAATTGATTATAAAAGTCAAAACAATTAGGTGCATACTCTTTCCAGTATTACCTATGTAGTTCTAATTTTTTCAACATTAAAGATGTTTGAATTATGAATACCTACACGATTACCTAGATCGCATGTTGTACATACCTGAGTAGACTGAGTGGGCGGCCTACTGCTGCTTGTGGAAGGTGCAGATGTGGGCGTTGAGGGTGGCGTGGGCGCAGGAACAGGCTTTGGCGTGTACTGCACCAGGCCCTCGAGGATATTTGATATTGTCACATCAACGCTACGAGTCTTGACTGAAAAGATGTCAGGATTCATTACAGATGCATCACTGCGTTACATTCACAGATAAGACATAAAACATAAAATCTGCTTTCCACTACTACTATCTGACATAGGATGAAAGTCTGTTTTTGCTAGGTACTACCTCATTTGTTACTTACTGTAGGAAAAAAGAATAAAATATTAATTATGTAGTTAATTACCATTTTGAACTTTAAAACAAAATGTATCCATTTCTTACTATGAACAAGTTAGGTTGTGCCAACTTACTAAGATCTCTTACGATCGTGTCTCGCGGTACAGAGGGCAGCACTTCAGCTACTTGCGTCGCCATGCGTTGTAGCTCGCTGTTCATCATGCCAGTCGAAGCACTCGGAGAAGACGAGGCTACAGGCCGATTTCTCTCCACCGACATCCGTTTTAATAACTCAGCCTAGGAATATTTTATGATCTCATTAGTTATCAATTAGATTGGAGAATGGAGAGCCAATGAAACAGATAGACTGAATGTCTGATCATGGCTCACATCTCAGGAAAACTATAGCCAATCAGATAACTAACATTTGATAATAGGGTTGGGCGAACCTCATTTTTTTCGAACCGAACCTCGAACCGAACCTTTTTAAAAGGTTCGAAATTTCGAACCTTAAACGAACCGAACCTTTTTTTTCAGAAAATGATATTTTCCAGATATGTAGTAAAGATAAGCACGTGAGCACCATTCTCCCCCTCCCCTCGCAAGTCAAGTGGTTAGACACTTGAAAACAGCTGTTTGATGGGGTGTTTGTTTAGGCCGATATTATTTCTATTTTTATACAGGGACATTGACATAATACCAAATATAATCGGAACAAAAACGCTAAATATATTGCTCGAAATTTTAATCCATTTCATTTTATTCCAAATGATAATTGAGCAGTTGTTTTTCACTTTACTTCCTCTCTTCAACGCCGCAATTGGAATTTCATTTCGAAAATACTTGCTCAAGTTGAGAGATGGTATTCCTGTGATTGTATACTCTACAAATAAATTGCACTTTTACGCGAAAATAGTTCAATATTCTTCAAAAATTATCTTGCCAATCGTCATACTGTTTTTGATTTTGCATTGGGTTACAATGAAGTTTGGAAAGTTCAAATATACACCATTATATTTTGCGTGATAATCTTCCCTTCATTAGATCGCGAATGGTTTTGAAATGACCACTATTATTTATTCAATAACCATAAACATACAATATCATCAAAATAAAATCAAATATGTTGTCAAGTCAAGTTATTTGTCATCTGATTACTGCGAGAAAGCTGTGAGTTCACAGACCTTTCAATAGAGACAAACAAAAGAATCCTCCCTTCAGCAAGGGTCAGGTACCTGCTGGCCAGCAGCTGTAGGACCCAAAAGTACACTCTGTTCCAAAAGTACAGCACAGTTTATATCGCAACAATCATTATTTCATTTTTATACTTCGAAAATTTTACTCAACAAGGAAATTACTTCGACTTCTAAACTGAAATCAATGCTACTTTTCTACTTGGGAGTGGGACCAAATAGCACTTCGAATTACGTCTTATTAAAAATTCGGTTCAAGATTTATTTTAACATGGAACACCCTATAATGTGGCAGGATTTGAGTTTACTGACATTTATGATGGATTTCGGCTTACAGGGGTTGGATTTACCCAGGTTTTACCATTTTACTGCACCACTAAAGACAAGAGGCCAACATTAGACAAATAAGAGACAAGATATTGGTCGCATTGTTTGAATGAAAAAAGGCGGGAAAAAAAGGCGGGAGGTTCGAAAAAGGTTCGAAAACGAACCTTAGAGGTTCGTTTTTCGAACCTAGCTAGCCGGTTCGGTTCGGTTCGAAAACGAACCGGTTCGCCCAACCCTATTTGATAAACAATACTAGAAAGCTCACTCGGCCAAAGTAAAAACGGTATCTATTCACAAGAAACGGATTAGCTTAAAAAGATTTTATGGCATCATTCTATGAAGTCTATGCTAACTCGTCATCTAACTCTACATATTAGGTGTGCTCCAATTTCATTGATAATAACAAGGAATAGGATTGATCGTCAAGGAAACTGACCAGCAGCTAATCCGTTTTGTTCAAATACCGTTTAATTACTACGGCCAAGCGTTCATAATTGGACAATGGGCAGTGACACTAGTTTAAAGTTTGCTTATCAGTTTGACAACTACATTAGGTATATAGATATCATCGCCAATGTTTTTTATAGGTACCTTATCATTAGCTGTATGTTTTGTTGTACGGAGTTGCAGATGATTGGCTATTGCTGTCTCAACCCGGTTGGTAAATTCTTGTTCAGTTTCATCCTCCTCTTTTTTCATACTTGGCATAAATCTGTGAAAATGTGTTAAACTTTTTATTAAAGTACGTAGGTACTCTACATGATACTCCGTTCAATGTCGATTAAGTGAGATCTAATTAAAATTGTGTTGTTACTAATGTTGTTAATTAGTTTTAGTCTGAGATGATATCTAGGCACTTACTTGACTGTAAACAAGGTAAATGGCACAAATAGAAACCAGAAAAGGTCGGCCCATGGTCTGGAAGTGAATTTCGATATTGCTACATCTGCGATTGGTAGCCTCCATGCTGTCACAGTGATTGGTTGAATTGAGGAATGCAGACAGAAGGGCCAAGTAGCAAATCTGGTATAAAAGAATGTACATTATAAATTACAATTGTGCGTTATATCTAAATGGCTCATGAGACTTGAATGGAATTAGACATACTTCAGCAAGCCAACTTTCCCACTAGTCATCTCTCCCTCAGGGAAGACCAGAACTGGCTCCACCTCTTTCTCAATGTGCGAGCAGACTTGAGATATCAATGTATCGCGACCTTGTCTCATACCAAGATCCTTCAGGCCCAAAGCCGAGCTCAATATTCCGGGCGGAAGCTCCCACAAACTCGGCTAAACAAACATAACATCTTAGCAAAGAACTACATCAAATTAGTTCATCAGAATATGACAATATTTACCGTGATGCATTGCGTAAGCAAGTGAACTGGTAGATGATCGCATGGTGCAATGTGATTAGACACAAGGACACGAATTGTTTCGTCTCGTTCGGACTCCTTTCTAACAACGATGCCCAAGACTAGGCACAAACAGCGTAACACAAACCTAACAGGAGTAAAGGTAAATAAATACCAAAGAAGCATAGAGGATATCAAATTACTCAAAAGAAGTCTGAATACGGTTTACATTGGCTTTTTATGACACTTACAGTCTAACCATTGACAGTGGAGGTAGTAGTGCAGCGGCTGCAATTGCCTGTAGACCAATTAATACTCGAAGAATAGTCAAAACAATACCAATTGGGGAGTATATAATTATAGCGATAAATTTCCATCCTTTCGGAAACCTGGAAGTCAGATGACAATATGTTAAATAACATATTAAATGCCTATGTGGAACTTAAGGTTATGAACTGTCAAATAGGCCCGTCAACTTGGACAAAGAGGTCATTTACCTGCTGTCGTCGAATAATTCGTTGATTTCTGTTGTGGACATTCTGCCTAAATATAATTGGATAATAAATAAAGGTAAAATATAGTTTAAAATTTAGTAAACCTTATGAAATGAAAAAAAGTTTGACAAAAGTAATATTTTGAGGTTGATGATCCACCATGTTAGAACTACTTTAGCGCTATTTTCCACCTGTTGGCTGACTTGCGAAAGCTTCAATGAAGGCGGGAATATTACAAGTCATGTAAAGGGATGGCAAAAATAGAACATCTTTTCATCTAAGTACATTACGCTACGCTATCAGTGTGCTTTGCGTATCAATATTAATGGAAGCTTACTCTCCTAATAAATAAATTTAGTTTCAGTTTTGTCGGATGGTTAAATAAGAACGGTTAATTTTGTTAAACCTGTCATATTGTGGCATGACGTAACCATTTACGTAACAAAAATAATCTTAATATTTTGTATTAACATTTTTGATGTACCTAGTGTTTTCTCTAGCAATAATTTGAATACAAAAAGGACAACATAAATACTTTATCTAAAAAATATTTTATTAGGTAAGTAACGTTTACAGAGAAAGGTGATATTTTCATATTATTTTATAAGGTGCATACACAGGTTTAGTTAGATAAACAACATAAACTTAATTGAACACCAGCTCTTTGTAATTTTGGAGTAAATAATAATTTGATATTCTGCAGTTTGTTGTTGTTCTGACGACTGTAGTTCGATCAGCTCGCTCGAAGTTGGCCTTGACGACCTCGTAGTAGCGGCCGTCACTGAAACAGAATGTCGTATGACCTTGTAAACAAGATGACTCAGGTTTAGTAAAAAACGCTAAAAAAATACAATAGAATTAAATAATTTGGATTAGTGACGACTTATAGAAATGAATCATTGGCCTAGTATGTAGGAAGAAATATGAAAAGGGTGGGGGTGTTATACATTTTGGGGGAGCTACGACCCTGAATACGTAACTTAACTGCAAACTGGGGTATGCATGAACTGGTATTACAAAACCTCTTTCCATGTTACAAACTGTTATTTTCGTTTATAGGCAGTTCAAATGATTTTTTTTTTTTTTTTTTTTTTTTTTTTTTTTTTATTGCACACAATTATACACAATACAATAAATACACAAATCTACAAACTATCCCACATAGCCAAAAGGCTAGTCTGTGGGAGACAAAATAATGTAAATAAACAATAAGCATACAGAAACAATAAAAATGACCAAGTGCGTAAACAATAAAGTAACATCAGATTTAACAGCCTAGTAGAAATAAGGAAGTAATACATATTGAAACAATCCATATTCAAAAATTAGTCATCATTAGGTAACTGGATCAATACCCGTTCAACCAAAAACATTCCTAGTAAATAACCACATCTTAATTTCTTTTTTTATACAATTGTATGTATCGAAATTTCTTAAATTTTGAGGTAAATTATTAAAAATTGTGGGTACTTCATAATTAAGCTGTCTTTGTCCATACTTATTAATACATTTAGGTATTCTAAATTTTCCTTGCGATTTAGCCCGTATTTGTACTTCACAATCATATAGAATTTTGAACTCTGAGCTAAAATATTGTTTAAGAATTAATTTATATTCAAAAAGATCCGAAATATCTAAAAATTGTAAATACGAAAAATACATACTCTTCGATAAATTTTTATTCTGTATAGTAGCTGGAGATATAATAATTTTCAAAATCTTGCACTGCAACTGATATATTTTATTCAGGTGCACAGCAGATGCATTTCCCCATGCTAAAATTCCGTAAGCTAAAATAGACTCGACCAACGCTGAATATAGTAACTTCATGAGACTCATCGGTAAAAAAGAACATAAATTATAAAAATTATAACTGCATAAGCGCAATCTGTTACATAAATTATTAATGTGATCACTCCAAGAGAAATGCCTATCAATAATTAATCCTAGATACACATGTGAGTTCACTACCTGAATTTTGGTTGAACACGTATTACACATCCCATTACCCAATGAATGCAAACACTGTACACTGTGGCATAAAATATCTACTGTTAAATTCTTATTAATGTTATAAGGAGAACAGATATGAATAATTTTGGTTTTATCAGCATTAATTACTAATCCATTATCATGTTTCCAACGTAGCAAAGTATTAAAATTATTTTGAAGTTCTATCTGTGCTTCATCCAAATTCCTATTTGCGGCTAATATTACAGTATCATCAGCATACATGTACACTTTACCTTTATGAAATAAATTGAAAACATGGTTAACATAAATAATATACAATAAGGGACCCAAATTTGAACCCTGCGGCACTCCGCTGAAAAATTCTCTTAAGCAACTATATACATTTGAAATTTTTACTATGATTTTACGAGATTGTAAATAACTACGAAACCAATTTAACAAAGAGCCACCAATACCTATGCAACTTAGTGAATCTATGAGTATACTGTAGTTAATAGTATCAAAAGCTTTTGAAAAATCTATAAATAATGCAATTATGTGAAAATTTTCATTGAGTTTTGAATTAATGTAATCAGAAAAATTAGTTAAAAGTTCCCCAGTACTTTTACCCTTCTGGAAACCGTATTGTGATGTATTAATTATGTTGAAAACTTGAATGTATTCCGATATCCTTCTCACAATAACCTTCTCCATAATTTTCTCAATTATGGGAAGTAATGATATAGGTCTATAATTATTGTATGCTAAATGATCCCCTTTCTTGTAAATGGGACGTACTATAGAAATTTTTAAATTATCCGGTACTATCCCTGACTTTATTGACAAATTAATAAGTCTTGCTATTGTTACACTGATATCATTGCATAGATATTGTAGATCTTTGGTCCGTATGTTATCCCATCCTGGTTGTTTATTTACATTCAATTTCGTTATCACATCTTCGACCTCAGCACTAGATATTGTAGGCATATACATTGATTGAGCAGCCACGTAATTACCTCTGACATCAGGCAACGTTCGGATAATACACTCATGTTGAATATCTTTAATGTCGTTTATGAAAGAATTCACAAATGAATTCGCAATGTGTTCAAATGAATGAACCTTCCCCATATAACGAGCTATAACCTCATCAACAGAATTCTTATTACTTCTTCCAGAAATTTCGTTTACAATTTTCCATGTCTCTTTCATATCATTTTTAGCATTTAAAATTTTATTTTTATAATAATTAATTTTAGCATTTTTTATTTCAGCAGCAACTAAATTTCTTCGTCTCTTATATTCGACCATGAAATTACTTCTCAACGTAGATTTGCAATTTTTCCATTTATGATATAGCCTATCCCTACTTTGAATTGCCTCTAAAAGTTTGTAAGACATCCATTCCTTCCGCGGAGCCCTTATCTTTCGCTGCTCTCTAATGTACGTAGCTCTATCATAGCATGAAGTGAAAGAAGAAACAATCTCATCATATAGTTCATTGCAATCATTACTCGGTGACAAATCCGACCAATTCACTTCACTGAAATAGTGCTTTAATGCATCCTCACATATAACAGATCTATAAGTAATACCCGGAGCCTGCTTAACACTATTACACTTACTCTCAATATCAACTCCAACCATGTAATGATCTGAGATTTTACACTGAATAATAATTGAACTGACATTACAATGTCTCATACGCACATAAATATGATCAATGCAACTACTAGTTTCCTTATCCATCACAATCTCTTGTCTAGTTGCTCCATATATACACCCATACATTCCATTCGAAGACATTACATTTTCATACAAATTTATAATAAACTCATCCTCATTAAGAATATTTAAATTGACATCTCCTACATAAATAATACTTTTTCCTCTATTATGCAATAATAAACTTTCCAATTCTTCTATAAATGACTTCTTATTATTATCCGGAGGCCGATAAACCGTGATCAATGAAATAATCCTCTTATCAGGTAACCTAATGATCCCCGAAATTCCTTCAAAAAAATTGAAAGTACTCTGTACCACTTCAAACTGCAATCCATCCTTAAGGATTATAACAATTCCACCCCCTTTCCTGTACTTCCTTACTTGAAAAAAAACATTATATCCAGGTATGCCATACCGATCAATGACCTCTATAAATGACACTTCAGTCAGAACTAATACATCAAATTTACCTATCTGATCCTGCAAAACAATCAACAGCTCATCCCAATGTTTACGTATTGATCGAACATTTAAGTGCAATACTATGAACCCTTTCCGATCTATAAACCATTCATCAACAGTTGGTACATAATTAGTAAATTGACCATCATCGAAGACATCTGAACACTCAATCATTAACGTCTACAGTTTTTCGTTCCTCAACTTTTCGCACTTCTTCAAGATCTTCAAAGTTTTCGAACCTGAGAACACGTTTGGAATTCTCGTCTTTTCTGACGAGTACTCGACCGTTCCGAAACCACACGTACTTATAACCAGCGAAACGCGCCCACTGCTTCGTCTTCCACAAAAGCTCTCGATAGTAAGGAGCTAAGTTTTCATTGACGTAAACTCGCAGATCTTTGTTCCCACCGGACACCTCGCTACTCTTCACCAACACCTTCCTCTTCTCAAGGAAGATATCCCTCTTCTTCCTCGAAGTGAACTGCACAATGATAGTAGGTTCACGGGGGCGGGTTGGGTTAGAATTCCTAATCGGCAACCTATGAGCAGCGTCGATGTCTGAAGCTACAATCTCTACTCCAATCTTCTTAGCAACGTTTAGTACAATTTGCTCAACGTCCTCTCCTTCGATCTGCTCAATATTGGAAAACTCAATGTTTTTGTTTCGGTTGTACTGATCTTGCAAATTCACTTGCTGTACTAAGTTGGTTATGACAATGTCCTTCTCCTCACACTGCTTCGTCAACACCTCTACCTTAGTTTTCAATGACTTGACTTCTTCCCCAAAATCTTGTCTTAGCTTGACTAACTCCTCGGAAAAGGTATTGAAACGATCTCTCAATTCGTCTTTGAAAACAGCGAATGCGTCATCAAAGTTGAACGCCTGCTCGGCTATAGGAGTACTCACTTTTTTGTCTCTACACAGCAAACACTTCCAGGCCGCTTTCTTCTCTTGAGTTTTACTAAGAAAAGAAGTTTTTAATAATCCAGCGCAAGGCTTAGTTAAATGAAAGTATTTCTCGCAACCCTGACAGACGCAACGATCTGCCTCGTCGCTGACCTCTGTGTCACAGCTACCGCACAACATGAGTAATGTTACTAATATCGAAGGCAAAAACACGTCCGTACGCTACGAGCATCAGTCGTAGAGTTTTGCCTTTTTACTAAAGTGATTATTACTCCAAAATTCTTTCCTAAATCCTAATGTGTCTGGAAAGCCATGGGCCCCACCAAGAAAACCCCGACGCGTATTTTGGATTTATATCACAAGGAAGAAATTAGTGACACTGAGAAAATAAGCGAAAATAAAAAAATATATACAGAAATTACGATTTTGAAGATGTTGTATAGAGAGTATTTTATTCCCGCGAGTGGTCACCTGGTGTCTGTCAGACCCCAGCCTTGCCATTTCTCCTGTTTCTTCAAAGATAGTAGCACTAAGATTTTTTTCTTTTCAGCACCTCCAATCACTGAACTTACTGACAGACAATGCATGTGAACCTAAAAAAATCATGTGACGAACAGCAGTCCTCCAAATTTTGGTGGACCTGTGGTGACTAGAGGCTTAATTTATGCTAGAGGCCCCAGAGGTAGGATTCTATAACTCCATTGCGACCGCTTAGCAATTATTTCAATGTTAATCCTTATGGAAGAAATTGCTAAGCGGTCGCAATGGAGTTATAGAATCCCACCTCTGGGGACCCCAGGAGAGACCCCAGTGACTACTCCCAACTCCCGTCACTATTTTTTCACAATTATCTAAACAAAAATAATCTCTATATTTACTAAGTGTTAATGTTCACTTCTAACCAATTTTCGTTAGATATTTTGATAAATCCATGACGCATTCATAATTTTAAATTTTGTGGATGTCTTTAGTGGATTGACGTCTAAAAATGTGCTTTTTGTGAATAAAATGTTTCCCTAATCCCTAAGCGTGTTCGTGAACTTACCTGAGAGTCAAACAGCGAAGTTTGAGACATTTGACGCGCAGAATGTCAATGGCCTTCTGACTCTTGTCTGAGAAGCGCAGATTCTCTGGATCCCAGCGCAGCTCGATGCGCTCGAGATTGGGACAGTTGTTGGCGATGCCGTCCATCAGTTGGTCCACGTGGATGTTCACGCCCAGCCTCTCTTGTGTTCCCATGATGATGATCCTGTCACAGACATCACAATTACACGCAGGTTCTCAGGATCCGATGCGCTCGAGGTTGGGACAGTTGTTGGCGATGCCGTCCATCAGTTGGTCCACGTGGATGTTCACGCCCAGCCTCTCTTGTGTTCCCATGATGATGATCCTGTCACAGACATCACAATTACACGCAGGTTCTCAGGATCCGATGCGCTCGAGGTTGGGACAGTTGTTGGCGATGCCGTCCATCAGTTGGTCCACGTGGATGTTCACGCCCAGCCTCTCTTGTGTTCCCATGATGATGATCCTGTCACAGACATCACATTTACGCGCAGAGTCTCAGGATCCGATGCGCTCGAGGTTGGGACAGTTGTTGGCGATGCCGTCCATCAGTTGGTCCACGTGGATGTTCACGCCCAGCCTCTCTTGTGTTCCCATGATGATGATCCTGTCACAGACATCACAATTACACGCAGAGTCTCAGGATCCGATGCGCTCGAGGTTGGGACAGTTGTTGGCGATGCCGTCCATCAGTTGGTCCACGTGGATGTTCACGCCCAGCCTCTCTTGTGTTCCCATGATGATGATCCTGTCACAGACATCACAATTACACGCAGAGTCTCAGGATCCGATGCGCTCGAGGTTGGGACAGTTGTTGGCGATGCCGTCCATCAGTTGGTCCACGTGGATGTTCACGCCCAGCCTCTCTTGTGTTCCCATGATGATGATCCTGTCACCATTGACTAACACCTTTATACCGGGATATGAAACTGCCATGCCAATACCACTATAACGCACGGCCCTACGTTTGTACCATTGCGTGATAATCTGATCCCGCCTCCCGGGCGTCCAGCCACTGCAACCGTCAGATTTGACACCGCATACAAACTTATTTCCGTTATGAAAACTCAGTAGACCATGTCTATAACACTTTTCAATCATCTAAGAAGGTATTGCTCACATGGTTTGTGAGATTAAGGTATTTAGGTAAAAGTAGTTTGGTGTAATTCATTCGCATCTCTAGAACAAGTTGCTACGGAAGTCCCGCCCCCTCCTTCTCTAGACGTGTTGTGATTCGCGTGCGGCATTTTCGTTTGACTACAACCGTCGTGCCGTGAAAAGTAAACGATTTGCTTATCCCGGTATAAAGGTGTTAGTCAATGCTGTCACAGACATCACATTTACACGCAGAGTCTCAGGATCCGATGCGCTCGAGGTTGGGACAGTTGTTGGCGATGCCGTCCATCAGTTGGTCCACGTGGATGTTCACGCCCAGCCTCTCTTGTGTTCCCATGATGATGATCCTGTCACAGACATCACAATTACACGCAGAGTCTCAGGATCCGATGCGCTCGAGGTTGGGACAGTTGTTGGCGATGCCGTCCATCAGTTGGTCCACGTGGATGTTCACGCCCAGCCTCTCTTGTGTTCCCATGATGATGATCCTGTCACAGACATCACATTTACACGCAGGTTCTCAGGATCCGAGCGCTCGAGATTGGGACAGTTGTTGGCGATGCCGTCCATCAGTTGGTCCACGTGGATGTTCACGCCCAGCCTCTCTTGTGTTCCCATGATGATGATCCTGTCACAGACATCACATTTACACGCAGGTTCTCAGGATCTCAGCTCGAGGTTGGGACAGTTGTTGGCGATGCCGTTCATCAGTTGGTCCACGTGGATGTTCACGCCCAGCCTCTCTTGTGTTCCCATGATGATGATCCTGTCACAGACATCACAATTACACGCAGAGTCTCAGGATCCGATGCGCTCGAGGTTGGGACAGTTGTTGGCGATGCCGTCCATCAGTTGGTCCACGTGGATGTTCACGCCCAGCCTCTCTTGTGTTCCCATGATGATGATCCTGTCACAGACATCACATTTACACGCAGGTTCTCAGGATCTCAGCTCGAGGTTGGGACAGTTGTTGGCGATGCCGTCCATCAGTTGGTCCACGTGGATGTTCACGCCCAGCCTCTCTTGTGTTCCCATGATGATGATCCTGTCACAGACATCACAATTACACGCAGAGTCTCAGGTTCCGATGCGCTCGAGGTTGGGACAGTTGTTGGCGATGCCGTCCATCAGTTGGTCCACGTGGATGTTCACGCCCAGCCTCTCTTGTGTTCCCATGATGATGATCCTGTCACAAAGCATTACATTCAACCCGTGCAAGAGTGCATGTAACATGTTGCGCCCAACGCAAGCAAAACAAAACAATTCAGATTCTAGGAGCTCTTAATTTTTTTAATTTAAACTTTTTATGGTTTCGTGTTTTTGGAATGTTTTTTTTTAAAACTGTGTTAAGCATTTGCCTTCTGAAGTAGTATCTTCTATTCGTTGAAAGGAACGAAAAGTTTCTTGAAATGGTGTTCAGGTGCAAATTCAAATTCAAATATTTTCGAAATATCGAATATTTCTGAAGAAGGCAGTGGTGTTCAGTTCAGTAAGTAAGCAGTGCACGGTGCAAGTAAGCCAGCATATTTTCGAACGTTTCTTAAGTTTTGAAATGGCATGACCTCTAAGAAAGAATTAATGAAAAGTAACAAGACGGAGAATCCACAAAAAAATCGTTAATTAGTCTACAGAATCGCGAGTATAGGGATTTTTTAATCTAAAAAAAATTATCATTAATCCAAGAAGGTTAAAAATGATTTTTTATTGTCCCCTTGATTATTTCATGTTTATTGGACATCCAAGTGGACTGTTGTTGAAGATTACATTCCTCTTCTCTCGGGTACAATACACGCAACTGTTATGTTGAAAACTTACTTGACATTGTTGAGAATCGGCAAGATCGACTGCCAGAGTTGATCTGTGATGTGTGACATGCCCGACAAGGACAGCCCGTGGAGTTGGTGACCGTAGCGCGACAGAAACTTGAAGAGGCCGTCGTCGGTGATGTTGTCCGAGGAGTCAAGGTCGAGAGCGATCAAGTTGCGCGGGTTGCCGAGCTCCAGGAACGCTTTGATCACCTGCAGGGTTAGCCAAGGTCATATACTTGCCGCGTCAACATAGGAGCTTAAACTTGGCTCTAAATTCCCCCATAACATCGTAAGCGTTGTGACTTCATTACTCAAGGCATAGACATTGTATAGCCTTCGGCTCAAGGTAACAAGAGCTTTTACACAATTTTATACACATTGCAACTCTGGAAGACAGCTTCATAAATTTATTATACCCATTTCCTTGGAAAACTTGTGAACAATTATAGAGAAAATAAAAATATTTTTCATATATTCATGAGAAATATGAAAAATAACCATTTTTATTTAAATTTGTCTCATTTTAAATTTTTTATATAAAAATGTTATTAATTTTTAATAAAAGTTAGACACAGAAAAAGATTTATTTGTCATATATTTCGTGAAGATATATAGCTCAACCTCACATTTTTATTAAGTTGTCTCAATACCGGGTATTCTAAGAAATGGGCTAAAAACGACAGCTCCCAGAGTTGTGGCAATGGCAGAAGTTTGGGAAAATTTGATACAGCCGTTGGTTTCTATAGCGGTCCCCAGACGAACTCTGACATAACCCCTTGAACCAAAGGTAAGTTACCTTGAACCAAAGGTAAGTAACCTTGAATCCCTTGCAAAGTGGTGTGAGGTCCTTGCCCTTGAACATTGAACAATGACCATGACTCACCGAGTCGTTGAGGCCGTTGAGCTGTCCGGCGGAGAGGAAGCGGAGGTTCGGTATGCGCGTCAGCATGTCTATCAGACACTCCGTGCTGAGGTCAGTGGACGTGATGTCCAGCTCCTGGAGGCTCGTCTTCTCCCATTCCACCTGCATCATGTGCTCGCTCACCAGGTCTGCAAGGTCAAGAACAATGGTGAGCGGAGGTTGATGCGCGTCAGCATGTCTATCAGACACTCCGTGCTGAGGTCAGTGGACGTGATGTCCAGCTCCTGGAGGCTCGTCTTCTCCCATTCCACCTGCATCATGTGCTCGCTCACCAGGTCTGCAAGGTCAAGTACAATGGTGAGCGGAGGTTGATGCGCGTCAGCATGTCTATCAGACACTCCGTGCTGAGGTCAGTGGACGTGATGTCCAGCTCCTGGAGGCTTGTCTTCTCCCATTCCACCTGCATCATGTGCTCGCTCACCAGGTCTGCAAGGTCAAGTACAATGGTGAGCGGAGGTTGATGCGCGTCAGCATGTCTATCAGACACTCCGTGCTGAGGTCAGTGGACGTGATGTCCAGCTCCTGGAGGCTCGTCTTCTCCCATTCCACCTGCATCATGTGCTCGCTCACCAGGTCTGCAAGGTCAAGTACAATGGTGAGCGGAGGTTGATGCGCGTCAGCATGTCTATCAGACACTCCGTGCTGAGGTCAGTGGACGTGATGTCCAGCTCCTGGAGGCTCGTCTTCTCCCATTCCACCTGCATCATGTGCTCGCTCACCAGGTCTGCAAGGTCAAGTACAATGGTGGAGTTATGTTCTCAGAGGAACTTGACCCTTATGGCTATGACAATCTAAGGGTGAATTTACTAGCATCATAGTATTATAGTATCTCGACCTTAGTCCGAATCTCATAGGGTCGAATATTCTAGGACTTGTTTCTGAGTGACCCCACATTTGTTCCGAACGAATGATGGTTTGGCTCTTGGGTTCAAGATCAAGTACCTATTGGTTTGTGACGATGTAATGCAGGTGTGTAGGTAACCGTATTTTTAATTGTTTTTTAATGAACGGTTAGTGTCCTTGAGATGTGACACTCACTTGTCTGGTTCATGAGGAGACACGTGAGCCGTTTGCTCCTCTGGAACACGTTCTTGAGAGTCGAACCGGTGACCTTGGCGCAGAAATTCACTGCCAGACACTCCAGCTGAAACATACGATCCAAACGTTAGATAAAGCAAGGAAAATTATTGTTCCAAAGTGTTCATACGAACTGCACAAGGGATCTGAATATTTTGTGCCAGACCATAATACCAATTACAAACTGGCAAACCTTTCTCTAAAACTGTTAAATTCGCTGAATTGATGTTTTAAAAATCCCAGGAGAACAGAAACTGCAACGAAAACTGGTAATCCAGAAAATTGAAACTGCAGGAAGATCAAACATCAGAGGTAGGGGACATCAGTAACATGAAGGATAAGACATCGGCAGTTCCAAGGGGTAGTTTTAATCATTAATATTGATTACCACTAATAATCAATAATGGTAATGGTACTACCATTACCATTACTATTACTACTATCCCTTCACCTGAATACAGTTGGAGCTGAACGCCTCTATGTGGCTGTCATCGACGAAGTTGATGCCGTAGAGGTTGATGACGCGCAAGTTGGGCGTCGCGCCCTTCAACTTGTGCACGTTGATGACCTCATAGATCTCCTCCTCCTCTTCCTCCACCTTCTCGTAGGTTCCTGAGGGAAGAAGACCACAATGTCAGTATACAGTAGTCGTGTATCGTCACGGACATAAGTTCGTCCAGACTTACACAGATGTTCCATCAGGGAAACATTACAAGGTCGGAAAAATGTAATATGGTACAAACTGTACAAGTAAAGACCGATGCACAATTGACGCAGACGGACGACGCGGACGGACGACAGAGACGGATACGATGTTAAGGTATGACAAATTCACTCGGGCTGTTCACAATCGGACGCGGACGGACGACGACTTTAACATTGTATCCGTCTCCGTCGTCCGTCCGCGTCGTCCGTCCGCGTCAATTGTGCATCGGCCTTAAGAGTCTTAGTTTTCTTGTAAAACGGAGAGAGGGGTATAGTGCACCAGACACCCTACTCCATATATTAGGTAAACCCACCTCCCCCCTTTCCAAGCATTTACGTTAGTTTAGGGCCCTTCCCCTTCACTTCCATACTTCGGTTAGAAGTATTTCATAGTATTTACAGTTCGGACTGTGGCTTTCCCACTGATGTGTTGTAAGTAACTATAAAATTTCTGATACAAAACGTAATAATTAGTTTCAAGTTTCAACTAACCAATCAGGTGGAGGATCTCGAGACCGTTGATGAAGTTGTAGATCTTCCTCATGAAGCCCTCCATGAAGATGACTTCAGACAAGCAGATGCACATGTACTTGAGCTTCGTCGGGAAGGCCTGAGGAAGACAAAGAACAATCAGTCATCGGAAGGCAAATGTCATCTGAAGATCGATAGAAGATGATGAGAAAGATGCCCCAAGCAGATATTGCAAGACACACAGTATTCATTCCAGAATAGTGGATTCTTATTTTGTTATTTTAATTAAAAGAACGTCAAGTGTCTCAAGATTCATTTACTGCTTCCTACTTAATTCTATCGAAAATGTAGTACATCTTCTGATCAAATCGGTTGCTACTGAGAACCTTGTCAACATGCCAAACAAGTACTTGGCGTGATGTCAGTGGAATGTCTTTGCTTACGTCACCTGCATCTCGCTGAAGTCATGCAACTGCATGGCGGTGGAGAAGTCCAGCAACATGTGTGTGAGGTTGGGACACTTGTTGGCCAGCTCGTGGAGCACTGTGTGTGTGATCAACTAGGAATACGTCACCTGCATCTCGCTGAAGTCATGCAACTGCATGGCAGTGGAGAAGTCCAGCAACATGTGTGTGAGGTTGGGACACTTGTTGGCCAGCTCGTGGAGCACTGTGTGTGTGATCAACTAGGAATACGTCACCTGCATCTCGCTGAAGTCATGCAACTGCATGGCAGTGGAGAAGTCCAGCAACATGTGTGTGAGGTTGGGACACTTGTTGGCCAGCTCGTGGAGCACTGTGTGTGTGATCAACTAGGAATACGTCACCTGCATCTCGCTGAAGTCATGCAACTGCATGGCAGTGGAGAAGTCCAGCAACATGTGTGTGAGGTTGGGACACTTGTTGGCCAGCTCGTGGAGCACTGTGTGTGTGATCAACTAGGAATACGTCACCTGCATCTCGCTGAAGTCATGCAACTGCATGGCAGTGGAGAAGTCCAGCAACATGTGTGTGAGGTTGGGACACTTGTTGGCCAGCTCGTGGAGCACTGTGTGTGTGATCAACTAGGAATACGTCACCTGCATCTCGCTGAAGTCATGCAACTGCATGGCAGTGGAGAAGTCCAGCAACATGTGTGTGAGGTTGGGACACTTGTTGGCCAGCTCGTGGAGCACTGTGTGTGTGATCAACTAGGAATACATCACCTGCATCTCGCTGAAGTCATGCAACTGCATGGCAGTGGAGAAGTCCAGCAACATGTGTGTGAGGTTGGGACACTTGTTGGCCAGCTCGTGGAGCACTGTGTGTGTGATCAACTAGGAATACATCACCTGCATCTCGCTGAAGTCATGCAACTGCATGGCAGTGGAGAAGTCCAGCAACATGTGTGTGAGGTTGGGACACTTGTTGGCCAGCTCGTGGAGCACTGTGTGTGTGATCAACTAGGAATACGTCACCTGCATCTCGCTGAAGTCATGCAACTGCATGGCAGTGGAGAAGTCCAGCAACATGTGTGTGAGGTTGGGACACTTGTTGGCCAGCTCGTGGAGCACTGTGTGTGTGATCAACTAGGAATACGTCACCTGCATCTCGCTGAAGTCATGCAACTGCATGGCAGTGGAGAAGTCCAGCAACATGTGTGTGAGGTTGGGACACTTGTTGGCCAGCTCGTGGAGCACTGTGTGTGTGATCAACTAGGAATACGTCACCTGCATCTCGCTGAAGTCATGCAACTGCATGGCAGTGGAGAAGTCCAGCAACATGTGTGTGAGGTTGGGACACTTGTTGGCCAGCTCGTGGAGCACTGTGTGTGTGATCAACTAGGAATACGTCACCTGCATCTCGCTGAAGTCATGCAACTGCATGGCTGTGGAGAAGTCCAGCAACATGTGTGTGAGGTTGGGACACTTGTTGGCCAGCTCGTGGAGCACTGTGTGTGTGATCAACTAGGAATACGTCACCTGCATCTCGCTGAAGTCATGCAACTGCATGGCAGTGGAGAAGTCCAGCAACATGTGTGTGAGGTTGGGACACTTGTTGGCCAGCTCGTGGAGCACTGTGTGTGTGATCAACTAGGAATACATCACCTGCATCTCGCTGAAGTCATGCAACTGCATGGCGGTGGAGAAGTCCAGCAACATGTGTGTGAGGTTGGGACACTTGTTGGCCAGCTCGTGGAGCACTGTGTGTGTGATCAACTAGGAATACGTCATCTGCATCTCGCTGAAGTCATGCAACTGCATGGCAGTGGAGAAGTCCAGCAACATGTGTGTGAGGTTGGGACACTTGTTGGCCAGCTCGTGGAGCACTGTGTGTGTGATCAACTAGGAATACGTCACCTGCATCTCGCTGAAGTCATGCAACTGCATGGCAGTGGAGAAGTCCAGCAACATGTGTGTGAGGTTGGGACACTTGTTGGCCAGCTCGTGGAGCACTGTGTGTGTGATCAACTAGGAATACGTCACCTGCATCTCGCTGAAGTCATGCAACTGCATGGCAGTGGAGAAGTCCAGCAACATGTGTGTGAGGTTGGGACACTTGTTGGCCAGCTCGTGGAGCACTGTGTGTGTGATCAACTAGGAATACGTCACCTGCATCTCGCTGAAGTCATGCAACTGCATGGCAGTGGAGAAGTCCAGCAACATGTGTGTGAGGTTGGGACACTTGTTGGCCAGCTCGTGGAGCACTGTGTGTGTGATCAACTAGGAATACGTCACCTGCATCTCGCTGAAGTCATGCAACTGCATGGCTGTGGAGAAGTCCAGCAACATGTGTGTGAGGTTGGGACACTTGTTGGCCAGCTCGTGGAGCACTGTGTGTGTGATCAACTAGGAATACATCACCTGCATCTCGCTGAAGTCATGCAACTGCATGGCAGTGGAGAAGTCCAGCAACATGTGTGTGAGGTTGGGACACTTGTTGGCCAGCTCGTGGAGCACTGTGTGTGTGATCAACTAGGAATACGTCACCTGCATCTCGCTGAAGTCATGCAACTGCATGGCTGTGGAGAAGTCCAGCAACATGTGTGTGAGGTTGGGACACTTGTTGGCCAGCTCGTGGAGCACTGTGTGTGTGATCAACTAGGAATACGTCACCTGCATCTCGCTGAAGTCATGCAACTGCATGGCGGTGGAGAAGACCAGCAACATGTGTGTGAGGTTGGGACACTTGTTGGCCAGCTCGTGGAGCACTGTGTGTGTGATCAACTAGGAATACGTCACCTGCATCTCGCTGAAGTCATGCAACTGCATGGCTGTGGAGAAGTCCAGCAACATGTGTGTGAGGTTGGGACACTTGTTGGCCAGCTCGTGGAGCACTGTGTGTGTGATCAACTAGGAATACGTCACCTGCATCTCGCTGAAGTCATGCAACTGCATGGCGGTGGAGAAGTCCAGCAACATGTGTGTGAGGTTGGGACACTTGTTGGCCAGCTCGTGGAGCACTGTGTGTGTGATCAACTAGGAATACGTCACCTGCATCTCGCTGAAGTCATGCAACTGCATGGCAGTGGAGAAGTCCAGCAACATGTGTGTGAGGTTGGGACACTTGTTGGCCAGCTCGTGGAGCACTGTGTGTGTGATCAACTAGGAATACGTCACCTGCATCTCGCTGAAGTCATGCAACTGCATGGCAGTGGAGAAGTCCAGCAACATGTGTGTGAGGTTGGGACACTTGTTGGCCAGCTCGTGGAGCACTGTGTGTGTGATCAACTAGGAATACGTCACCTGCATCTCGCTGAAGTCATGCAACTGCATGGCAGTGGAGAAGTCCAGCAACATGTGTGTGAGGTTGGGACACTTGTTGGCCAGCTCGTGGAGCACTGTGTGTGTGATCAACTAGGAATACGTCACCTGCATCTCGCTGAAGTCATGCAACTGCATGGCGGTGGAGAAGTCCAGCAACATGTGTGTGAGGTTGGGACACTTGTTGGCCAGCTCGTGGAGCACTGTGTGTGTGATCAACTAGGAATACGTCAGTCATGCAACTGCATGGCAGTGGAGAAGTCCAGCAACATGTGTGTGAGGTTGGGACACTTGTTGGCCAGCTCGTGGAGCACTGTGTGTGTGATCAACTAGGAATACGTCACCTGCATCTCGCTGAAGTCATGCAACTGCATGGCAGTGGAGAAGTCCAGCAACATGTGTGTGAGGTTGGGACACTTGTTGGCCAGCTCGTGGAGCACTGTGTGTGTGATCAACTAGGAATACATCACCTGCATCTCGCTAAAGTCATGCAACTGCATAGCGGTGGAGAAGTCCAGCAACATGTGTGTGAGGTTGGGACACTTGTTGGCCAGCTCGTGGAGCACTGTGTGTGTGATCAACTAGGAATACGTCACCTGCATCTCGCTGAAGTCATGCAACTGCATGGCAGTGGAGAAGTCCAGCAACATGTGTGTGAGGTTGGGACACTTGTTGGCCAGCTCGTGGAGCACTGTGTGTGTGATCAACTAGGAATACGTCACCTGCATCTCGCTGAAGTCATGCAACTGCATGGCAGTGGAGAAGTCCAGCAACATGTGTGTGAGGTTGGGACACTTGTTGGCCAGCTCGTGGAGCACTGTGTGTGTGATCAACTAGGAATACATCACCTGCATCTCGCTGAAGTCATGCAACTGCATGGCTGTGGAGAAGTCCAGCAACATGTGTGTGAGGTTAAGACACTTGTTGGCCAGCTCGTGGAGCACTGTGTGTGTGATCAACTAGGAATACGTCACCTGCATCTCGCTGAAGTCATGCAACTGCATGGCGGTGGAGAAGTCCAGCAACATGTGTGTGAGGTTGGGACACTTGTTGGCCAGCTCGTGGAGCACTGTGTGTGTGATCAACTAGGAATACGTCACCTGCATCTCGCTGAAGTCATGCAACTGCATGGCTGTGGAGAAGTCCAGCAACATGTGTGTGAGGTTGGGACACTTGTTGGCCAGCTCGTGGAGCACTGTGTGTGTGATCAACTAGGAATACATCACCTGCATCTCGCTGAAGTCATGCAACTGCATGGCGGTGGAGAAGTCCAGCAACATGTGTGTGAGGTTGGGACACTTGTTGGCCAGCTCGTGGAGCACTGTGTGTGTGATCAACTAGGAATACGTCACCTGCATCTCGCTGAAGTCATGCAACTGCATGGCGGTGGAGAAGTCCAGCAACATGTGTGTGAGGTTGGGACACTTGTTGGCCAGCTCGTGGAGCACTGTGTGTGTGATCAACTAGGAATACGTCACCTGCATCTCGCTGAAGTCATGCAACTGCATGGCAGTGGAGAAGTCCAGCAACATGTGTGTGAGGTTGGGACACTTGTTGGCCAGCTCGTGGAGCACTGTGTGTGTGATCAACTAGGAATACGTCACCTGCATCTCGCTGAAGTCATGCAACTGCATGGCAGTGGAGAAGTCCAGCAACATGTGTGTGAGGTTGGGACACTTGTTGGCCAGCTCGTGGAGCACTGTGTGTGTGATCAACTAGGAATACGTCACCTGCATCTCGCTGAAGTCATGCAACTGCATGGCAGTGGAGAAGTCCAGCAACATGTGTGTGAGGTTGGGACACTTGTTGGCCAGCTCGTGGAGCACTGTGTGTGTGATCAACTAGGAATACGTCACCTGCATCTCGCTGAAGTCATGCAACTGCATGGCTGTGGAGAAGTCCAGAAACATGTGTGTGAGGTTGGGACACTTGTTGGCCAGCTCGTGGAGCACTGTGTGTGTGATCAACTAGGAATACGTCACCTGCATCTCGCTGAAGTCATGCAACTGCATGGCAGTGGAGAAGTCCAGCAACATGTGTGTGAGGTTGGGACACTTGTTGGCCAGCTCGTGGAGCACTGTGTGTGTGATCAACTAGGAATACATCACCTGCATCTCGCTGAAGTCATGCAACTGCATGGCAGTGGAGAAGTCCAGCAACATGTGTGTGAGGTTGGGACACTTGTTGGCCAGCTCGTGGAGCACTGTGTGTGTGATCAACTAGGAATACATCACCTGCATCTCGCTGAAGTCATGCAACTGCATGGCAGTGGAGAAGTCCAGCAACATGTGTGTGAGGTTGGGACACTTGTTGGCCAGCTCGTGGAGCACTGTGTGTGTGATCAACTAGGAATACATCACCTGCATCTCGCTGAAGTCATGCAACTGCATGGCTGTGGAGAAGTCCAGCAACATGTGTGTGAGGTTAAGACACTTGTTGGCCAGCTCGTGGAGCACTGTGTGTGTGATCAACTAGGAATACATCACCTGCATCTCGCTGAAGTCATGCAACTGCATGGCAGTGGAGAAGTCCAGCAACATGTGTGTGAGGTTGGGACACTTGTTGGCCAGCTCGTGGAGCACTGTGTGTGTGATCAACTAGGAATACGTCACCTGCATCTCGCTGAAGTCATGCAACTGCATGGCAGTGGAGAAGTCCAGCAACATGTGTGTGAGGTTGGGACACTTGTTGGCCAGCTCGTGGAGCACTGTGTGTGTGATCAACTAGGAATACATCACCTGCATCTCGCTGAAGTCATGCAACTGCATGGCGGTGGAGAAGTCCAGCAACATGTGTGTGAGGTTGGGACACTTGTTGGCCAGCTCGTGGAGCACTGTGTGTGTGATCAACTAGGAATACGTCACCTGCATCTCGCTGAAGTCATGCAACTGCATGGCAGTGGAGAAGTCCAGCAACATGTGTGTGAGGTTGGGACACTTGTTGGCCGGCTCGTGGAGCACTGTGTGTTTGATCAACTAGGAATACATCACCTGCATCTCGCTGAAGTCATGCAACTGCATGGCAGTGGAGAAGTCCAGCAACATGTGTGTGAGGTTGGGACACTTGTTGGCCAGCTCGTGGAGCACTGTGTGTGTGATCAACTAGGAATACATCACCTGCATCTCGCTGAAGTCATGCAACTGCATGGCAGTGGAGAAGTCCAGCAACATGTGTGTGAGGTTGGGACACTTGTTGGCCAGCTCGTGGAGCACTGTGTGTGTGATCAACTAGGAATACATCACCTGCATCTCGCTGAAGTCATGCAACTGCATGGCAGTGGAGAAGTCCAGCAACATGTGTGTGAGGTTGGGACACTTGTTGGCCAGCTCGTGGAGCACTGTGTGTGTGATCAACTAGGAATACGTCACCTGCATCTCGCTGAAGTCATGCAACTGCATGGCAGTGGAGAAGTCCAGCAACATGTGTGTGAGGTTGGGACACTTGTTGGCCAGCTCGTGGAGCACTGTGTGTGTGATCAACTAGGAATACGTCACCTGCATCTCGCTGAAGTCATGCAACTGCATGGCAGTGGAGAAGTCCAGCAACATGTGTGTGAGGTTAGGACACTTGTTGGCCAGCTCGTGGAGCACTGTGTGTGTGATCAACTAGGAATACGTCACCTGCATCTCGCTGAAGTCATGCAACTGCATGGCAGTGGAGAAGTCCAGCAACATGTGTGTGAGGTTGGGACACTTGTTGGCCAGCTCGTGGAGCACTGTGTGTGTGATCAACTAGGAATACATCACCTGCATCTCGCTGAAGTCATGCAACTGCATGGCAGTGGAGAAGTCCAGCAACATGTGTGTGAGGTTGGGACACTTGTTGGCCAGCTCGTGGAGCACTGTGTGTGTGATCAACTAGGAATACGTCACCTGCATCTCGCTGAAGTCATGCAACTGCATGGCAGTGGAGAAGTCCAGCAACATGTGTGTGAGGTTGGGACACTTGTTGGCCAGCTCGTGGAGCACTGTGTGTGTGATCAACTAGGAATACATCACCTGCATCTCGCTGAAGTCATGCAACTGCATGGCAGTGGAGAAGTCCAGCAACATGTGTGTGAGGTTGGGACACTTGTTGGCCAGCTCGTGGAGCACTGTGTGTGTGATCAACTAGGAATACGTCACCTGCATCTCGCTGAAGTCATGCAACTGCATGGCTGTGGAGAAGTCCAGCAACATGTGTGTGAGGTTGGGACACTTGTTGGCCAGCTCGTGGAGCACTGTGTGTGTGATCAACTAGGAATACGTCACCTGCATCTCGCTGAAGTCATGCAACTGCATGGCAGTGGAGAAGTCCAGCAACATGTGTGTGAGGTTGAGACACTTGTTGGCCAGCTCGTGGAGCACTGTGTGTGTGATCAACTAGGAATACGTCACCTGCATCTCGCTGAAGTCATGCAACTGCATGGCTGTGGAGAAGTCCAGCAACATGTGTGTGAGGTTGGGACAGTTGTTGGCCAGCTCGTGGAGCACTGTGTGTGTGATCAACTAGGAATACGTCACCTGCATCTCGCTGAAGTCATGCAACTGCATGGCTGTGGAGAAGTCCAGCAACATGTGTGTGAGGTTGGGACACTTGTTGGCCAGCTCGTGGAGCACTGTGTGTGTGATCAACTAGGAATACGTCACCTGCATCTCGCTGAAGTCATGCAACTGCATGGCAGTGGAGAAGTCCAGCAACATGTGTGTGAGGTTGGGACACTTGTTGGCCAGCTCGTGGAGCACTGTGTGTGTGATCAACTAGGAATACGTCACCTGCATCTCGCTGAAGTCATGCAACTGCATGGCGGTGGAGAAGTCCAGCAACATGTGTGTGAGGTTGGGACACTTGTTGGCCAGCTCGTGGAGCACTGTGTGTGTGATCAACTAGGAATACGTCACCTGCATCTCGCTGAAGTCATGCAACTGCATGGCGGTGGAGAAGTCCAGCAACATGTGTGTGAGGTTGGGACACTTGTTGGCCAGCTCGTGGAGCACTGTGTGTGTGATCAACTAGGAATACGTCACCTGCATCTCGCTGAAGTCATGCAACTGCATGGCTGTGGAGAAGTCCAGCAACATGTGTGTGAGGTTGGGACACTTGTTGGCCAGCTCGTGGAGCACTGTGTGTGTGATCAACTAGGAATACATCACCTGCATCTCGCTGAGTCATGCAACTGCATGGCTGTGGAGAAGTCCAGCAACATGTGTGTGAGGTTGGGACACTTGTTGGCCAGCTCGTGGAGCACTGTGTGTGTGATCAACTAGGAATACATCACCTGCATCTCGCTGAAGTCATGCAACTGCATGGCAGTGGAGAAGTCCAGCAACATGTGTGTGAGGTTGGGACACTTGTTGGCCAGCTCGTGGAGCACTGTGTGTGTGATCAACTAGGAATACATCACCTGCATCTCGCTGAAGTCATGCAACTGCATGGCAGTGGAGAAGTCCAGCAACATGTGTGTGAGGTTGGGACACTTGTTGGCCAGCTCGTGGAGCACTGTGTGTGTGATCAACTAGGAATACATCACCTGCATCTCGCTGAAGTCATGCAACTGCATGGCAGTGGAGAAATCCAGCAACATGTGTGTGAGGTTGGGACACTTGTTGGCCAGCTCGTGGAGCACTGTGTGTGTGATCAACTAGGAATACATCACCTGCATCTCGCTGAAGTCATGCAACTGCATGGCAGTGGAGAAGTCCAGCAACATGTGTGTGAGGTTGGGACACTTGTTGGCCAGCTCGTGGAGCACTGTGTGTGTGATCAACTAGGAATACGTCACCTGCATCTCGCTGAAGTCATGCAACTGCATGGCAGTGGAGAAGTCCAGCAACATGTGTGTGAGGTTGGGACACTTGTTGGCCAGCTCGTGGAGCACTGTGTGTGTGATCAACTAGGAATACATCACCTGCATCTCGCTGAAGTCATGCAACTGCATGGCAGTGGAGAAGTCCAGCAACATGTGTGTGAGGTTGGGACACTTGTTGGCCAGCTCGTGGAGCACTGTGTGTGTGATCAACTAGGAATACATCACCTGCATCTCGCTGAAGTCATGCAACTGCATGGCAGTGGAGAAGTCCAGCAACATGTGTGTGAGGTTGGGACACTTGTTGGCCAGCTCGTGGAGCACTGTGTGTGTGATCAACTAGGAATACATCACCTGCATCTCGCTGAAGTCATGCAACTGCATGGCTGTGGAGAAGTCCAGCAACATGTGTGTGAGGTTAAGACACTTGTTGGCCAGCTCGTGGAGCACTGTGTGTGTGATCAACTAGGAATACATCACCTGCATCTCGCTGAAGTCATGCAACTGCATGGCAGTGGAGAAGTCCAGCAACATGTGTGTGAGGTTGGGACACTTGTTGGCCAGCTCGTGGAGCACTGTGTGTGTGATCAACTAGGAATACGTCACCTGCATCTCGCTGAAGTCATGCAACTGCATGGCAGTGGAGAAGTCCAGCAACATGTGTGTGAGGTTGGGACACTTGTTGGCCAGCTCGTGGAGCACTGTGTGTGTAATCAACTAGGAATACATCACCTGCATCTCGCTGAAGTCATGCAACTGCATGGCGGTGGAGAAGTCCAGCAACATGTGTGTGAGGTTGGGACACTTGTTGGCCAGCTCGTGGAGCACTGTGTGTGTGATCAACTAGGAATACGTCACCTGCATCTCGCTGAAGTCATGCAACTGCATGGCAGTGGAGAAGTCCAGCAACATGTGTGTGAGGTTGGGACACTTGTTGGCCGGCTCGTGGAGCACTGTGTGTTTGATCAACTAGGAATACATCACCTGCATCTCGCTGAAGTCATGCAACTGCATGGCAGTGGAGAAGTCCAGCAACATGTGTGTGAGGTTGGGACACTTGTTGGCCAGCTCGTGGAGCACTGTGTGTGTGATCAACTAGGAATACATCACCTGCATCTCGCTGAAGTCATGCAACTGCATGGCAGTGGAGAAGTCCAGCAACATGTGTGTGAGGTTGGGACACTTGTTGGCCAGCTCGTGGAGCACTGTGTGTGTGATCAACTAGGAATACATCACCTGCATCTCGCTGAAGTCATGCAACTGCATGGCAGTGGAGAAGTCCAGCAACATGTGTGTGAGGTTGGGACACTTGTTGGCCAGCTCGTGGAGCACTGTGTGTGTGATCAACTAGGAATACGTCACCTGCATCTCGCTGAAGTCATGCAACTGCATGGCAGTGGAGAAGTCCAGCAACATGTGTGTGAGGTTGGGACACTTGTTGGCCAGCTCGTGGAGCACTGTGTGTGTGATCAACTAGGAATACGTCACCTGCATCTCGCTGAAGTCATGCAACTGCATGGCAGTGGAGAAGTCCAGCAACATGTGTGTGAGGTTAGGACACTTGTTGGCCAGCTCGTGGAGCACTGTGTGTGTGATCAACTAGGAATACGTCACCTGCATCTCGCTGAAGTCATGCAACTGCATGGCAGTGGAGAAGTCCAGCAACATGTGTGTGAGGTTGGGACACTTGTTGGCCAGCTCGTGGAGCACTGTGTGTGTGATCAACTAGGAATACATCACCTGCATCTCGCTGAAGTCATGCAACTGCATGGCAGTGGAGAAGTCCAGCAACATGTGTGTGAGGTTGGGACACTTGTTGGCCAGCTCGTGGAGCACTGTGTGTGTGATCAACTAGGAATACGTCACCTGCATCTCGCTGAAGTCATGCAACTGCATGGCAGTGGAGAAGTCCAGCAACATGTGTGTGAGGTTGGGACACTTGTTGGCCAGCTCGTGGAGCACTGTGTGTGTGATCAACTAGGAATACATCACCTGCATCTCGCTGAAGTCATGCAACTGCATGGCAGTGGAGAAGTCCAGCAACATGTGTGTGAGGTTGGGACACTTGTTGGCCAGCTCGTGGAGCACTGTGTGTGTGATCAACTAGGAATACGTCACCTGCATCTCGCTGAAGTCATGCAACTGCATGGCTGTGGAGAAGTCCAGCAACATGTGTGTGAGGTTGGGACACTTGTTGGCCAGCTCGTGGAGCACTGTGTGTGTGATCAACTAGGAATACGTCACCTGCATCTCGCTGAAGTCATGCAACTGCATGGCAGTGGAGAAGTCCAGCAACATGTGTGTGAGGTTGAGACACTTGTTGGCCAGCTAGTGGAGCACTGTGTGTGTGATCAACTAGGAATACGTCACCTGCATCTCGCTGAAGTCATGCAACTGCATGGCTGTGGAGAAGTCCAGCAACATGTGTGTGAGGTTGGGACAGTTGTTGGCCAGCTCGTGGAGCACTGTGTGTGTGATCAACTAGGAATACGTCACCTGCATCTCGCTGAAGTCATGCAACTGCATGGCTGTGGAGAAGTCCAGCAACATGTGTGTGAGGTTGGGACACTTGTTGGCCAGCTCGTGGAGCACTGTGTGTGTGATCAACTAGGAATACGTCACCTGCATCTCGCTGAAGTCATGCAACTGCATGGCAGTGGAGAAGTCCAGCAACATGTGTGTGAGGTTGGGACACTTGTTGGCCAGCTCGTGGAGCACTGTGTGTGTGATCAACTAGGAATACGTCACCTGCATCTCGCTGAAGTCATGCAACTGCATGGCGGTGGAGAAGTCCAGCAACATGTGTGTGAGGTTGGGACACTTGTTGGCCAGCTCGTGGAGCACTGTGTGTGTGATCAACTAGGAATACGTCACCTGCATCTCGCTGAAGTCATGCAACTGCATGGCGGTGGAGAAGTCCAGCAACATGTGTGTGAGGTTGGGACACTTGTTGGCCAGCTCGTGGAGCACTGTGTGTGTGATCAACTAGGAATACGTCACCTGCATCTCGCTGAAGTCATGCAACTGCATGGCTGTGGAGAAGTCCAGCAACATGTGTGTGAGGTTGGGACACTTGTTGGCCAGCTCGTGGAGCACTGTGTGTGTGATCAACTAGGAATACATCACCTGCATCTCGCTGAGTCATGCAACTGCATGGCTGTGGAGAAGTCCAGCAACATGTGTGTGAGGTTGGGACACTTGTTGGCCAGCTCGTGGAGCACTGTGTGTGTGATCAACTAGGAATACATCACCTGCATCTCGCTGAAGTCATGCAACTGCATGGCAGTGGAGAAGTCCAGCAACTTGTGTGTGAGGTTGGGACACTTGTTGGCCAGCTCGTGGAGCACTGTGTGTGTGATCAACTAGGAATACATCACCTGCATCTCGCTGAAGTCATGCAACTGCATGGCAGTGGAGAAGTCCAGCAACATGTGTGTGAGGTTGGGACACTTGTTGGCCAGCTCGTGGAGCACTGTGTGTGTGATCAACTAGGAATACATCACCTGCATCTCGCTGAAGTCATGCAACTGCATGGCTGTGGAGAAGTCCAGCAACATGTGTGTGAGGTTGGGACACTTGTTGGCCAGCTCGTGGAGCACTGTGTGTGTGATCAACTAGGAATACATCACCTGCATCTCGCTGAAGTCATGCAACTGCATGGCTGTGGAGAAGTCCAGCAACATGTGTGTGAGGTTGGGACACTTGTTGGCCAGCTCGTGGAGCACTGTGTGTGTGATCAACTAGGAATACGTCACCTGCATCTCGCTGAAGTCATGCAACTGCATGGCTGTGGAGAAGTCCAGCAACATGTGTGTGAGGTTGGGACACTTGTTGGCCAGCTCGTGGAGCACTGTGTGTGTGATCAACTAGGAATACATCACCTGCATCTCGCTGAGTCATGCAACTGCATGGCTGTGGAGAAGTCCAGCAACATGTGTGTGAGGTTGGGACACTTGTTGGCCAGCTCGTGGAGCACTGTGTGTGTGATCAACTAGGAATACATCACCTGCATCTCGCTGAAGTCATGCAACTGCATGGCAGTGGAGAAGTCCAGCAACATGTGTGTGAGGTTGGGACACTTGTTGGCCAGCTCGTGGAGCACTGTGTGTGTGATCAACTAGGAATACATCACCTGCATCTCGCTGAAGTCATGCAACTGCATGGCAGTGGAGAAGTCCAGCAACATGTGTGTGAGGTTGGGACACTTGTTGGCCAGCTCGTGGAGCACTGTGTGTGTGATCAACTAGGAATACATCACCTGCATCTCGCTGAAGTCATGCAACTGCATGGCAGTGGAGAAGTCCAGCAACATGTGTGTGAGGTTGGGACACTTGTTGGCCAGCTCGTGGAGCACTGTGTGTGTGATCAACTAGGAATACGTCACCTGCATCTCGCTGAAGTCATGCAACTGCATGGCAGTGGAGAAGTCCAGCAACATGTGTGTGAGGTTGGGACACTTGTTGGCCAGCTCGTGGAGCACTGTGTGTGTGATCAACTAGGAATACATCACCTGCATCTCGCTGAAGTCATGCAACTGCATGGCAGTGGAGAAGTCCAGCAACATGTGTGTGTGGTTGGGACACTTGTTGGCCAGCTCGTGGAGCACTGTGTGTGTGATCAACTAGGAATACATCACCTGCATCTCGCTGAAGTCATGCAACTGCATGGCAGTGGAGAAGTCCAGCAACATGTGTGTGAGGTTGGGACACTTGTTGGCCAGCTCGTGGAGCACTGTGTGTGTGATCAACTAGGAATACATCACCTGCATCTCGCTGAAGTCATGCAACTGCATGGCTGTGGAGAAGTCCAGCAACATGTGTGTGAGGTTAAGACACTTGTTGGCCAGCTCGTGGAGCACTGTGTGTGTGATCAACTAGGAATACATCACCTGCATCTCGCTGAAGTCATGCAACTGCATGGCAGTGGAGAAGTCCAGCAACATGTGTGTGAGGTTGGGACACTTGTTGGCCAGCTCGTGGAGCACTGTGTGTGTGATCAACTAGGAATACGTCACCTGCATCTCGCTGAAGTCATGCAACTGCATGGCAGTGGAGAAGTCCAGCAACATGTGTGTGAGGTTGGGACACTTGTTGGCCAGCTCGTGGAGCACTGTGTGTGTGATCAACTAGGAATACATCACCTGCATCTCGCTGAAGTCATGCAACTGCATGGCGGTGGAGAAGTCCAGCAACATGTGTGTGAGGTTGGGACACTTGTTGGCCAGCTCGTGGAGCACTGTGTGTGTGATCAACTAGGAATACGTCACCTGCATCTCGCTGAAGTCATGCAACTGCATGGCAGTGGAGAAGTCCAGCAACATGTGTGTGAGGTTGGGACACTTGTTGGCCGGCTCGTGGAGCACTGTGTGTTTGATCAACTAGGAATACATCACCTGCATCTCGCTGAAGTCATGCAACTGCATGGCAGTGGAGAAGTCCAGCAACATGTGTGTGAGGTTGGGACACTTGTTGGCCAGCTCGTGGAGCACTGTGTGTGTGATCAACTAGGAATACATCACCTGCATCTCGCTGAAGTCATGCAACTGCATGGCAGTGGAGAAGTCCAGCAACATGTGTGTGAGGTTGGGACACTTGTTGGCCAGCTCGTGGAGCACTGTGTGTGTGATCAACTAGGAATACATCACCTGCATCTCGCTGAAGTCATGCAACTGCATGGCAGTGGAGAAGTCCAGCAACATGTGTGTGAGGTTGGGACACTTGTTGGCCAGCTCGTGGAGCACTGTGTGTGTGATCAACTAGGAATACGTCACCTGCATCTCGCTGAAGTCATGCAACTGCATGGCAGTGGAGAAGTCCAGCAACATGTGTGTGAGGTTGGGACACTTGTTGGCCAGCTCGTGGAGCACTGTGTGTGTGATCAACTAGGAATACGTCACCTGCATCTCGCTGAAGTCATGCAACTGCATGGCAGTGGAGAAGTCCAGCAACATGTGTGTGAGGTTAGGACACTTGTTGGCCAGCTCGTGGAGCACTGTGTGTGTGATCAACTAGGAATACGTCACCTGCATCTCGCTGAAGTCATGCAACTGCATGGCAGTGGAGAAGTCCAGCAACATGTGTGTGAGGTTGGGACACTTGTTGGCCAGCTCGTGGAGCACTGTGTGTGTGATCAACTAGGAATACATCACCTGCATCTCGCTGAAGTCATGCAACTGCATGGCAGTGGAGAAGTCCAGCAACATGTGTGTGAGGTTGGGACACTTGTTGGCCAGCTCGTGGAGCACTGTGTGTGTGATCAACTAGGAATACGTCACCTGCATCTCGCTGAAGTCATGCAACTGCATGGCAGTGGAGAAGTCCAGCAACATGTGTGTGAGGTTGGGACACTTGTTGGCCAGCTCGTGGAGCACTGTGTGTGTGATCAACTAGGAATACATCACCTGCATCTCGCTGAAGTCATGCAACTGCATGGCAGTGGAGAAGTCCAGCAACATGTGTGTGAGGTTGGGACACTTGTTGGCCAGCTCGTGGAGCACTGTGTGTGTGATCAACTAGGAATACGTCACCTGCATCTCGCTGAAGTCATGCAACTGCATGGCTGTGGAGAAGTCCAGCAACATGTGTGTGAGGTTGGGACACTTGTTGGCCAGCTCGTGGAGCACTGTGTGTGTGATCAACTAGGAATACGTCACCTGCATCTCGCTGAAGTCATGCAACTGCATGGCAGTGGAGAAGTCCAGCAACATGTGTGTGAGGTTGAGACACTTGTTGGCCAGCTCGTGGAGCACTGTGTGTGTGATCAACTAGGAATACGTCACCTGCATCTCGCTGAAGTCATGCAACTGCATGGCTGTGGAGAAGTCCAGCAACATGTGTGTGAGGTTGGGACAGTTGTTGGCCAGCTCGTGGAGCACTGTGTGTGTGATCAACTAGGAATACGTCACCTGCATCTCGCTGAAGTCATGCAACTGCATGGCTGTGGAGAAGTCCAGCAACATGTGTGTGAGGTTGGGACACTTGTTGGCCAGCTCGTGGAGCACTGTGTGTGTGATCAACTAGGAATACGTCACCTGCATCTCGCTGAAGTCATGCAACTGCATGGCAGTGGAGAAGTCCAGCAACATGTGTGTGAGGTTGGGACACTTGTTGGCCAGCTCGTGGAGCACTGTGTGTGTGATCAACTAGGAATACGTCACCTGCATCTCGCTGAAGTCATGCAACTGCATGGCGGTGGAGAAGTCCAGCAACATGTGTGTGAGGTTGGGACACTTGTTGGCCAGCTCGTGGAGCACTGTGTGTGTGATCAACTAGGAATACGTCACCTGCATCTCGCTGAAGTCATGCAACTGCATGGCGGTGGAGAAGTCCAGCAAAATGTGTGTGAGGTTGGGACACTTGTTGGCCAGCTCGTGGAGCACTGTGTGTGTGATCAACTAGGAATACGTCACCTGCATCTCGCTGAAGTCATGCAACTGCATGGCTGTGGAGAAGTCCAGCAACATGTGTGTGAGGTTGGGACACTTGTTGGCCAGCTCGTGGAGCACTGTGTGTGTGATCAACTAGGAATACATCACCTGCATCTCGCTGAGTCATGCAACTGCATGGCTGTGGAGAAGTCCAGCAACATGTGTGTGAGGTTGGGACACTTGTTAGCCAGCTCGTGGAGCACTGTGTGTGTGATCAACTAGGAATACATCACCTGCATCTCGCTGAAGTCATGCAACTGCATGGCAGTGGAGAAGTCCAGCAACATGTGTGTGAGGTTGGGACACTTGTTGGCCAGCTCGTGGAGCACTGTGTGTGTGATCAACTAGGAATACATCACCTGCATCTCGCTGAAGTCATGCAACTGCATGGCAGTGGAGAAGTCCAGCAACATGTGTGTGAGGTTGGGACACTTGTTGGCCAGCTCGTGGAGCACTGTGTGTGTGATCAACTAGGAATACATCACCTGCATCTCGCTGAAGTCATGCAACTGCATGGCAGTGGAGAAGTCCAGCAACATGTGTGTGAGGTTGGGACACTTGTTGGCCAGCTCGTGGAGCACTGTGTGTGTGATCAACTAGGAATACATCACCTGCATCTCGCTGAAGTCATGCAACTGCATGGCAGTGGAGAAGTCCAGCAACATGTGTGTGAGGTTGGGACACTTGTTGGCCAGCTCGTGGAGCACTGTGTGTGTGATCAACTAGGAATACGTCACCTGCATCTCGCTGAAGTCATGCAACTGCATGGCAGTAGAGAAGTCCAGCAACATGTGTGTGAGGTTGGGACACTTGTTGGCCAGCTCGTGGAGCACTGTGTGTGTGATCAACTAGGAATACATCACCTGCATCTCGCTGAAGTCATGCAACTGCATGGCAGTGGAGAAGTCCAGCAACATGTGTGTGAGGTTGGGACACTTGTTGGCCAGCTCGTGGAGCACTGTGTGTGTGATCAACTAGGAATACGTCACCTGCATCTCGCTGAAGTCTTGCAACTGCATGGCTGTGGAGAAGTCCAGCAACATGTGTGTGAGGTTGGGACACTTGTTGGCCAGCTCGTGGAGCACTGTGTGTGTGATCAACTAGGAATACGTCACCTGCATCTCGCTGAAGTCATGCAACTGCATGGCAGTGGAGAAGTCCAGCAACATGTGTGTGAGGTTGGGACACTTGTTGGCCAGCTCGTGGAGCACTGTGTGTGTGATCAACTAGGAATACGTCACCTGCATCTCGCTGAAGTCATGCAACTGCATGGCGGTGGAGAAGTCCAGCAACATGTGTGTGAGGTTGGGACACTTGTTGGCCAGTTCGTGGAGCACTGTGTGTGTGATCAACTAGGAATACGTCACCTGCATCTCGCTGAAGTCATGCAACTGCATGGCAGTGGAGAAGTCCAGCAACATGTGTGTGAGGTTGGGACACTTGTTGGCCAGCTCGTGGAGCACTGTGTGTGTGATCAACTAGGAATACGTCACCTGCATCTCGCTGAAGTCATGCAACTGCATGGCAGTGGAGAAGTCCAGCAACATGTGTGTGAGGTTGGGACACTTGTTGGCCAGCTCGTGGAGCACTGTGTGTGTGATCAACTAGGAATACATCACCTGCATCTCGCTGAAGTCATGCAACTGCATGGCAGTGGAGAAGTCCAGCAACATGTGTGTGAGGTTGGGACACTTGTTGGCCAGCTCGTGGAGCACTGTGTGTGTGATCAACTAGGAATACATCAGTCATGCAACTGCATGGCAGTGGAGAAGTCCAGCAACATGTGTGTGAGGTTGGGACACTTGTTGGCCAGCTCGTGGAGCACTGTGTGTGTGATCAACTAGGAATACATCAGTCATGCAACTGCATGGCAGTGGAGAAGTCCAGCAACATGTGTGTGAGGTTGGGACACTTGTTGGCCAGCTCGTGGAGCACTGTGTGTGTGATCAACTAGGAATACGTCACCTGCATCTCGCTGAAGTCATGCAACTGCATGGCAGTGGAGAAGTCCAGCAACATGTGTGTGAGGTTGGGACAATTGTTGGCCAGCTCGTGGAGCACTGTGTGTGTGATCAACTAGGAATACATCACCTGCATCTCGCTGAAGTCATGCAACTGCATGGCAGTGGAGAAGTCCAGCAACATGTGTGTGAGGTTGGGACACTTGTTGGCCAGCTCGTGGAGCACTGTGTGTGTGATCAACTAGGAATACATCACCTGCATCTCGCTGAAGTCATGCAACTGCATGGCGGTGGAGAAGTCCAGCAACATGTGTGTGAGGTTGGGACACTTGTTGGCCAGCTCGTGGAGCACTGTGTGTGTGATCAACTAGGAATACATCACCTGCATCTCGCTGAAGTCATGCAACTGCATGGCAGTGGAGAAGTCCAGCAACATGTGTGTGAGGTTGGGACACTTGTTGGCCAGCTCGTGGAGCACTGTGTGTGTGATCAACTAGGAATACGTCACCTGCATCTCGCTGAAGTCATGCAACTGCATGGCAGTGGAGAAGTCCAGCAACATGTGTGTGAGGTTGGGACACTTGTTGGCCAGCTCGTGGAGCACTGTGTGTGTGATCAACTAGGAATACGTCACCTGCATCTCGCTGAAGTCATGCAACTGCATGGCAGTGGAGAAGTCCAGCAACATGTGTGTGAGGTTGGGACACTTGTTGGCCAGCTCGTGGAGCACTGTGTGTGTGATCAACTAGGAATACGTCACCTGCATCTCGCTGAAGTCATGCAACTGCATGGCAGTGGAGAAGTCCAGCAACATGTGTGTGAGGTTGGGACAATTGTTGGCCAGCTCGTGGAGCACTGTGTGTGTGATCAACTAGGAATACGTCACCTGCATCGAGCTGAAGTCATGCAACTGCATGGCAGTGGAGAAGTCCAGCAACATGTGTGTGAGGTTGGGACAATTGTTGGCCAGCTCGTGGAGCACTGTGTGTGTGATCAACTAGGAATACGTCACCTGCATCTCGCTGAAGTCATGCAACTGCATGGCAGTGGAGAAGTCCAGCAACATGTGTGTGAGGTTGGGACACTTGTTGGCCAGCTCGTGGAGCACTGTGTGTGTGATCAACTAGGAATACGTCACCTGCATCTCGCTGAAGTCATGCAACTGCATGGCGGTGGAGAAGTCCAGCAACATGTGTGTGAGGTTGGGACACTTGTTGGCCAGCTCGTGGAGCACTGTGTGTGTGATCAACTAGGAATACGTCACCTGCATCTCGCTGAAGTCATGCAACTGCATGGCGGTGGAGAAGTCCAGCAACATGTGTGTGAGGTTGGGACACTTGTTGGCCAGCTCGTGGAGCACTGTGTGTGTGATCAACTAGGAATACATCACCTGCATCTCGCTGAAGTCATGCAACTGCATGGCGGTGGAGAAGTCCAGCAACATGTGTGTGAGGTTGGGACACTTGTTGGCCAGCTCGTGGAGCACTGTGTGTGTGATCAACTAGGAATACGTCACCTGCATCTCGCTGAAGTCATGCAACTGCATGGCAGTGGAGAAGTCCAGCAACATGTGTGTGAGGTTGGGACAATTGTTGGCCAGCTCGTGGAGCACTGTGTGTGTGATCAACTAGGAATACGTCACCTGCATCTCGCTGAAGTCATGCAACTGCATGGCAGTGGAGAAGTCCAGCAACATGTGTGTGAGGTTGGGACAATTGTTGGCCAGCTCGTGGAGCACTGTGTGTGTGATCAACTAGGAATACGTCACCTGCATCGAGCTGAAGTCATGCAACTGCATGGCAGTGGAGAAGTCCAGCAACATGTGTGTGAGGTTGGGACAATTGTTGGCCAGCTCGTGGAGCACTGTGTGTGTGATCAACTAGGAATACGTCACCTGCATCTCGCTGAAGTCATGCAACTGCATGGCAGTGGAGAAGTCCAGCAACATGTGTGTGAGGTTGGGACACTTGTTGGCCAGCTCGTGGAGCACTGTGTGTGTGATCAACTAGGAATACGTCACCTGCATCTCGCTGAAGTCATGCAACTGCATGGCGGTGGAGAAGTCCAGCAACATGTGTGTGAGGTTGGGACACTTGTTGGCCAGCTCGTGGAGCACTGTGTGTGTGATCAACTAGGAATACGTCACCTGCATCTCGCTGAAGTCATGCAACTGCATGGCGGTGGAGAAGTCCAGCAACATGTGTGTGAGGTTGGGACACTTGTTGGCCAGCTCGTGGAGCACTGTGTGTGTGATCAACTAGGAATACATCACCTGCATCTCGCTGAAGTCATGCAACTGCATGGCGGTGGAGAAGTCCAGCAACATGTGTGTGAGGTTGGGACACTTGTTGGCCAGCTCGTGGAGCACTGTGTGTGTGATCAACTAGGAATACGTCACCTGCATCTCGCTGAAGTCATGCAACTGCATGGCGGTGGAGAAGTCCAGCAACATGTGTGTGAGGTTGGGACACTTGTTGGCCAGCTCGTGGAGCACTGTGTGTGTGATCAACTAGGAATACGTCACCTGCATCTCGCTGAAGTCATGCAACTGCATGGCGGTGGAGAAGTCCAGCAACATGTGTGTGAGGTTGGGACACTTGTTGGCCAGCTCGTGGAGCACTGTGTGTGTGATCAACTAGGAATACATCACCTGCATCTCGCTGAAGTCATGCAACTGCATGGCAGTGGAGAAGTCCAGCAACATGTGTGTGAGGTTGGGACACTTGTTGGCCAGCTCGTGGAGCACTGTGTGTGTGATCAACTAGGAATACGTCACCTGCATCTCGCTGAAGTCATGCAACTGCATGGCGGTGGAGAAGTCCAGCAACATGTGTGTGAGGTTGGGACACTTGTTGGCCAGCTCGTGGAGCACTGTGTGTGTGATCAACTAGGAATACATCACCTGCATCTCGCTGAAGTCATGCAACTGCATGGCAGTGGAGAAGTCCAGCAACATTTGTGTGAGGTTGGGACACTTGTTGGCCAGCTCGTGGAGCACTGTGTGTGTGATCAACTAGGAATACGTCACCTGCATCTCGCTGAAGTCATGCAACTGCATGGCAGTGGAGAAGTCCAGCAACATGTGTGTGAGGTTGGGACACTTGTTGGCCAGCTCGTGGAGCACTGTGTGTGTGATCAACTAGGAATACATCACCTGCATCTCGCTGAAGTCATGCAACTGCATGGCAGTGGAGAAGTCCAGCAACATGTGTGTGAGGTTGGGACACTTGTTGGCCAGCTCGTGGAGCACTGTGTGTGTGATCAACTAGGAATACATCACCTGCATCTCGCTGAAGTCATGCAACTGCATGGCAGTGGAGAAGTCCAGCAACATGTGTGTGAGGTTGGGACACTTGTTGGCCAGCTCGTGGAGCACTGTGTGTGTGATCAACTAGGAATACGTCACCTGCATCTCGCTGAAGTCATGCAGCTGCATGGCAGTGGAGAAGTCCAGCAACATGTGTGTGAGGTTGGGACACTTGTTGGCCAGCTCGTGGAGCACTGTGTGTGTGATCAACTAGGAATACGTCACCTGCATCTCGCTGAAGTCATGCAACTGCATGGCAGTGGAGAAGTCCAGCAACATGTGTGTGAGGTTGGGACACTTGTTGGCCAGCTCGTGGAGCACTGTGTGTGTGATCAACTAGGAATACGTCACCTGCATCTCGCTGAAGTCATGCAACTGCATGGCGGTGGAGAAGTCCAGCAACATGTGTGTGAGGTTGGGACACTTGTTGGCCAGCTCGTGGAGCACTGTGTGTGTGATCAACTAGGAATACGTCACCTGCATCTCGCTGTAGTCATGCAACTGCATGGCAGTGGAGAAGTCCAGCAACATGTGTGTGAGGTTGGGACACTTGTTGGCCAGCTCGTGGAGCACTGTGTGTGTGATCAACTAGGAATACGTCACCTGCATCTCGCTGAAGTCATGCAACTGCATGGCTGTGGAGAAGTCCAGCAACATGTGTGTGAGGTTGGGACACTTGTTGGCCAGCTCGTGGAGCACTGTGTGTGTGATCAACTAGGAATACGTCACCTGCATCTCGCTGAAGTCATGCAACTGCATGGCAGTGGAGAAGTCCAGCAACATGTGTGTGAGGTTGGGACACTTGTTGGCCAGCTCGTGGAGCACTGTGTGTGTGATCAACTAGGAATACGTCACCTGCATCTCGCTGAAGTCATGCAACTGCATGGCAGTGGAGAAGTCCAGCAACATGTGTGTGAGGTTGGGACACTTGTTGGCCAGCTCGTGGAGCACTGTGTGTGTGATCAACTAGGAATACGTCACCTGCATCTCGCTGAAGTCATGCAACTGCATGGCAGTGGAGAAGTCCAGCAACATGTGTGTGAGGTTGGGACACTTGTTGGCCAGCTCGTGGAGCACTGTGTGTGTGATCAACTAGGAATACGTCACCTGCATCTCGCTGAAGTCATGCAACTGCATGGCAGTGGAGAAGTCCAGCAACATGTGTGTGAGGTTGGGACACTTGTTGGCCAGCTCGTGGAGCACTGTGTGTGTGATCAACTAGGAATACGTCACCTGCATCTCGCTGAAGTCATGCAACTGCATGGCGGTGGAGAAGTCCAGCAACATGTGTGTGAGGTTGGGACACTTGTTGGCCAGCTCGTGGAGCACTGTGTGTGTGATCAACTAGGAATACGTCACCTGCATCTCGCTGAAGTCATGCAACTGCATGGCAGTGGAGAAGTCCAGCAACATGTGTGTGAGGTTGGGACACTTGTTGGCCAGCTCGTGGAGCACTGTGTGTGTGATCAACTAGGAATACATCACCTGCATCTCGCTGAAGTCATGCAACTGCATGGCGGTGGAGAAGTCCAGCAACATGTGTGTGAGGTTGGGACACTTGTTGGCCAGCTCGTGGAGCACTGTGTGTGTGATCAACTAGGAATACGTCACCTGCATCTCGCTGAAGTCATGCAACTGCATGGCTGTGGAGAAGTCCAGCAACATGTGTGTGAGGTTGGGACACTTGTTGGCCAGCTCGTGGAGCACTGTGTGTGTGATCAACTAGGAATACGTCACCTGCATCTCGCTGAAGTCATGCAACTGCATGGCAGTGGAGAAGTCCAGCAACATGTGTGTGAGGTTGGGACACTTGTTGGCCAGCTCGTGGAGCACTGTGTGTGTGATCAACTAGGAATACGTCACCTGCATCTCGCTGAAGTCATGCAACTGCATGGCGGTGGAGAAGTCCAGCAACATGTGTGTGAGGTTGGGACACTTGTTGGCCAGCTCGTGGAGCACTGTGCGTGTGATCAACTAGGAATACGTCACCTGCATCTCGCTGAAGTCATGCAACTGCATGGCAGTGGAGAAGTCCAGCAACATGTGTGTGAGGTTGGGACACTTGTTGGCCAGCTCGTGGAGCACTGTGTGTGTGATCAACTAGGAATACGTCACCTGCATCTCGCTGAAGTCATGCAACTGCATGGCTGTGGAGAAGTCCAGCAACATGTGTGTGAGGTTGGGACACTTGTTGGCCAGCTCGTGGAGCACTGTGTGTGTGATCAACTAGGAATACGTCACCTGCATCTCGCTGAAGTCATGCAACTGCATGGCAGTGGAGAAGTCCAGCAACATGTGTGTGAGGTTGGGACACTTGTTGGCCAGCTCGTGGAGCACTGTGTGTGTGATCAACTAGGAATACGTCACCTGCATCTCGCTGAAGTCATGCAACTGCATGGCGGTGGAGAAGTCCAGCAACATGTGTGTGAGGTTGGGACACTTGTTGGCCAGCTCGTGGAGCACTGTGTGTGTGATCAACTAGGAATACATCACCTGCATCTCGCTGAAGTCATGCAACTGCATGGCAGTGGAGAAGTCCAGCAACATGTGTGTGAGGTTGGGACACTTGTTGGCCAGCTCGTGGAGCACTGTGTGTGTGATCAACTAGGAATACGTCACCTGCATCTCGCTGAAGTCATGCAACTGCATGGCAGTGGAGAAGTCCAGCAACATGTGTGTGAGGTTGGGACACTTGTTGGCCAGCTCGTGGAGCACTGTGTGTGTGATCAACTAGGAATACATCACCTGCATCTCGCTGAAGTCATGCAACTGCATGGCTGTGGAGAAGTCCAGCAACATGTGTGTGAGGTTGGGACACTTGTTGGCCAGCTCGTGGAGCACTGTGTGTGTGATCAACTAGGAATACGTCACCTGCATCTCGCTGAAGTCATGCAACTGCATGGCAGTGGAGAAGTCCAGCAACATGTGTGTGAGGTTGGGACACTTGTTGGCCAGCTCGTGGAGCACTGTGTGTGTGATCAACTAGGAATACGTCACCTGCATCTCGCTGAAGTCATGCAACTGCATGGCAGTGGAGAAGTCCAGCAACATGTGTGTGAGGTTGGGACACTTGTTGGCCAGCTCGTGGAGCACTGTGTGTGTGATCAACTAGGAATACATCACCTGCATCTCGCTGAAGTCATGCAACTGCATGGCAGTGGAGAAGTCCAGCAACATGTGTGTGAGGTTGGGACACTTGTTGGCCAGCTCGTGGAGCACTGTGTGTGTGATCAACTAGGAATACGTCACCTGCATCTCGCTGAAGTCATGCAACTGCATGGCAGTGGAGAAGTCCAGCAACATGTGTGTGAGGTTGGGACACTTGTTGGCCAGCTCGTGGAGCACTGTGTGTGTGATCAACTAGGAATACATCACCTGCATCTCGCTGAAGTCATGCAACTGCATGGCAGTGGAGAAGTCCAGCAACATGTGTGTGAGGTTGGGACACTTGTTGGCCAGCTCGTGGAGCACTGTGTGTGTGATCAACTAGGAATACGTCACCTGCATCTCGCTGAAGTCATGCAACTGCATGGCAGTGGAGAAGTCCAGCAACATGTGTGTGAGGTTGGGACACTTGTTGGCCAGCTCGTGGAGCACTGTGTGTGTGATCAACTAGGAATACGTCACCTGCATCTCGCTGAAGTCATGCAACTGCATGGCAGTGGAGAAGTCCAGCAACATGTGTGTGAGGTTGGGACACTTGTTGGCCAGCTCGTGGAGCACTGTGTGTGTGATCAACTAGGAATACGTCACCTGCATCTCGCTGAAGTCATGCAACTGCATGGCGGTGGAGAAGTCCAGCAACATGTGTGTGAGGTTGGGACACTTGTTGGCCAGCTCGTGGAGCACTGTGTGTGTGATCAACTAGGAATACGTCACCTGCATCTCGCTGAAGTCATGCAACTGCATGGCAGTGGAGAAGTCCAGCAACATGTGTGTGAGGTTGGGACACTTGTTGGCCAGCTCGTGGAGCACTGTGTGTGTGATCAACTAGGAATACATCACCTGCATCTCGCTGAAGTCATGCAACTGCATGGCAGTGGAGAAGTCCAGCAACATGTGTGTGAGGTTGGGACACTTGTTGGCCAGCTCGTGGAGCACTGTGTGTGTGATCAACTCGATGGGGAGCTCGATGTAGCGCAGACTCGGTCCGAAGCGGATGCTGCAGACAGGACAGAGCATGTCATCAGGAGCCATTCGTCCGTGTTTACCGACTACCACTTTTAACATAAACAACGTTATCATACAGAAACCCTTAATTGAAAAGTAAACTACTATTGTTTTGTATCATATTTAAACTAATTCCAAGCTTGCAGGAAAGGACAGCCATAATGTTATTTTCATATCGGACACGCAAACGATTACGTGGTGAAAACATCAAAGATCTACCCATTTAGCAACCTTTTAACCCCGAATTCTAAAGCCTAGTTTACACGGTTCAATGTTTCATTGAATTCATTGAATTGAATGATTCATTCATTGAAGGAAAAATAGGACCGGTTCTAAATCAAACGTAGGTACTTTAGCTTCAATTTCACGTCTACAGTCTGTCCCAGTGGCGTGCCGACCTATCTAAATTTGGTGCAATTGCACAGTCATTTTTGGGGGGTGGGTGGTCCCCGCAAGGGGACCTACCCACCATGAGACACATTTTATAATGTAACAGTGATACATTCTCAAGTATCTCATGTATCACACAAACATGCACAAACGTGGTGATAAGGATGATTACGTCTTATTTCACCAGCAAACAGTAATATTATAGTTGCATTGTAAAAAGGTATCTGTAAAGGAAAGGGTACAAAAGATTTCTATCAAGAAATGTATGCAGTAAACATGTCAATTTCAATTTGTGCTAATGCTTGATACATTTTGGGGATTGAGTTGGACTAGGTGGTTGGGTGGTTACAAAAACTGGTTGAAGGTTCGGTGGGTGGATGGATACTAAAATACTTATGAAACAATATTCAAATGACCTATTTTACAGAATAGCTGTTAAAGAATCATATTCTATTTTATTTCATGCTCCTGCATGCTGTATCGAAAATAGTAATTTATTATCAGCAAATAAGCATAGAAAATATAAATATCGCTGCGATACATTTCCATCATGTACCATAAAATCATTTTAAACCCCTCCTTGGGTAGCCTAAAACAAAAAATATTCGCTGCGCAGCATTTGTACCTATGTGATTTGATTATACAAAATGTAAGTTAATGACTTTTCTGTTTTCTCTCAAAAATATAGTACATGTAAAATAATTTTAAGTCCGTTTTAATGTAGCCAAAAACAAAAAGTTTCGCTGCGCGGCTATTTTATGTGTGATTTTATTGCTAATGTCAAATCATTTTTAACCCGTCCTAATTACAAAAATCCAACAAATTCGCTGCGCGGCATTATCAAAAATATAGAGGTACCTATTTAATCATTTTAAACCAGCTCTAATGTAGCCAAATTAAAAAAAATGATCGCTGCTCGGCTTTTTTATGCATTATCAGATCACTTATATAAAGTAAGGACTTTTCTGTTTTCCTTCAAAAACAGAGTAGAATGTAAAATCATTTTAAGCCCGTCCTGGGTAGCCGAAATCCAAAAAATTCTCTGCGCCGCATTTTTATGCGTGTTTTTTATTTGATTAATTAATCACATTTTTGTTTTATTTTAAAAATCTAGTACCATTAGAATCATTTTAAACCCGTTCTTATGTAGCCAAAAACAAAAAGTTTCGCTGCGCGGCTATTTTATGTGTGATTTCATTGCTAATGTAAAATCATTTTTAAACTGTCCTAAGGTAGCCAAAAAACAAAAATATCGATGCGCGGCATTTTTATGTGTATTTATATATTTTTAAATTAATTATAGCTTTTTTTGTTTTCTTTCAAAAATATAGGTAGTACTTATCTATAAAATCATTTTAAACCCGCTCTAATGTAGCCAAAATCGAAAAGTTTCGCTGCGCGGCTATTTTATGCGTGATTTTATTGCTATTGTAAAATTTGTTTAAACCCGTCCTAAGGTAGCCAAAAACCAACAAATCGCTGCGCGGCATTTTTATGTGTGCTTTTTTCAAATGAACCATCGACTTTTTTGTTTTCTTTTAAAAACCTACCTACCTGTAAACTCATTTTAAACCCGTTCTAATGAAGCTAAAAACAACAAAATCGCTGCGCGGTTTTTTGTGTATTTTTTTATTGCTAACATAAATGACCATTGGGGGTGGGTGGGTATACTCGTCAATGAATTTGCACAGTCCTCAAGATAGGTTCGGCACGCCACTGGTCTGTCCCACCCTAACGTGGCAGTGGATCCATCAGCAAAACAATTATTTTGATTATTCCCAGTTGTCGAGAGAAAACTTTATTGGAAAACACTGCCATTCAACAATGGTTGCCACATGGACACAGTAACTCTATGGTATAACATAAAATAGAAATTATACATTTTAAATAAGTTAGACACTAAACATAACATTTTTTTTTTTTTTGATCATCATCAACTTCATCATCAACTTCATCAATTCCCCTATTTCCCTGGTCGGCTTCATTTAGATGTTCCTCCGCATTAGTCCGCGTGTTCTTTGGCTTGGGCTTTTTGACGTGTCTTTCACAAATAAGATCTCTGTGATATTCCGGATGAGATCTTGCTTGTTATGTGCGTTCGAACTCTCTTATAGAGTGTACCACAGATAGGACAAGGCTCACGGTCTTCAGGTCTCCAAATCTGAATGGTTCTGAATGGTCTCCAATTCAGGTGATATGGCACTCATACTGTGATGGTTTATCAATGCAATTCAAAGACCTTGTTTGCATCACCGCTCCATGGATCTCAGTTGAAGAGTTTAATCACAGGCGTCGCGTTTAAGTGACTTGTTTGGAGGCGTCTGGATTTTGTTTTCTTAAATATCCCGCGACCAGTCATTCTACTGTCACGCCCATAAAATCTTTCTGAGATCAAGTTAAATTAAACTGCAATTTGGAACAATTATGGGTGGACTGTTTTCGAAAGATGTCGATGACAAAATACCAAGGACAAAAGAAGTCAATGTGAACATCGTTAAGTCCGTGTTTGAAATCCTGGAATGCCCTTCTTGCCTCGAGCCCTGCCAAGCCCCGGTCTTCACGTGCGTGAACGGGCACGTGCTCTGTTCCGACTGCAAGGAGAAGGTGGAGCAATGTCCGGTGTGCGGTGTACCAGGAACTCCTTCCACCCGCAACCTCCCCTTGGACACCCTCAGCGACCGAGTCCTCACCGTCCCTTGCAAGTTCCAGCCGAAGGGATGTGGAGTCAAGAGAAGCAGAGAGGAAGATCTAGAGGTTCATTATCGTAACTGCAGATACAAGCCTGCTTACAAATGTATTGTGCATGGTTATACCTGCGATTTTGTTGGAAATGCCGAGGAACTTTATGATCACGCTCAAATGAAACATTCAGAGAATGTTTTGTACATCACGGACAATCTTCATGATGCGTTACAACTGGTTACGTTTCCACGTGACAATACCGAATTCACAATGATCGTCAAGGGGAACGATGAAAACGAATACTTCTGGATAAGCTGCAGACGTATATCGACAAGTAAGATTGTGTTTTTCTCAAGGTACATCGGACCCGATGTTCACGCATGCAGCTTCAAGGTCAACCTGATGGTTGTATCGATGACTGGTCCGAACGAGTGGAATCAGACTTACAACATGTCGCCGCTCCCGCTGGGTGAATGTGCCCTCGACAGCAAGAAAGCAATTGCGTTGGACTTTGACCTCGCTCCGGATGACAACCTTACTGTCATCATTTCTGTGTTAGGCATAACCAAGATGTGAAGCAACTGAACTTTTATTATACCTTACCAGTTTGATATATTACTTGTTTAAATTCAGTACCTACTTGCCTAATAACTTTTCAAAATAAAATTTGCAGTTAGGTATGAGAAATTACATCTTCTTTCTTTCTTCTCATACTACAGCATTTAAAACTGTCCACAAGCAATATTGGAAATAAACTTTACATGTTATCACAGTAAAACAATCTCGTTACTGCCACTTTAGGGTGGGACGGACTATACACGGTTACATTTCGTTGAACTGAAGATTTATCTAATTGAATTGAATAAAACATTGAACCGTGTAGTAAACTATACTTAATTGAGCAAGATGTTCATCCAAAGTCCTTTAGAAAATTCTAAATTCGAATCTAAACTCTGTACCTCTTGCGGTAGATGAGCATTTTCACGAAATAACAAGGTAAAATTGATATGTATTATTTGTACTTTGGTCTAAAAACCATCAACCAGGATAGACGTCTGATATACAACGGATAGAGTGAAGATGGGAAATGGTTGGATATGGTTGATGTCATGGTGGATGTGTGCTAGGATTTTAGACCGTATGGAGATATTCACCGATGTTAGCGTACCTGATAAGCGCCAACAGCGACTCCAGCGATCCGACGTGCAGTCCGGAGATCTCCGGTCTCAAGGACACGCACTTCCACAGCCGCGTGTCGTAGGCCATGATGCGCCATTTCTTGCAGACGCGCGCCACACGGCAGATCTCTCGGTGGCTCAAGTAGGAGAACACGTTCAGCAGCACTTTGTCCGGCAGCTTCTCGATAGTCTAGCACGAGGACACGGAACAACAGGTTAACTCCCTTCACACATAGCTTGCAGGTATTGAGGCCAGACACAATGTATTTGAAAATTATCCAAGATGGAGAATGCGCAGAACGGTTGCGTTAGCACTGAAGTTAAAATAGAATCCTACTTCTGTCACAATTTGTAGTAAAATTGTATCTCTGTCTGACCTTTATGTTGATTAAGACACACTTCAGATTTTATTTGAAGGAATATCGTGGTATTGCTCTTAAACTGAGTTGTTGGTCCTCGACTTAAATAAAATCCTACTTCTGTCACCATTTGTAGTAAGACTTATATCTTGCTAAGATCCTGCTGTGTCAGGTTACCTTTACGTAATATGTTGAGATATGTTTTGGGTATTGTTTGAAGGGATTTCGCGTTACTGCTGTTTTACCGATTCAGAGATTAAAATCCTACTTCAGTCACCATTTGTAGTACGACTTATATCTTGCTAAGATCCTGCTGTGTCTAGTTACCTTTACATAATATGTTGAGATATGTTTTGGGTATAGTTTAAAGGTATATCGCGTTACTGCTGCTTTACCGATTCAGTGATTCTAAACATAGACTAAAATCCTACTTCTGTCACCAATTGTAGAAAGTTTCATAATTTTCATAAACGGTGAATATAATCTTCGAGTGAGATTTCCCAGAGTGACGTCACAATATTCATGGTAAATATTATTAATTTGCTTTAAAAATACAGGCTAATCATATTTTGAATAATGTTTTCTTTCTGAAATGGAGTGAATGACTGCAAATTATTGAAAAGATAGGTCACCGAGTCGATTGTAAACAACTAACAATTTTGTCAATTTTCATTAAGTGGGTATTACACTATAACATTCAAGTTGGGCAATTTGAAATTCTAGCCAATGAAATATTGTTTTGCATGAAACTCTGAAATCCAATTGACCAATGTAGATCTGACCAAACTACGACGTCATAAAACAAAAGTCAATGTTTGGTCACAACCAAAGAGCTTATATACACAACAAATTGTACACATGATATTATTAGAATAATGTTGAATTCGTACAGAATTTAACAGTTTTACAATCAACAAATTGCCGTTAATAATAGTATTGCTTTAAGCTATCTACTTAAATATTGTTTAGTCTTAATTAACTTCTCATAAGAGAGGAAGGACCTTTTTAAGTTGACGAAACTATCCAGTGACAGACGCAATTAAAAAGTAAAACGCTTTGGCAACATACCTGGCAAAATATAATTTGTTTCGTTGTAGCATCCGTAAAAATTGTCCAGCATATCATCAAACATGATTTATATGAGTTTAAATATATTGATTGTACTATTTCAAGTGATAAATTAAACTAGATTAACACCTGTTAGCTATTTCTTTGATTTTTCTGAATTTCATTTGTTTGAATGAAAAATTGTTATTTTCTAAGAATTCTGGAGTTGCCATGGTAATACTTTTGTCTTTCAAAAGGCAACGCCCACCTACATTGGTCAATTGGATTATGATTGAAATTGTCCAATCAATTGTCTATACAATTGTATAGTGTAATACCCACTTTACTGAATACATCAATAATAATTGTTAATCCAGTTCAACTATGAAATATACTACAAAATATTGTAATGATCGGCCCAAGAAATAGCTACCAAAATTATATTTTACATTCTAAATTATTTGAATGATTCAAAAGTGATGACGATTATGAAATATTATCCAAACAATAATTTGAAATGTCTTTGACGTAAAGGAGTTCGATGTATATGCAAATCAAGATTGTTATAAACATTCATAGACGAAGCTTTATTGTTAATATGTGAAAGACTCGATTGATTGGAGAATAAAACATGGCATGTCGTATATAATACAAGCTCGTTTCCTTCATGCATCAGTACTTTGAAGACCACTCGCAAACTATTAATTATGTCCGTGCTTACGTCATTTAGCTGATACTTTATTGTTTTTGGATGAGAAGCAAGTACAGAACAGTTAGAACTAAATGGGTGAACTGAAGTTTTATCTCTTTGGAAACAGCGTTATGACCTGTCCACGATCACTTAAACCATGATTTGTAACTTTCTACTAGTTGATAATGCACATATTTCTACTTACATGCGTACAAGAGATTTGATTATCTCGTAAAACATGGGATGCAAAGGATTAAACCGACTCTTGTCTGTTATGAAAACTGTATTAGTTATTATTTTCACAAAATATTCACTGCATCGACTCTAACATTTAGGCTAAATGCAACGGTTAATAATTATGAGACTGACAGAGAGACGAGTAAGATTAGGTTACGATGGAAGTTGGGAAAGAGGCGGTCGTGACCTATTAGTAGGGAACCATCCCAGCCCTCTTGACATGAGTGAAACAACGAAAATCCTGAAAATGACAAATGTTGAAATAAAAATCTAGACCACCTGAATGCTAGTCCATCTGTTACTCCTACGTCAAAAAGACATTCTATATTTAGTAAAAGTAAAATATTAAAAAAAAAAAAATTATAGCTTCTTATCTTAGATTAAGTCTTCACTTCTTTTTGATATGACTGGGGAAAGTATTATATTTTCTTCCTGATCTTAGATAGGTTTTTAGGTCAAGACAATGATTATCCACATCTGTTTTCCTGGTGAACATATTGTGCTATGTCGATTGGCTAACGTGTTTTAGATACGATGGCGATCTAATTTGATGAAAACTCATTTGATAATGTTCACTTATCTCTTCTTACCGTGTCGGCGAACGGGCTCCGTACAGCGATGCCGTCCACTAGATATACTTGGTTGCCCTCGAGGGCAATTTGACCCCAAACCTAACAGCATTCGTCCGTACAATATCATACATTATTACTTACAGTTTATGTGCTTATCAATAATCAAAACAAAACTAAATATTTATATCAGCTCAACATTTTTTTTTATAAGCTAAATCAGAGCCCAAACATCTATTCATCTTTTGACCTACTTTTTAACTCAAAAGTGTCATCACTCAGTTTAAAAAAAAAACTCTTTAGGATCTCTGTATCTGTTTTAAAGAGCTGATTTAAGCTTTACATAAATATTGAAAGTAGCCTATAACTGTGTTTATCAATGTAATGATTTTAATTACTACATGTTTCTTATTAAAATAAGTTTAATAATAATATTGTACTGACGTCCGCTGAGAAATCCATATCCCCGTCACTTAACCGTATTAATTAACGTGATTTCAACTTGTGTCAATAACCGATCAATTGATTGATATCGCGTTTACAACCAGCGCGTTTATTTGCACAGGTTTTCCTCGTCGTGTGGACAGAAGACTGCTTTTGCGTGGAGCTTCTCCTCTTGGAGTCTCTTAAAATAGCCCTCCATCTCTCCTCTGCTACAGCACCCACACACCGTGGATCGTGTTGTACCCTGCCCCTTCCACAGTCTGGACCTTTCCCTTTCCCACGTCAATCCTCATGTTAGGGACCAGGAGGTGGCTGTAGTGATCGTGGTGTGTCATGATTCATCCTGCCTTTCCCACGTCAATCCTCATGTTAGGGACCAGGAGGTGGCTGTAGTGATCGTGGTGTGTCATGATTCATCCTGCCTTTCCCACGTCAATCCTCATGTTAGGGACCAGGAGGTGGCTGTAGTGATCGTGGTGTGTCATGATTCATCCTGCCTTTCCCACGTCAATCCTCGTGTTAGTGACCAGGAGGTGGCTGTAGTGATCGTGGTGTGTCATGATTCATCCTGCCTTTACCACGTCAATCCTCGTGTTAGGGACCAGGAGGTGGCTGTAGTGATCGTGGTGTGTCATGATTCATCCTGCCTTTCCCACGTCAATCCTCGTGTTAGAGACCAGGAGGTGGCTGTAGTGATCGTGGTGTGTCATGATTCATCCTGCCTTTCCCACGTCAATCCTCGTGTTAGGGACCAGAAGGTGGCTGTAGTGATCGTGGTGTGTCATGATTCATCCTGCCTTTCCCACGTCAATCCTCGTGTCAGAGACCAGGAGGTGGCTGTAGTGATCGTGGTGTGTCATGATTCATCCTGCCTTTCCCACGTCAATCCTCGTGTTAGTGACCAGGAGGTGGCTGTAGTGATCGTGGTGTGTCATGATTCATCCTGCCTTTCCCACGTCAATCCTCGTGTCAGAGACCAGGAGGTGGCTGTAGTGATCGTGGTGTGTCATGATTCATCCTGCCTTTCCCACGTCAATCCTCGTGTTAGAGACCAGGAGGTGGCTGTAGTGATCGTGGTGTGTCATGATTCATCCTGCCTTTCCCACGTCAATCCTCGTGTTAGAGACCAGGAGGTGGCTGTAGTGATCGTGGTGTGTCATGATTCATCCTGCCTTTCCCACGTCAATCCTCGTGTTAGTGACCAGGAGGTGGCTGTAGTGATCGTGGTGTGTCATGATTCATCCTGCCTTTCCCACGTCAATCCTCGTGTTAGAGACCAGGAGGTGGCTGTAGTGATCGTGGTGTGTCATGATTCATCCTGCCTTTCCCACGTCAATCCTCGTGTTAGAGACCAGGAGGTGGCTGTAGTGATCGTGGTGTGTCATGATTCATCCTGCCTTTCCCACGTCAATCCTCGTGTCAGAGACCAGGAGGTGGCTGTAGTGATCGTGGTGTGTCATGATTCATCCTGCCTTTCCCACGTCAATCCTCGTGTTAGAGACCAGGAGGTGGCTGTAGTGATCGTGGTGTGTCATGATTCATCCTGCCTTTCCCACGTCAATCCTCGTGTTAGAGACCAGGAGGTGGCTGTAGTGATCGTGGTGTGTCATGATTCATCCTGCCTTTCCCACGTCAATCCTCGTGTCAGAGACCAGGAGGTGGCTGTAGTGATCGTGGTGTGTCATGATTCATCCTGCCTTTCCCACGTCAATCCTCGTGTTAGAGACCAGGAGGTGGCTGTAGTGATCGTGGTGTGTCATGATTCATCCTGCCTTTCCCACGTCAATCCTCGTGTTAGAGACCAGGAGGTGGCTGTAGTGATCGTGGTGTGTCATGATTCATCCTGCCTTTCCCACGTCAATCCTCATGTTAGAGACCAGGAGGTGGCTGTAGTGATCGTGGTGTGTCATGATTCATATGTTGTACCCTGCCACTTCCACCGCCGGAACTTTCCGTTTAGCACGTGAAAGTTCATACGCGACAACACGAGGTGTCTTGATCGTGGAACACCAAGATTCACACAGATTGACGTCAGGGTTGAGTTGAACCCTCTTTATCTGTGGTCATGCTAGACGGGCATCAGCTCACCTTGTCTACAATGTCCACGCCACCTCTTTCATCTAGGTGAAATGGTGAAATCTTATATTGATTCAAAAGAATGAAGCAATCCGGTGCCTTTTGGCACTGTTTCTGACTTATGTTTTTTGCCATGCTTGTTGTAAATTCAAGCCATTGCATTGCTCTGATCTTGCTCAAGTTGGTACCTAGGTACACAGTATTTACAATTTTAAAATTAGCTTTGGCAGACTCGCCGTAACCAATGAAATGAAATTCCGCCATTTGCTATGTATTGATAGACAATCTCACAAGAATTCTGGGTGTTACATTTTAATTTATTTGCTAATTTGTATTAAATACGCTATCGACAACCAATGGCAATGCAATTTCGTATCGGTAGTACACTTGTTTGTGATTCTTCTTCTAATACATGGAAACCCAGCCTGTAGTACCAAGTTCATAGAAAAACAGCAAACATCAGTTATGCTTTTTTAAAACTGTGATGAAGGGGGAGACGACTTCTTGCATGATGTTGTGTATTTACAGAATATCTCGAATCCCATACGTATTAATGTCTAAAAGGGGGTTTCTGTAAAAGCAATGCCAGTCTGTACACAAAGTCCTCAAGAACAAGATCACAGTTTTTCTGCAAGCGATTTTTTTGCTTCTGATCGTTAGTTCTCCGGGAATACAAAGTCAAGACAAATTAAGAGAGCTATTTCCGGCTAAAATCTGGCTCGCGTTTGTCCCAACGTTTAGCGTTTAGCTAATTAAGGCTGCATTTCACCAAGATTCCAAACCCGGGTTAGAGGCGGTAAACCTGGTTTAGGAGCCTCTAAACCAGGTTTACCGCCTCTAACCCCGGTTTGGAATCTTGGTGAAATGCAGCCTTAAAGTTGTAAATTTGTCAATACATCAACTCTGGTAATAATGAACCATTTTCCAATATAGTAGCAACTTCAATAAAACATCTGTAGCAGAGGTATAGAAGGGCGGAATTCTATTTTATAAATTTTGCGTTGCACACTTTTTTAACCATTCCATCAATTGCCATTTGACTGAATTCTCAACAAATACAGTTATTGAAGATTTCTCTTACACAATGACTCATGCCATGTCATACCATTACATTGCAAGCAATGGACATCCTCCATTCTACCTCTGTTCTACAAATAAATTATCCATTATGGCGGAATACTTGATAATAAATTCTCGATCGACTCTCGTCATTGTCACCAGCCATGTCCTAACGTTAGAAAGTCAACACATTTCCAAATATTAAACCTGCGTTGAAGAGGTGCCAACTTTGACAGTTAATCTTTAGACTTTATTCTTGGCTGTCACTATTTCTCTCTTCTTCACTAAACATAAAATGTCAAATGGAACATCAATTTAAATTTACGAAAATCACACTGTTTTAGAATTCAAATACGACTGTTATAGTGCCATTCTGCATTCGAATTTATTGTGCACGGTTTCTTGGTATCATGCCTGGGATAAATGTGTATTTAGGAATAAAGTATAGTTTTTTTAATTACATTGTCATTTCATCAATGAATTTTCATATTCATCTTCATTGACCTGTTCTCGTGGTGTCAAGGGTCATGCTGTGAACTACTTGGAATGGTTGCAATACAAAATATAGGGAATTGATTAATTATCGATACCGTTTTCGCTGCTCTTCGAAAACTGCCGTCATCTCTATTCAAATTCGAGATCTGTAATGTACCCCAAGCGTCCATTTTGCTCAACGAATCTTCCTAAAACTATCTCGACGATGTTGTAAGTTGAACTTCACGACGTAAACTAGGAATCTAAAAACAGGGACATTGCTTGGACCTGGGGTGATATTGTTGCCTGGGAGAGTTGTTCATGTCTGGCCAGCTCTGGCTGCCAGTTGGTTTACTAAACAGACAGGACAGCCAATTGTCTGCTTACACGTCATTTTATCTCTCCTCTCTCCTCTCTTGAGGCGCCCGAGCGACCCCTCGGACGTCGACACGGTTTTACTTTTATCTCATCGCATAGTTGACAAGTCAAATGAAGGAAAATCGCACATTAATTTCAAGCTGTTTCAAGTGCGAGCGATTTTGCTGTTTTTTGTAGCTACTTTTTTGGATACGATTGGAGACAAAATGGGTTGACGAAATTATTTGAAATTTTAATCATGATTAGATGAAAGGCAAACTTAGGGTTATCACTTGGTACATTTTTAATTTGTTGCTTTTTTAATTAGGAATAATTAGTTGATTTTTGGTGAAAAACTTTCGATTTTCTTGTCTCGCTGGGTGGCGTATGAAATTTAATTTTATAAATGTGCCAAGTGATAACCCTAAGCCTGTCTTTTATCTAATCATGATTAAAATTTGTGATCAATTGTTTAACGGGTTTAGTCTCCAATCGGAAATTTTTATAGTTTTTCGCGGTTTTGTTAAATAACCGGCGCCTAATTAACAAGGCACGAATCAAAAATTAAAAAGTGCTACTATAATATACCTTCACTCAGATTGATCATGTGAACATCCTGTCAAAGTAACACCCATTTATGAAACAAATTTTCTCTCTCAATTTGCTAAAACAGCCGTGCGTGATTGTTATTGATGCTAATGCGACTGCACAAAACACTAAGCTGTCAGAGATGTGGCCGCTTCAGATTGTACCAAAATAATATGACTTGAACTAAAGCTAAAACCAGTTATAAATTAAATGTGCAATGTATTTGAAGCCAACTATTAATTAAATCACTAGATATTTTGCATTCAAATACCTTTACGTGCACAGTTTGTTGACAGATACATCAAGATCATTATGGACCTAATTTTCTTTACAATCCGATATCTTCACTGCCCGGTCACCTCATGAATCTTGCTCTTAGCTGCTCTGTGCTTGCAAACCATGACCGATGCACAGTGCACACATCAGTAATCCTGGCCATGCTATGAAGATCGGCACAGATAAGGCTTACTTATCATAATCACTTTATAGCGAAATATGTAGCCTTTAGTCGTTGGAGTTCAATGACATTTTAAATAGAGATGTAAACCAATATTTGTATAATGAAGATTGTTTGGTTTAGGGTTTTGTTCTTGTCCTTCTTGCCGACTACCTATACCGAGTTATTAAATATTTTGTAAGTTTTAAAATAATACGGCGTGAGCAATAATCAATAGCAACATCCTATCTATTCCCAAAATAAAACAATTCATAATATGAAAGTCATTAACCAACATTCCTCTAATCCATGATTCACTTAAATTCCAAATTTTTTAGAACCTTACGTTGGCATGCATAATTATGTTTGGTGAGATTTCTGAGTAGTTTATAAGTTATTTTACATAAATTATTGGTCTCTGAAAAACTGCACTTTTCGTATAACAACGAATACAAGTAAACGTAAGGGTAATTTTACTAAATGGAAGTTTAATACATAGAGCATAAATAAAGTGAGTAGTTAAAGCTAAGTTTAGAACACAAAGTGGTTTACAGAAGAGGGTCTAAGAAGTGGATGCAGCATTCGGCTTCGCAGCACAGAATAGCTTGACATAAGAGAAAGATAAGACAATAATCAAGTTAATACCTATTAATTATTAATGCATGATGAGTAAGAAGTAGACAACAATGGTCAGCTCCAGCGTATTACAACAATGAGCGTAATAATGTAGATCGTCTTTACCACCGCCACTTTTTTCACTCTGCGACTTGGTTTGTATGAATGTGCATGAGTGACAGAGTGCATTAACAATGCCGAGTCCAGTGTCAGCTGATTCCAATTTGACATTCGTCGATCCATTATGAGTCACACTGATGATTTCAAACTGAATTCAAAGTATCAAACATTCCATTTAGTTTTAAAAATAAATCGTTCGAAAAGATCGTTATCGGATTTTGACAGTTCGATCGCGCGTGTTTTCACGTGAGAATTTGGCACGCACTTTGAATGTCGACGTCAGATAAAAAATGGAGCAAGACGTGTGTGTTGGTGTGTATATAATGTTTTCTTGGCCGAGACGCAAGCCAAGAGCACCTTCGCTGCGAACTATTGGATGTGGAGTCAAATTCTTCTGCCAAGAACTTTGCGACCGGAGAGCAAAGGCGACCGCAAAGTCTATTCTTGGAGGGGCATGTGTCGAGATAGGTGATATTTTTAGATGAATTGCTAAATTGGAATATGATCAGATGAATTTTCAGGATGTGTATTTGATGAATAATGTGATTCAAATTATGTTTGTTGAGGTCGTTGTTGCATGAATCTGGAAGTTACCAAGGTTCTAAAATTCAAATTCAAAGTATTTGAAAAAACAGTTCTAAAATCCCACCGTTTGAAGTTAGCGCGCGAATTACTTGACACATCTGCCACTAGATGTCAGGCAAACCACTGCTCGTAGCGCTCTCTGGTGGTAGTTCGTTTCGTTAGTTTCATAATAAAACTCAGCTGTCTTGCGCTCGCTGCGTCATTCACGTTTTGACATTCCACTGTACACCAGTGCGTGTAAGTGGATTTAATGTCAATCGCTTGAAACATAAAAACTACATTAACATATTCGGACGTGCTTTATCTTCAATTAATCGTGTTGCTATTGCCCTGATAAGTGATACTTGAAACCGCGAAAGAAGATAATCGTGAGTTGTATTTGATCGTGATTTTAGTTGCAAGGTAGATCGCCTACCAAGCAACACGTGATCGTTTGCTGTCTATTTCACGTGTTTCTCTCTATGTGCTCTTTGGACGTGGTCAGTATGGATGCGATGATGGACAATATAACAGACAGGGGTGTTACGTGGACATTGTTGACGGAGTTATACCCTGAAGGGTTGATCTCGCGCCTACCCCACTTCATGTATCAACCGTGGTTTTGCTCCTTGATTGGCTCGGTACTGATCGGACTTAGCGGGATATTTCCACTTCTTGTCATCCCAATCGGCGATGGAGCAGCCCTTAAATCTGGAGGTAAGTGTTCTCTCTTTGAAGTCGATACACCGCCGCTTCATATCCTTTTAAAACATCTTATCCGAAGATCATTTTGAAGTGCTTCTAATTACTGTTTTTATGTCCAAACTTTGCACTGACACTTTAGAGGTTCATTGTCTTTTTTTTACGGAACAGGATTAAAAAATTGTGCTATCTTATCTCTCTCTCTTAATTTGAGTTCATGACACTGTGCTCTTTTATGTCTATGTCTAGGTTATTCAATCACTTGAAGATGATTTCAATGATTGATTGACAGGAGCTCTGCTTTCCTTCCGTCTTCTCACATAATCATACCTATCTGTATCAGCTTATGAATATGTTGATGAACTCAGTTTGTCAACATTCACAATCGCGGAGATAGCAAGTTCTGTTCCATTGTCATTCTAACCACAGTCGGTTGATTTCTACGTTATTCAGGATGCACAGTAATTCATGAATCATGACTGCATGCATTACAAGCTATAATTTGCAATGAAAATGACACAAAATAATGAATCAATTATTCAGTTTATAATAGGTACAATTTTGTTTTTAGTTAACAGTCCATACTCCATTCAGATAAATTGAAACATATAACTATGACCTAATTAGACAAACCAAGCCAATTGATTCGTGATCAAAGATATAACAAGAGTTTACTAAACAAACCATATAAAAATTATTTAACCCTTGTCGTTATCACAGTATAATTTAACCTTTGTTCCCATAGAAGTCATTTCCGTTATACGCCTCTTCACAAGAGCATCTGTGATAATTTCCAAGTGCATTATAATGTAGGATGTTGGCAAGCTTTGCTGTGCTCGGTTTGTATGGCAAGATCGATCATGAAAAATGAAACACGTGCAAAGCGTCATAAATTGCGACTTGGTTTTCAAGCCTTTGTTGTTTGCGATATTTATACCTTCTCCGGACAAGGTTTTGCAAAGTTCTTTGCCATCGTCGGAATGTTTTGTTTGGCCGACCGCTTTGATTTGGTGGGGGACCACTTTGGTCGTAAAATAAACTGGAATTCACTATCAGTGTCCAATCTTGCCACTCCTTTCAATAATGTTCTTAGGTGGTCGCTCTCAATTATTTTGCACACCGGCGAATGAAGTGTAAAATTAAATTCGTCGTACGCTGTGGATCCATTGACAACTGCGCCATGATTTAGTATTACGAGAGACATCTTGGCTCTGTGCCAGCCATTACACACTACATGCACTCAGCTGGTGTAAACACTGACAGAGTAATCGTAACATGCTAACTATCTGCCGCTGCCTTGTACCATTACATCGCGAGCCGAGCGGACAGTGAGAAGTAACAAGATGAGACGTAGGAAATGGAGACGTCTTATGAACTTGCTTCCTATCTCAACTAGCAAGCTGTTCGTAAGATCACGAAATCTAGCCAATAAGGGAGCTGAGATGAAACGAACGCGATTTGAGAGGTTTGCGAGATAGTAAGTGGATTAGATAATATTGAGTAAATGAACGAATTGATTCGTTATGGCTGATCGCCCATTATTCACGCCACTTTCTCTGTCTGCTCAGAGTTTTACTTCTGTTCCCCGATATTTTACATCGAACTGTTCAGAAATAAATGAAATATCATGGCAAGTATTATTATTAGATAATCGCTAGTCAATTGACTCTGATTGTGATTGGTTAGGAGTAGCACAGATTGGACAGACTGAATTGAATTGTCGGACACTTATTAGTTATGTCTGGCTTTGAACGGTGTTAATTATTTGATGTTCCCTGATTAATATTGGCCGCCTCGTAGAGAGACGAGGGTTGTGTAATTTGAAACACGTTGGAATTAGTCCTTAACGACGCACGGTGTCGAAGGTCGCCGCGTTGACCTTAGTTCAGGAACTGACCTTCCTCGTTGCGAAGGAGTTGCTTGGCATGCGCTTTGTTCATCTTTTAAAACGCTGCATCTTCTATCTCTATCATAATGTCATCATGGATAATGCTAAAAAGAATGTAGTATTCTCATAAGTTGGAAATGTATTTCTCTGACAGAAATTCAAATTCAAATTGTTTTTTTATTAGTTTTTCGTATGCCTGCTTTTGTGGTAAAGGAGTAGCAATTAGCAGACGGAGGAGCCACCACAATAACACGTTGATCGTCTTGTTGGAACTTTCATTCCTTCCCTCTTGCAAGCTCACAAGATCGCACAAGCAAAGGTGTTGTCGTTTGTAAGAAAACACGTACTTGCTCGTTTTTTGCAACTATAATTACATACATATACAAACGCGGACGAAGATAAGTGTTCTTCTATACCTACCTGCAAACAGCTGTAATTATTAATTTGCATAGATAAGGCACGACCGCCTACATAAGTACAATTACCAATAATATAGCTTATTCCACGGTTGAAAAATATAATTCTTCACTATATTCCACATTACTTTGGCGTGATTTGTGCATGAACGTGCTTATTAAATGTGTCACTAATCAATCACTGTCATTAATAGTTAAGATCGCAGTGATAGCCCGAGATTTGTGCTCCGGTGTGCTCCGGATCCGGGCGGTATGCTGCCAGCGAGCAAAGCGCTGTTACGTCAGGAAATGAAGACACAGGTTGAGGTTTTTGTCATCCTCGTGCCATGTAATGCGCATCAACCGAGTCATAATCATGTTTGTCGTGCGATTAGCTTATCGTTACCGCAATGTGTCGCGTGCCTTCTTTGTCAGTTGTCACATGATAAAAAGATCGCGATTCATCAATCATTTTGTGTAGATTTCAGATGGATCCGTTTAGAGAGCCTGTATAATTCCGTTGAGTACTACTTGATTTGTTTGTTTATTTCTGCCCGTATGTTTACCAAATGGCATCGAGTCGAGGTCAGTAAAGAAGGACAGAAAGCTAGAAAATCGAACTTTTAGTAGTAGGACCAAAAGGTAAATTATGAAGAGGGAGGTCAGGGAGTTTGAATTCCCTATCCTCCAATATGATAAAATCGTCATTGGCGGCCATCTTTCTTCGTCTCATGTAACGCCACGCCCTCCTACGTCAGAGACGGAGGAAAGTGTACGATTTTTGCCTATTCGACCGATAGGTATTTGCGGATACTTTATTCACCTAGAACATTACCTACCTCCTATTATTTTTTATTTCTTGTGATTTCAAATTCTTCAAAAAGCAATATTGATTTAATCAATCAATCCACGTACTCCATGATTTCCTACAATGTGTGCGTAGGTGTTGGGAAGCCTCGTGCGTGAGTGTAACTTCACGATGTGTCACAAGAGTGACAGGGTTATATCCTGTAAGTAAACGCCGCCTCTGACAGTGTGCGACTGTGACTGTAATAAGAGCGTTATCGCCTGAACCCAGACCTACAGCTATACACTTGCTCACTGACACGGATGATTGCGTCATGCGCTAGGAGCATCCGATACGATGACAAATAGCACTGCGACTAGGGATGGAGAAAATATCGATATATCGATATATATCGATATCAAAAAAATATCGAAATATCGATACCCGAATATATTGAATATCGATATATTGAAATATCGATATATCGAAATATTGAAATATCGATATATTGAAATATTGAAATATTGAAATATCGAAATATTGAAATATCGAAATATTGAAATATCGAAATATCGAAATATTGAAATATCGAATATATTGAAATATTGAAATATCGAAATATTGAAATATCGAAATATTGAAATATCGATATATTGAAATATCGATATATCGAAGCTTTACCGTATGATACAACTATATTCTTAATTGAAGTTTATACCTACTATAGCAAAATAATTCATATTTGCAGTGCAGCGTTTATCACATTTTAGGACAATTTCTCAGATTATTCAAATTTCTTTCTTATCTGGCCGGTGACCCTATATATTGCAACGGCTCTGTTATTTCTATTTAAATTTTCTTTTGAATTTCCTATCAGTTTTAGGAGCAATTTAAGGCATTTATGCGATATATCAATATTTCCATACCTACATCGAAATATAATATTGTCATATATCAATATTTCGATATTTCAATATTTCGATATTTCGATATTTCGATATTTCAATATTTCAATATATCGATATTTCGATATTTCAATATTTCAATATATCGATATTTTCAATATATCGATACTTCAATATTTCGATATTTCGATATTTCAATATTTCAATATATCGATATATCGCGATATCGATATATCGATATATATCGATATATAAATGATATCGATAGTCAATATCAAAATCCAGGTTCGCTCCATCCCTAACTGCGACCTAGCGATTTGAAATGCCTTGTGCTGTGACGCGTAGGCAATCTTCAAGGAGCAGCGTACTGAGGGAACGCGTTGTTGAGCGAGGTTTCGTGATGAATGGAAGACTCATCGGTTGCCACCGGGGGGGGGGGGGGGGGGGGGGGGGGGGGCAAGGAGGGGGGTGCTTGCCCCCCTGTATGTCAGGAAAACATAAAATGTTTGTGGTGTTTTCAGCTTTTACGTAAGTTTAATTTTGTAAGCAAAACAAAATCAAAAAAATAATTTCGAATTGTCAAAAATACAAAAAATACTCTTGCGGGGCAGGTTTTGAACATGTCTCCCACCAACCGCAAAGCGTAAAATTTAAAAAAAAATTGAATATTTCAACAAAATACACCTCATAACTAAACGTTAAAATCTTTATGACATTTCACAAACTTTTATTTTTATAAAAATCGTTCCAATATTTCGCCTTCCTTCGGAAGGCTTCTTCAGGGAAATGACAAAAGTTATAAATTGACAGTTCGAATAATGAAATGAAAAAACTAATAAGTAATAATCGGAGAAGCGAAGAACAAAATAACACCTCATAACGTCTCAAAATTGATTTCAAAGTGTCCAAAAACCGAGAAACGCCCTGTGGGTCAGGGTGGGGGGCGCACCCCCACACCCTCCTTAAACCGTGGAATATTGTTTTCATTGCCTTGCCCCCAACTGGCAGAAATCCTGCGTACGGCTTATGGGAAGACTATGACCGTGATCTCAGATTGTAATTCAAATTTACGGTGAAACCAAGAGCTCGTTCGTGCTAAAATTCAAAACTAGGTAAACGAACGAATCTTTTGTGATAAAAATTGGCCTGATTCGCTACTTCGTTTGACCTGTACGAGAAAAGAACACAAAAAAGAAGAGAGATTCGAGCTATAAATTAAGTAGACTCTCGCGGATTGTGAAGCATCTCAGAATATCGTACATTTTCTACACTATGGGCACAAATGTTTTTTGTATTGCCCCTATTGTGTGAGGGTTCACTTTTGACAAAAACACAAGTTTGCGTTTGCTTTTTTTAGGTACAATCCTAAAACATCATCATCATTGGTCTACATTCTTGAACAAAGCTTTCAGTCTCACTCAAAGCTACAGTGTTAAATTAAATGAAGACAATTATTTCGGACGGAAACCTAGCGCATTATAACATTGTCTATGAGATTGGCAAAGTGTTGTGCAGGTGGCCAAGCGAATCGAAACCAAGGCGGCGAGGACAGAAAGAGGCCGAAATCACTTGTTTTTCACACATTCAAGATTCCTGTGACCTGTCCTGTCCTTCCCATGTCCTGTCCCGTCGTGTCCTTCCCATGTCCTGTCCCGTCGTGTCCTTCCCATGTCCTGTCGGTAGTGCGAGGGGGACGGAGAACCACGAGGAATGACTAATAAAATTAACTTTGGAAAAAAATATATCAACTATAAAAAATAAAAATAAAAACAGGCATGAAAATTTTAAAATTTTAAAACTCCTAAAATAACACATAAACTGAGAAATAAAATTACTATGAAAATGTAATAAACGTAAACAAAATAGAAATTAAAAAGCTTGTTACACCCCTCCGACAACCGTAAACCCGAGTTTTATGGTCTATTTTATACCTACCTACGATTGTGAGAAAACCTATTGACACCATTTTTTGCTAGGGGAGAACACATTATTTCTTGAAATTTCTCGAGACAAACAAAATATCGAGACAAACAAAATATTCAGGAGTCGGTGACTTGAAATTAAACTACCTATTGTAGCGTTGTTCTTGGAAGAAACCACGTCGACAAAGAATGCGTTCGACCGAGGTTGAATTAATTGACGTTTTAGAATTCGAATGACCGCGGCGGTATTTTCGCGCGGCAAGTGGTGGAAAACTTTCGCCATTTCTCTCTCGCAGCCGGTGTCTTCATGCACTGGGTTAGTAAACAATGCAACACGGAATAACTCCTCTGTCGCAGCCGGTGTCTTCTTGCACTGGGTTAGTAAACAATGCAACAAGGAATAACTCCTCTCTCGCAGCCGGTGTCTTCTTGCACTGGGTTAGTAAACATCCATGCAACACACACAGAATAACTCCTCTCTCGCAGACGGTGTCTTCTTGCACTGGGTTTGTAAACATCCATTGCAACACACACAGAATAACTCCTCTCTCGCAGCCGGTGTCTTCTTGCACTGGGTTAGTAAACAATGCAACACAGAATAACTCCTCTCTCCTCGCAGCCGGTGTCTTCTTGCACTGGGTTAGTAAACATCCATTCTTGCACTGGGTTAGTAAACATCCATGCAACACACACAGAATAACTCCTCTCTCGCAGCCGTGTCTTCCTTGCACTGGGTTAGTAAACATCCATGCAACACACACAGAATAACTCCTCTCTCGCAGCCGGTGTCTTCTTGCACTGGGTTAGTAAACATCCATGCAACACACACAGAATAACTCCTCTGTCGCAGCCGGTGTCTTCTTGCACTGGGTTAGTAAACAATGCAACACGGAATAACTCCTCTCTCGCAGCCGGTGTCTTCTTGCACTGGGTTAGTAAACAATG
>OW203767.1:20336385-20411624 GCA_934045905.1 Leuctra nigra | reverse complement strand
CTCCCCCTAATCGTGCACGTAGTTGAGCGAGCGAAGCGAGCGTCTCCATTTGGCTCTTTTGGCACGGACCTCTGTTTTTTTTTTTTTTTTTTTTTTTTTTTTTCTGTTACTGACGATATACAGGTCAGAGTTTTTCTTCGATCGAGCTGAAATTTTGCACACATGTACGTAACATTTCTGATTGTTGCAGACCCTAATTTTTTTGAAATCCATTGATTGGTTCAAATTTAAAAAAAATTAACTTTCGATTGGTTGTTTTGATCAAATTGAAATTTTGACAAGTCATTACCCCCAACATTGTACCCAATCAAACAAAGTTTCAGCCAAATCCTCCCATTGGTTAAAATTTAAAACCATCTTTCCTGTGTTTTTAGAAATTTAAACTATAACCGATTGAACGATCAACTTATAACTTCGCATGATGGTTGGGTCCAACATTATCTGCATTTTTGACAATTTTCATACTAATCTGTGTTTAAATCCAAACGTTATTGACATTTTACGGACTATTAGCGTGTTGGCTGTCAAATTCACGGCGACTTCGACTCTTCAGTTCAAGGCAAGGTAGTTAGAGCAGAAACTTTCAAACGCAAATGAAACTGATAATGACCGTTCAACAGTCGATCTGATATTGTGTAGACACACTTATACTAGGAAAACGCTCAGTGTAACGCGTTGATGAGCGAGCACGGGTACGTGCAAATTCTCGAACCGGAAATGCGTACACAACGCACAGAAAACATATACATCCATATGGAATTGATTATGATATCAACTTAAAAGTGTATGCTTTTCATCGAAACTTTAAAATAGCATCTAAGCACCTGGTTCATAAAGCAAATCAGAATCAATTTTCAATTGGCACTGGAAAACATTCATTTCGATACTTCATTACTGACAGATATTAAAAATGTAAATAACTTCATACGTTCTTAACTGATTGGGATGAAATTTTGTAAAATAAGAGACAATATTGGTCTTAATGATCATGCAAAATATGAGTTTGATCAGAATTATCGAAGACCGTTTTCATTTTTCAGCCTATCAGGAGATATTTATTTAAATTTTAACCAATGAATCTGAGTAACGCGTTGATGAGCGAGCACGGATACGCGCAACACCTCGAACCGAAATTCTGTCTATCGAAAATGTCATTAAAAGCCAATAATTCTAAAATTTCGCCACAGATTTGTATAGAAATCTCAAAACATTCCTAAAATATTGGTCCAAATAACCATGCAAAGCTTTAAGTTGATCAATTGAACCTTTATGATTGAACTGTTCCGTGTTAATTTTCAAAAATCACAGGATCTCCTTCAAAAAATATACCTGAGACCACTCATATGATATAAGTGTGTCTACACAATATCAGATCGACTGTTGAACGGTCATTATCAGTTTCATTTGCGTTTGAAAGTTTCTGCTCTAACTACCTTGCCTTGAACTGAAGAGTCGAAGTCGCCGTGAATTTGACAGCCAACACGCTAATAGTCCGTAAAATGTCAATAACGTTTGGATTTAAACACAGATTAGTATGAAAATTGTCAAAAATGCAGATAATGTTGGACCCAACCATCATGCGAAGTTATAAGTTGATCGTTCAATCGGTTATAGTTTAAATTTCTAAAAACACAGGAAAGATGGTTTTAAATTTTAACCAATGGGAGGATTTGGCTGAAACTTTGTTTGATTGGGTACAATGTTGGGGGTAATGACTTGTCAAAATTTCAATTTGATCAAAACAACCAATCGAAAGTTAATTTTTTTTTAAATTTGAACCAATCAATGGATTTCAAAAAAATTAGGGTCTGCAACAATCAGAAATGTTACGTACATGTGTGCAAAATTTCAGCTCGATCGAAGAAAAACTCTGACCTGTATATCGTCAGTAACAGAAAAAAAAAAACAAACAAAAAAAAAAACAGAGGTCCGTGCCAAAAGAGCCAAATGGAGACGCTCGCTTCGCTCGCTCAAATATGAGTGGTCTCAGGTATATTTTTTGAAGGAGATCCTGTGATTTTTGAAAATTAACACGGAACAGTTCAATCATAAAGGTTCAATTGATCAACTTAAAGCTTTGCATGGTTATTTGGACCAATATTTTAGGAATGTTTTGAGATTTCTATACAAATCTGTGGCGAAATTTTAGAATTATTGGCTTTTAATGACATTTTCGATAGACAGAATTTCGGTTCGAGGTGTTGCGCGTATCCGTGCTCGCTCATCAACGCGTTACTCAGATTCATTGGTTAAAATTTAAATAAATATCTCCTGATAGGCTGAAAAATGAAAACGGTCTTCGATAATTCTGATCAAACTCATATTTTGCATGATCATTAAGACCAATATTGTCTCTTATTTTACAAAATTTCATCCCAATCAGTTAAGAACGTATGAAGTTATTTACATTTTTAATATCTGTCAGTAATGAAGTATCGAAATGAATGTTTTCCAGTGCCAATTGAAAATTGATTCTGATTTGCTTTATGAACCAGGTGCTTAGATGCTATTTTAAAGTTTCGATGAAAAGCATACACTTTTAAGTTGATATCATAATCAATTCCATATGGATGTATATGTTTTCTGTGCGTTGTGTACGCATTTCCGGTTCGAGAATTTGCACGTACCCGTGCTCGCTCATCAACGCGTTACACTGAGCGTTTTCCTAGTTTATGTACACTCCACTGAACGAAACCACAGCTCTCCCCTGACTGTACCATTCTGTACCTTAGAGGTTCAATGCCGGAAGTCCATTTCAATGATTTTTATGTGAGATCGAAAATATGTAACTCTGCCTTCCTGATTCCTCCAATCAAATTTTGTATGTGACATGCGCCGTTGTGTAAGAGAATACTCCAATATAACGTATTTGTTGACTTCAGTCAAATAACTAATAGAGCTTGGATTATCAAGTTTCAAAAGTGTGTGCAATACAAAATCGAGAAAATGGACTTCCGACATCCTGCCTCTGAGGTACAGCATTGAATACCTACTGTTACCACCTGAGCCACTCGCTATTGCAGCCATGACCAAGGTCACGATTCAATTTTTAATTGAAATTTAGCAGTATTTTTGATGTATTTTTCAGTGTCATGTACATGTCAGTATTTTTTTTAAATTCAAGCAGAAACGGCTCTTTCGTTTTGCCAAGCAATATTCAAGTATACAAAGTAAGCGTGACAGTCATTGCATTGCCCTGATGAATTCTCCACCTTTTTAGTTTTACCAAAGGGCAAAGGACGATTTCTTAGCATAAACATAGCATGATAACGTTGAGTTTATGGGGAATTACACTGTTGTACTGTACCGTAGAGATGGTTGTACTCTGAACTCTTGATATTATATTGCGTTGAAATCGCATGCAGCTTTTTCCAGCCATTAATATTTAGCTATCATAAACAATTGACATAATTTACATTTGTTTTGGATGTGACTAATACCGGCAATTCTTGCTCAGACTATGCAAATAATATTTGTTTACCGAGTGACTTTAGCCGCGGCACGATTCACACCCGCACACAGTTAGAAAGCTCAAAGCCACTTGTTTAAATTTCGCTTTCAAATTAGCAAACAAAGACGGATCACTTCACTCTGAACACAATGTCAATTATGCAAATGGCGAAGACGACACTACACTTCAGTAACGCCCTCATTTCTATAGGTTAATACAAACTCATTTCCCTTTCAAAACTGTCATCAAAGAACATTCGAAAATATTTAATTTCAATTTGAATTTGGTACGCATTTCCCGTTCCTAACTGTCATCAAAGAACATTCGAAAATATTTAATTTCAGTTTGAATTTAATTCGAATTTGACTTTGGTTCAAATTTGTCCACAATGTAGATATTTTTCGTTCTAAACTGTCACCAAAGAACATTCGAAAACATTCGGTAATTATGAATTCGAATTTGAATTTGGTTCGAATTTTTCCACCAAATGTAGTTATCCATTCCAAACTGTCATCAAAGAACATTCGAAAACATTAATTTGAATTCGAATTTGAATTTAGTTCGAAATTGTCAACAGCTTGTTAAAACAATGTAAGTTGATATTTACCGGATTTATCGTTGTTATCGCATCACTCTTCAAATGTTTGTATTGATTTAATTTCCGGTGTTGTGATAAGTTTCCCGTCACCTAGACTGGACGCACTTCGAACTGATAATGTGACTGAGCTGAATCTAATTGTGCTGTCCACTTTATTTGATTCGTTGCCAGACCCTGCCCTTTTACTACCCGACACCTATTCTTATTTAATCGCGAAGGCAGTGCCGACAATTGCTTCAATTACATTCCTTTTTATGCAGTCGAACTGCAGCCAATTTGTTGGTTCACGAAAAAGGGGGTAGAGTGTATATTCAAGGTTAAATTCAATAAGGGATAAAAATGTGGGATAGAGGATACAATTTTCACCCCTATTGACTGAGTGACATTCAGACTGTTAAATTTCTATTAAAATTTCCATCTCATTCTCATATTCTTCCTCTTCATGAAGAAAACGAGCTCTGAAAGTCTGAAAATAAAGTTAAACGCGTTCAGTCAAATAGTTTCGGAACAAAAATATTTGGAGGTGAAAATGTGTATTAGTTGTAGTACTAGTTGCAGTTAGTTGCAGTTGTACACCCTTTCTAGAGAATGAAAAAAATGCCCTGCCCTTTGAGTGCAGTAGTTTGACCAATATCGTATTTTAAATTAGTATATAATAAAATATTATGGAAAGAAAGTATACGTCTACGTTTCACTTTTTAATGTAGGTACGAAAATTCATGTGTCTCCCTAACCATTTTTATTTTTTACTAATGATAAAAAAATCATTTAGTTCTGGTTGGCAATTCAAGTGAAAACAACAGAATTAATATTCCAAGTTCATGCAAATTGCTATTTAATTAGTTCAATAAATCATTCTAGACAGAGTTTAATGTTGGTGTTTTCTAGCTGCACCAAGGAATTTATATTTTTTAGTAGAACCAAGAAAGCGATTACTATGATTTGATACAACTTGTTTTTATAACCAGTCTGACCGTATAGTAAATGTCTTGAAGCAGTTTATAACTAACGCATCTTCTGCTCTTGTCAACTAATGAACTTGTTGATAGGCAAGGTGTTGTGACTTCGGTTTCAGAATTCTGATTTTGAAAGGTAAATGAGACTGAACCGGGAGATCGTATGTACTTTTGTTGTTGTGGGATGAATAGTTGTCATGAAATCGATTTACGGATTATTGATGAAAATTATTTTTATTTTTAAAGGAGACACGACATTGACATGGCAACTTGCTATATTGCCTTGGCAACAAAATCGTAACCATGGTAATGTCATTGTTTGGTACCTAACGCCTGTTCTTATAAACCTAATGACATTGTTCTGAAATACCGCCCACGCCGTTTTTCCCGACAAAATGTATTGATAAATTTCTAATTTACAATAATATTATGCGGAATGAATGTTCCAAAAACATTCCAAATCTAATTTCCGTCTCCTGTAAACAATAATTCGGCGTCATCTCATCTCAATACAATCTCTCATAATCGATATTCTCCGTGGCTCCTCATGTAACCAGCCGGCCTTGTTGATCATTTGCGCCGACTGAGAATATGTGTTTGCTGATGGACATTACATTGGACATCTCATGGGCGCCTCAGTGGTGCGGGAAAGGCTTTGGCGGGAAAGTTGTAAAAATGTAACGTTTTTCTACCTACTTCCCACATCCTTTGTCGGCTTTCCATACGTTTTGGGGTTGCTTTTGTTGGAGACACGATCTTATCTTTACAAGACAGTGGGATGATTGGGCGCCAAAACTAAAATCTTTATTATTATTCGATAGGTGTACATGGCGTTTTAATATTTGTTCAAATTATAAATAGAAATCAGATGATATACGAGCAAGCAAACACATTTTATTACTTGATTTTCGACTACCTGGGGATTTTGCTAAAATGGCAACGTTGTATTTTGCGCAGGTTTCCGTGCTTGAAGGTTTCGGCGCCAGGGGTTCGACATGGGAAGTCACTGAAAGCATAATGATCCCTTCTGAATGTTTATTATTACCTTATACCTAGCTTATATGTAGTTAGTTGGGGGCGTTCCCCCTCTCTTCGACCACTATTTGGAATAATTACGCTTTCCCCTCTCCCCCGTTGTCATGCATTCAATTGTAGATCCAAATCAGATTATTCCTGATTTGAATTTGAATGTTTATTTATTTTGGTTTTATACGAGCATTGATTAAAAAAGTCAATCTCCATTTTTACTAATGATTACACATTCATGTATTCGATTTAACTTTTAAAGTTGCTTACGTACAGTGGCATTCAAAAGTTGTTTACCAGGTCCCTGTACATCAACACGGAGATCTGGTAAACAGCTACTGAATGGGCCCCACCGATGGCTGCCACCTTAGCGCGGTGGTGGGGTTTGCGTTGGCCAATGATCCATTGCAGCTACGCCGGCGAGCATATGCTCATGTGTAAGGGTTACCCATGCCGGACAGGTCAGTGGTGAGGTCCAGACAAAGAGCAGCCAGGGTCGGCTTAACCATGTCCTCCCTTGAATTTGCGGTCCCCTCCCCTCCCCTCGGGCCGGCCTTCCCCCTCGAGATGGTGATCCCCCTGAAATCGGGTTCCGCCAGCCCGAATCCTCACACCTCCCGGTCCGTCCCCATTCCGGCCTGGCCTCCCCACCAGTGTTGGACTCCCCCGGATCGGGCCCGTTAGGTCGACCCCTCCCCATGCCCACCACTTATATCAACAAAGTTAAATGCAAAAATGCAAAAATTAAAGTGCGCAATATAACCTCGTCGTTGACGCGCCTTTAAAACACCATAAAATAATAAAATCTACTGAATGGGACCGTAGGATGGTGAACCAAGTTTACCAACGGACACTTGTCTGAAGTTTACCGAAATGATGGGTAATAATAAGTTTCCTTACAAAAATCTGAATCAGTCACCTTAGAGAAACAATATTTGGAAAAACCAAGGTACCTACTGTAATTTTGACGATTTGTTTACCCTTATGATTAGTCTATAAGCCCTTATCCTTGTTTTACCTTTCTAAGCCAAGGACATAACAGTCTTCTGCATTTAATTAACTCCTCCCATCTGTATATTTTTTTAATAATAAAAAAGTGTATTACGCAGATTCTTTTGTAACATGTTTTGATGTCAATTCATTATCAGTACATGACCTTTTTTCTAAAAAATGTACCTAATTCGGTCGTAAAAGCATTGTTCATTGCATCGTGCTGCAATCACACATGCATCTTATCCCAAAACTCACTTCATCCTTGCACAATGTTGCAATCAACACATCTCTCCACTTCCATCAACAATGCAATAAACTGCATTTTTATTGCACTTATCGACGACTAGCAAAGATCAAGAGTTTTCTTGTGTAATCGGCAATTAAAATGCATTCTTTAGGTAATTAATTAGAATTAGTGTTTGGTGAAATTAGAAGTGGCCACTTGAGGATATGCATCTCGATTATATCTTTGAATGCAATTACAGATTATTATTGTTTGTTGCAATTACATTTTTTATTGGTGTAATTACGGTGAATGACCCCATACTTCTTAATCTCGTAAAATCAAACATTTTCTTTTCGTAACATTCATGTTCACATATTCGTTATAATTTAAAGTATTTTAAGTTTCACAGTGTAGTAATATAAAACCGTTAAGTTTCAATTTATATATGCCGCCTGAAATTGTGCAATTTATCAATTACATCTATCTATCATTCGATATTTTAGATTCACGTTCAAATACAAATGTTTTTAGAACGTGTAGTTATACGGACTCTGTTCGTCAATGATTCAAAATATGACTGGACGATCGGCAGTTTCTCAATCACGGCCTCTTATGATCATCAGCAGACAGACTGATCAACAGCTCACTCCAGTCAGCCGTGTTCAAAAGCGCGCCAAATATTACACATATTTAGAATGTTGACGTTTTAGGCTTTTTGAATGATAACATTAGGGATTTCTCCTCTTATTATCTGCAAGTAGGTATATGCACTGTACTGATAGTTCGCTGATAGCGTCAAACATCAAAAGTAGGATGATGGAAGGACATAAAATACGAATTAGTCAGCTTTTTACAATGTATAATGTGAATGTAAAAAATGAAGAAACTCAAATCATAGACATTCACTAACGCAGTGAGTATAAATGTCTATTCTCAAATCAGTCGATTTGACTGGTAGGTCAATAGATTAATAATGTGAATCAAATCCTTGTTAAAAAATCTTTTCAAGACTTCTGAAGTCAATTGTGTACTGAACTGACTGTGGGAATGTGTGTAATAAAGACTTGGGCCATGTGTGATATTGTGACCTTGTCTGTACAGGAGGCGGGACGCGGACGCTGAACGTGCTCCTGAGCTTCGCAGTGGGATGTCTTCTCGGCGACGTATTCCTGCATCTGCTGCCGGAGGTCTGGAGCAGCATGGACACTGGTCAGTATTCACCTTGACTCCAGAGAGAAATCACATCCCTTCTACTAGGTTTACATGGAATTTACAGTCAAATAATTCATAGTCGGATCTTGGAGGTCAGGTTCTCACTTTCAAACTTCTTCAAGTTACAAAATGTCATTTGAGAATTACCTACATCGGATTGGATGTGATAATCAGCATGATCAAAGTTCCTACAACATTGAAATAGCAAGACATTACTAGTTTTTATGCTTTGTACGCAATTACGCATTAACAACCACTTTTATAGGTACACTCAACAAATCATAAAACGGTATTTGAACATAACAGATTGACTGCTTGTCAGGTTCCTTGACAATCAATCATTGTTTTTATAAATGAAATCAGAGCTCACCTCCTAGAGTTAGATGACGGGTTAGCATAGACTTCATACGATAATGCCATCGTTTTTTTCCCGACAATCCATTTCTTTCAAATACCGTTTCCCCATTTGTCGAGTGTACCTACCGAAATAGGTGTACACAAACAAGTAACTAGCTTTCGTTACTACATTGATTTCTTGGGCTGGCCTATACCGCAGGGTATCTACAGGACATTATCTGTAAAAAATTAAAATGAATATGTCACATTATCTGTTATATTACTTGAAAAGGCCAAAAATGAAGATACATGTGTTTGTAAGGTTTGAATGGAACATTATGGTTGAGCAGCACTGCAAACTATTGCGTCACAACATGCGGCCTTTCAATGGTATTTGCAAAAACAGTTTTTCTGCAAAATGCAAAACCGATGTGATGGGAATGAACTTCCAATACTCGTGCCACTTTCACCCACATTAGTTCGGGCATGGACGATTCTGCTGGCCCACATTTAAAACCATTTTATCCTCAAAGCATATTAAAAATCAAAGATTGTTTTGTTTTGAGCCAAATATGAAGACAAGTACTAGGTATTCTATGAGTGCTCGGGAACTCGTGAATCATAAAATTATATCAAATCATGTAATACAAAGGAAACTGGAAATCTGTGGAAATACAAAGGAAATCTGTGGTCTTGATTTCAAAAATTATACTTTTTCACGAGCTCAGGGAAACACATCAACACCATGTGTACCGAACATTATACTACTAGTCCAAGGTGAATGATTCAAATCATATTGACTTTGAAACTTGATTTGCGTGCAGTTCCCATTGTCTCATTGATTATCCCACAGCACCTGCTACTCCCACAAGCTTTTCCATCAACCAAACCAGATTCCAATTCAATCTAATTGTACCAGAATAGAAACCCATTTACTTGGTTCAAAGGCAGATTGAATTATGCCATTGGGATTGGTATCCAGAAATATGGCAGATGCACAATGTTTTATCCCTGATTTGTACAGTAGTACCTACTAAAATTCTGCTTGTTTCTATACATTTTTGCATTTTCGACTATACATATTATTTTAAAATTTCGGGCTTGGATTGCAAACTTTTCAAACATTAAATTCAGACCAATTTTTACTCTTGTCAAGGTGGTCTAGGGGTGCATAACGCCATTAAAAAAAAAAAAAATTTGACACTTGTGAAACAATTTGGGGCTCAATATGTTTGACAAAAATGGTCTTATTGTGTTTCAGTGTTTGTAATTTTTTTATTTTTTATTTTTATCCTGTTACTATGAGATTTAGTTATTGAATAGTACTATGACTAATATTTTCTTACTTCCATACATTATGCCATCCAGAATGAAGTAATTCCAAGGTCACACGGCACAAATCAGATTCAGGATTGTCGAGATTAAATATGGTGGTTGATAACTTTAGTGTGTATTATTTAGTACTATGACTAATATTTTCTTACTTCCATACATTATGCCATCCAGAATGAAGTAATTCCAAGGTCACACGGCACAAATCAGATTCAGGATTGTCGAGATTATGGTGGTTGATAACTTTAGTGTGGATTATTTAGAATCAATGTTTTCCTTTACAATAGATACTTTTAAAATTTGTTTAATTACTTAAATAAAGTGTCTTGACGACGACATTGTGCAGGTTCCGGGCATCCCGACATGAACAAGGGCTTGTGGGTCCTCGCCGGCCTGCTCATCTTCATCATCCTCGAGAAGGCGTTCACGTTCAACGTGAAGACGCCGGAAGTCGTCGAGAGCGACCCCAGTGTGCCGGACACGACGGACGCCTCCGGCGACGGCGCGACGCACAACAACAACGCTCTCGAGAAGGTCAACGGCCATTGCAAGAACGGCAAGGCCAACGGATTTGCCAAACCACTCGTCAACGGCAGTGTTGTAAGTTTATTAATTAAACATCATCATTTAGATTATTTGAGGTAATCAATGTAATTAAGAAATAATTTAATCATGACCTCCTTTCTTCACAGTCATTTTTAATAAATCCTGTATTGATACTAGATTTCAATTAGAACCATATGTGATGCTCACGATGAGAAAAGTGCATCCCAATTGAGCTTAAATTTTGTCTGGCAAGAAATAAATACTAGGAAAACGCTCAGTGTAACGCGTTGATAAACGAGCACAGAACATGCAACATCCCCATAGTAACGATGCACGACACGGCACAAGACGATTTTCTCTGCAATTTTTCAATCTCCATAATACTCTGGATGAATAACAGATCCACTGTGTCGTGAAGTCTTACCTACATAACTTCTCCAGAAATCTCTTGTGACATCCCATACTAAACTCGTAAAATTACAATTAATACTTGACTGATTGGGCTTACAATATGTAAAATTTAATATTAAGTTGGTCTTGATCACTATGCAAAATTTGAACTTAATGTGAACATTTTTATTGTCGACCAATCAGAAGACATTATTTAAACTTAAACCAATTAGAGAATTTGGCCTTCGTACTGCATCCGATTTTATGCGCTAGCTGAAAAATGCTTTCATTTTACTGTACATTGTGGATAGCTTGGCTGCTCTACAGGCCTTGCCTTGGAACTGAAGCTTAAAGAAGGCAGGGATGACAGTTTAGTATACATTTTTCAAGATTATGGAATAAAATTACCTTAAAATGACAAAACTTTTGAAAATAACGACAGATTAGACTGAAAATTGGCAAAAATACCTTAAATGATGGTACCAATGACCACGCGAAGTTTTAAGTTGATCGGTCAATCTGTTCTAGTTTAAATGTCAAAAATCACATGAAAAATGGTTTTAAATTTGAACCAATAGGAGGATTTGGCTGAAACTTTTTATGATTGGGTACAATGTTGGTTGCAATGTTTTTGCTAAATTTCAAATTGATCAAAGAAACCAATCGAAAGATAATTTTTTTTAAATTTGAACCAATCACGGGAGCCCGTTCAAAAACGATCCCTGGGACCGCATAGAGTACGTTAGTATGTGTACAAAATTTCAGATCGATTGCTTGAGCGGTTTGACCTGGGCTGTGACCACAAAAAAACAAACAAACACACAGAGAAAGTGCCATAAGAGTACCGTGGTGACGCTCGCTACGCTCGCTCAAAAATGCAGCTCAGCATATTTAACATTTGACCCCTAGGGAAAATTACTTTTGATTATCTTTTCAACACATTTTCTCAGGAGCTTTGACTATGAACTCGCTTTTCATTGACCCCTTTGTCCGCGATCTATTACTTAGCACACATCACTGCCTAAAGAATTTTAAAAATATTTGGCCATGGATAAAGGTACCATTTGTCCACCATGATTAATATATTCTCAAATGTAATACTACAAAATGAACGAACACCAGTTCAGAGAATATAATTGGTCAGTTGCAAATTGTTTTTTAACCGAGTCATATTAATGAGGGCTTAATCTTGCACAGAATGTTTCTTAGTTTTGACCAATCCTGTTTGTCTCCAGCCTGCCGACACGACTAAAGCGATCCACGTGAGCGGCTATCTGAACCTGATGGCGAACAGCTTTGACAACTTCACGCACGGCCTCGCCGTCGGCGGCAGCTTTCTCGTGTCGTTCCCGCACGGCGTCCTCACGACGGCGGCCATCTTGCTCCACGAGATCCCGCATGAGGTGGGCGACTTCGCCATCCTGCTGCGCTCGGGGTTCTCGCGGTGGGAGGCGGCGCGTGCGCAGATACTCACGGCGACCGCGGGGATGTTCGGATCGCTGACCGCCGTCATGCTCGGCGGCGCCGCCACTGACATCGGTGAGAATATGTCTTGCCATTGGCGGTTTATGTGATCGATCATCAACAACAGTTATCTTGACCCGTTGGTGTATGATAGTTGAAGATAAAATCAGGATATGGAAATCAGGATTTAAAAATTGCCATAACATTGACAATCCTGATAATTTGCCGTGCATTTTTATTTTTTAATACAAGTTATGTTATCTGGCCCCCTCGTCAAACTACTAAATGGCAACTAAAAATATGGTGAGTTGTACTCGTCAAAATACGACAATATAATTGGATTTTTTCAATTGAATTGTAATTTTTTTGGTATTGGTTTTTAAACTTTTAATTGAAAACAACTACCAAAAATTTAAGATTTATTACACTAGTATCTGCAATTAGTAGGATGTATTAGTTCATGGTAGGATGTAGGTAGGTATTGTTTAATAAATATTTATAGCAATGGTTGCTTATCAATATCTCAAAGAAATGTAGGTAAAATTAAGATATCAAGTGTGTTGTTATTTATATTAATTACCTACCTTAATTTGACATATAGTAAGCTATTATTTATTTGTTGTAATTTTTGTCTTTTTCTAAAGTTGGGTATGAATTTCTGTAGTTCTCGGTTTCTGAAATGCCAGCAAAACAACTTCTTCAATCTTTAATGAGCTATTTTTTGTCAGGGACAAGTGATTATATATCGATTCTTCTTCCACAGAGACCCGCACATCGTGGATTCTACCGTTCACCGCAGGCGGCTTCCTACACATTGCTCTAGTCACAGTGTTGCCAGACCTGCTCAAAGAGGAGGACCCTCTGGAATCAATCTTGCAGCTCGGGGCACTGCTATCTGGCATCGGTGTCATGGCAGCCATGGCTTCCATCGCCTAAGCAATGTCCTACAGCATGACATTATTTATTATGGAAGAGTTTGAAAAAGTATCGTTGCCAAGATTTTTTTTAGGATTACCAGCAAAATTAAGTGTACCTATACATTATTTTTATTGACATTGATATATTAAATTTATAATTTCTGGAGAAAGATAGTTTTCTAAAAATTATATGCCATATTTTGCAACAGTTCAAAAAGGAATCACTAGTAGCTACCTACTACATTATTTGGTTTGCCTGTCAATATCAAATTAAATTAATGAAGTAAACTTTTAGCAGCACCTATTTGATTTGTACAACATAGCATGGCAGCAAAATTATTCGTCACCCACCACAAGTTGCCATTTTTAATTCAAAAAAATTCACTATCCTAGTGAATTTGAATATTATAAATGTGACTGATGTCACACAATGAAATATTCTTCACCAAAAGAGAAGGGGAATAGAATCTAGATACAAAAATGTTCCATTGGGGTATTAAAGCTGCTTAATTGCATAAATACTCAATGAAATAAACCTTCTTTGTATATTGTATTCCGCTTCTCTTTTTAACTGCCGATTACGTAGTAGAAATGCCAACTAAATATGTTTGAAAGATCTGTCTCGCGCCAAAGAGTGCGGAAGGTTATATAATTAATACTTGATGTTACTGGCGCTCTTATTTAAGTTAAAGTACTACTTACTGCTCTTTATTATTCTACACACTTAATCATGCTTGTTATCTGTTCATGCAGGCCAAATATTTAGCGCAAAAGACGTTTAGAACTAGAATTGAGGCTCGCTGCAAATTTCAATGATATTTGTATAGTATTTTCGTAGATTCTATAGGACGATATTAATTTTAATTTGAAATGAATGATGGTGTCAATTAGTTGGTAATGACTGATGTTACAAATTTTGTTACCAATGAGCTAAGCGTTTGCCATCCCTAGTGGATGCTGCATTACGATTAGCAAGAACGATGAAAATGTTACATTCTTCAATGTTTAATGTTCCGAATGCCCAAGAATTAACTCGTCTTTCATAAATCACGAGCTATATTTCCTCGGTAGTTCATAGTAAACTCTGGAGTAACTTGTCGAATAGGTTCGAAACTACGAATTGAGTCAAAATATTAGTGTTTGACTTGTGATATTTTTGTATAAATACTACCTAACTATTTTTATTTAATAGGTATGGCACTGCGATGCCAAAGTACCTGATAAGGAGTAAGCGATAGTTAATAATTTGTATCGATTGGATTGCATGAAGTGCACTTAAACCTGTACATTAATATAGTTGTATGTTTTGCCAAAAGAATCGAAATGGGCCATCCAAGTAGTATAGGCATAGAAAACTAGGTTTCAATCGGTTTGTTATTCTGAAAATGATAACAAACCTTTGTATGTCCTTATGTAACCAATTTATTAAGTTAGTATTAATAATGATACATACATTCTTTGCCCCAAAAAATTTAGAGTAAATTTTGTAGTTTGCCCCAGTCCAAGATTGTAAGTATTGTATATTTAACAGATCAACTAATGTTGTGTACCTATTATCAAGAGGTACCTAATGTTATTATTTACAATTACGTACATACATTTATTAATAATTATACAACTATTTTAAAGTCTTATTCAAGCAGTTTTATTTATTCAACATTTGTCACCTCATCCATGAGCCATAAAAATAGTTGACCTTCTACAACATGCAACAAGTGGAATAAGAGAAAAATCAATAATTTAAAGCACCATGGCAACAAACCAAAACAAACCTTTAACCACTCTCTTATTCTAGTTGAGTCATTCCAATGCAATGTTTGAGAAGGAGAACACAGTTTTCTTGATCACATCTGCATCCGCCGTGAACAATAACTTAGTTGTGCGAAATGAGAATGAAGTTTCAACCGTTGCGGTTATCCACGAGGGATATGTGAATGTTGTAAGGTTGAAGAGCACGGCACAGGAAAGAGATAAGTACATACCGTGCGTTGCGGCGGGTACAAAGCCCAAACGAGTCACGACGGTCGTTACACAGGTGAAAGATAATGTTCAGGGTAGGGAGAGGAGGGGTAATATTGACCATCTTCCCTCGGTACATTTTTAACTATCTTTATCGATCTCTATTTCATCATTATTTTCATTTAGCCTAGTTACAAAACAGTACTGCTTTCAACACCATTACAAATTCTCCAATACTATTACCACAAACATCTTAAATGCATGTGAAAAATTACTTACTGGCAAATTAAAACATTAGGAAAATAAAATGTTTATAAAAAGCTTCTTGAAAATCTCGATTTCCTTCTCTAGATTTTGAGATCGTTCATTAAAAAGTGGATTTAAAAGTCCATCAGTAGTTTGAGATTGATCACTTTTTTGAGTACCTGTAGTATATTGACACCCAAGGACACAAAAAATTTGCATTCTTCTCGTTATCACTGTAGCCAAAAGAACAATTTGTGTACCTTTGGTTGTACCGTACTAAAATGTAATGCGTTGACTTTGATGTTGTTCATTACCTAATCAATTTTTTGTCATTTGATGAAATCAGGTGATGTGGTGCAAGCTAAATGACTTTGAGTACTTCATCATAGCTTCAACATTGGGCATACAGCTCTTCGATGGCGATGGTTGCTGCGTTGTTTACTCGCATCCTTGTATAGATTCCAGTCAACATCCGATCGCTTACTTTGCACGTGGACTGGCAGTTCTGGGCGAAGATCTGCTATTCGCAGGTAAGATATCCTATCATAGGAGGTAGTTGATTGACGATTGTCCCGGTAACATCATCAAACGTGTTTCAATTTGGGCGGTGGATTCATGAGGATACCGTAAACAATTTACGGGCCATACCACATCCTCAAACAAATGAATACCTATAAGTATGATAAAAATAATTCCTGTATTCTTGATCCCAGATATTTCAACTGTCAAAAAATTAAAAACTGGCTGGCCTATAGGCTATGGGGTGGGGTGCACCGGGAGGTGTACTCCACCCCCCTTCCCCTCGAAAAATTCTGTTTTATCAAAATATCTCCACCAACAAAATTCAATTAAACCCCAATGTTAGCAACAGTCCCAATTACTCAAATTATTGCCAGCTTGTGACAGTATGAGTAAAGAAAGATTAATTGATTTAAAGAAAATATCTCATACTGTCATACATAGTTACTTAGAAAAATTTATCATAGATGTGAAATAATATTATTTTTTTGATATTAAGGAAACAGCAGTGGCTCGATATGGGTGTTCAGGATCCCAGGAAAAAGAGAAAACGAGGTTGAATTAGTTGAAACGCGAATCGCACATCCCAAGGCAATCTCGACCTTGGGAACCTCCAAGTCTGCTAATCTGATTGCCTCTGCCGACGACAGCGGTTCCGTCATTCTTTGGAAGTTTGTGACAAAACTACAACGTGTTGCAGCATTTGAAAACTACGGGTAATAATTCATCCCCATAAAAAACACTCCGTGTAAAAATACCAGCCAAGTCTCTTCAACTATAAAAAATAGAAGAAATCTAAAAATTCAGCACTGAAAAGTAGTGATATCAAAAAATGAGCCAAGTCAAAACTTAATTTTAAAAACCAAAATATACTTGGCGCATCGTGTATATAAATAGTATAGAAGCATATGCCAAAAATCAAATGTACTATATATAATATACATATAATGCCCTTAAAAACGATGCGCCAAGTATATTTTGGTTTTTAAAATTAAGTTTTGACTTGGCTCATTTTTTGATATCACTACTTTTCAGTGCTGAATTTTTAGATTTCTTCTATTTTTTATAGTTGAAGAGACTTGGCTGGTATTTTTACACGGAGTGTTTTTTATGGGGATATCACTTATTTTTTTAGTTTATTTACACAACTTGTAACACACATCGGAGCAACAATGACTAATTACTTTAAAAAATACGCCATTTCCGATTTGGTTAATACGAAAAATTGTGTTTGGAATATACCTAAGCTTAAAGTGATATTCCATGAAGAATTGCGAAAGCTTCGTTCCAATCAGTCCAGCCGTTTTCGAGATATGGTATCACTTCCGGTTTTCAAAATGGCGACTGAAATTACTGCCACCTAGAATTTATTTCTATAAATGTTATGTATCATTATAAGCCTTCTGAATATGTAGTTATTGTAGGAAGAGGTCATTAAAATCTAGTTCTTCATTTTCATGACGTCATTTCCGGTTTCGGTAATAGTACATCTCTACTTTAACTATTGATATTCCATATAGACGACCGTCTGAATCATTTGGAGCTGGTTTAATTCCAAACGGTCTAGCCGTTTTCGAGATATGACGTCACTTCCGGTTTCAAAATGGCGGCTTCCTGTTGGTTTTATAAAAAGGCACCTCAGACGCCAAAAGTGCACATGTGGTAAAAATTTCAGATCGATCGGCTCAGCCGTTTAGGCTGTGGCGGTGATTGCGGTGTTTCCTGATATCATCATCATCAGATCAAGATAGGTTTTAAAAGGGGTGTAATTTCACGTTTTTCACGGCCCTCTAGCTCGCAAACGGCATAACATATTGTTCCCTAATTTGGTATATATAGTGGGGTGGGCCATAGCTCGAAATTAAGATATATCGCAACAATGTGAGATTTTCCAATTTTAAGATCCAGTAGGCCGAAAATGCCATGTTGCTTACAGTAAAAGTGGTTAGTCTGCTCCTCAGTTTATTATGCATTTAGGGTATGTTGAGTGAGTGTGAGTGTACGGTACGACTTGGCTGGGTGGAGCGACCGCTCCACTAGATTAAAATAATTTATATCTTTCTCATTAAGTCAATAAAAGACTACATCTTTTACTACTTAAATTGTGATCAACTGATCAACATTATTGTGTACAATAATGTTTCTTGTATTTCAGAACCCCATGCACCAGCCTACATTTATGGAATGATGCAATTATATGCGGCTATGGTTCAGGACACATCCGTTGTTTCGATTTAAATAAAGGACATATCATAGTAGAAATAGGAGCTCACGCACGCAACATTACTGCCCTCGACATCTCTGAAGAGAAGGGCTTCATCCTATCGGTTTCTGAAGATTCGTTTGCTAAAGTATGGCAAATTAATCAACGTAATTATCACGTTGAACACGTGGCTACAATGTGTGTGGAGAACAGCTTTTTAGTTGGTGGACAATTTCTTAACAGCAACGGGTCAGAGTTCTGTGTGTCAATTTATGACTCGAATGAAGTGCACTGTTACTGCTTATTGGAATAGATGCAATTTAAGACGGCTGGGTAATGAGCGTGGCCTTGAAGAGTTTTTTAATCAATTTTTATCAATATCTTTTACCAATGTAATTGTTAATAAAATAAGGCTTTGTACGAGTCTTCAGAACTGTTCAATGAAAATATTTTGATAGTTTGGAATGAGTTATAACTATAAGTTTTATTCCGTCATACAGATGTTTAGTGCCATAATTTTACTATCGAGGTCAAACTCACTATAGGCACCGACTGTAGACTCTCTTTTGTTTCTGAAAATGAGAGACAGCGCGATGGGTGGACAAAATTAGCAACTCTTGACGTGATCTTCATCCCCTTATTTGCAGCAGTTAGTAAACATTACTTGTTGTACATGCATTCTTAAAATAATACGCCAAATGATATTTCGCTGTGCAAAATGTATGAAGTGTAAAAAATTCCACTGAATCTGATAAAATTATTAGTTTGCTCCTCTCTTTTACCAATTCTGAGCTATTTTGAGTAATCTGTGGGTTTTTATCGGTTGCTATGGCCACGGCCAATGAGAGACTATAAAATTGCTGATTCTTCGTTGCACAGTTTTGCCGATTTCTCTCGCTAGTGGCGCTGGGGGTATGAACACTCGGTGCCTATACCCAGCCGTCTTAATCACTGGAGAATTTAAAAGATGCTTTAAAAAGTATGACAATGATTATTGATTATGTAAACAATGTTTGTGCACTATACTGCTGAATAAATAAATAACAAAGGTACATACATAATATAGGTATCACAAATCATTTAATTGCATTCTTAAAAAGCGTATTAGGTAGGTATATTTCCTGTTTTCAATCATCATAAATAAATAGGTATTACAAAGCTAATATTATCATAGTTCCTCATTCTCACTCGCTAATTTACTCCTAAAATTGACTATATTATCAGCTAAACTTTTAAAATAATCATCTTCGTCTGATTTAGCTAATTCCCTGTACCAATTTTCCAAAGTATATAAACCAGTTTTCAATCGTTGAGTTCTAAATCTGTTTCCGCAAACATGAAATAATGTATTCAATGCATTTAAAACCTTCTCGACGACGTCATTGTCCGGATTTGCCGTCTCAGAAAGCAGCAACTCCGGAACTTTGTTGCACCAACTGGCCTCGACCACTTGCAACTCCAAATCAGTGGACTCGTATTGCTCTAGTTTCAGCATCAACTCTTCGGAAGTCTGGTCGTCGTCTTGTAACAGGTCTCGGATGGTTTGCCGCTCCTTGAGGAGATCGTCAATCAATGTCACGACCTTCACCTGTAAGGAAGTGTACACTTAAATTTATTGAAACTTCATATCGGAAACTGAAAAGAGTTACTTACTTGATCAATGATCAGAAATAATCAAAATATATATATCATGGAAATATGGAAAAATTTTAAGAAAAAGTAATATTTTGTGAAATAAATGAAAAATAAAACTTTGATTATGTACCTACTTATATTTATTATATTTTCAAGAAACCAATAAGATTGGTAAAGAGAACTCCTCTCAAAGTTGCATTACAGCAGTACAAAAAAAAACTTGAAGTGATGTTCAAATAAATTTTAGGGAAATTTGATGAAGATTTTCTACAGCAGTCTCTAGGGACCCTTTTTTCAATATCATTTGATTCATTCTTCCTTCCATGGATTAATTAACAGACTCCTTACATCAGACCGAACAAAATAATATACTGATTTGGCAGCTTCAATGATATTTCATTGCGTCTGACCTCACGCTCCATTATACGAGCCCTCGTATAAGCAAACGAGATCTCGAAAATGTGGGTCCAGGGGTGCGATCACATAAAATGATAACTTACTTGTCGCAGCGAGAAGGCCGTGAATAACATTGAAATGAGAAAATTGTCGCTGCGACAAGTAAGTTGTCATTTTATGTAATCCCATCCCAGGACTCTTCAATATAAAATGCAACGTAATTCGCACAGATATGTTCCAAGTGGCAATAGATGTTACAGGAATGATACCTACTTGTAATTTGTTGTCTTCTTGATCAAAGGCTCGTGCAAGAACTGCAAGTCCTCCTTCAGTCACCATCTTGATCTGCGCCGCCGGGAAGCTTCGGGTCAAGCATGACAAGGCGTACATCGCTCGTGATCGCACCGTCACATCTTCATCACGAATTATTGATCGTAACAGTAGCTGAATGCTACCGGACGACAATGCTGATATCTGGACCTGAAAGATAAATTATAATTGTAAATTTCTATAAAATAAATAAGTTACCTAGAGGTACCTTTAGTTCGGTTCTCCTGATATTTCAAAATGTCTCCAGTTTGGTGGGATTTTGTTTAAAGGTACCTACCTACTTAATAAATTTATCTCGTACATTCCGAAGAACACACGACCACATGCCTAGGCACTTATATTACACTCTAAAATTATATTTATATTTGCAGATAAGTTAAAAATGTACTGTTTTACCCCCCCCCCCCCCCCCCCCCCCGCGACAGCGGTCCTGTATAGTCCTGTATGACGATTGTCTATGGTCTAGTTACATTCTTCGAAATAGTAGTTAATTACCAAGAAAAATAAATATCAATAAATACTAACCTGTGGATTGCTTTGCACAGCAGACCCCAAAAGTTTCATTGCCTCGGAACGAATTTCGATGTTGGTGGAATTAAAACAAGGATAGACAATGTCAGTAAAGCCATCGAGACGTGCAAATTCACGGGCATTGTCAATCTGATGAACCAAATATTCCATGTCAGTTAAAACAAATAGTTTTTTACTGTCAGAGGCAGTTGGAAATCTTAGCATTAAAGCTTTTATCAGTTCGAAGTCAGTTTTTACTTTAATATGCATATCTTCAAAATCTTGCTTCAGTTGTTCATAGGTTCTAAACGGCGATGACGGCGTTTTACTCTCGTCCTAAAAAGAAAATAAGACAAAATGAAATGTCATACGTAGTTATGTTTGATTTCATTTGTTATTTTGTACACTCGACAATTCATAAAACGGTATTTCATGATTTCATGAACGGTAATGGATTGTCTGAAAAAAATGTGATGGCATCATTGATGAAGTCTATACTTACTCGTCATCTACCTCTAGTAGGTGAGCTCTGATTTCATTGATAATAACAAGGATTGATTGTCAATGAACCTGACCAGCAGCCAATCTGTTTCGTTCAAATACCGACCGTTTTATGAATTGTCGAGTGTACCTACATTTATAAGAATTCTAGCTCTCATTGAGTTGTTCTAAGGTTTTACAATGGAGGTAACAAAGTAAATGATTACATTCAATGATGTTATCCTTTTATTGCTCGAGGTGGCTGCGTGAGCCACTTCGGCTCCTCAAATCACGAAATCATTTTTTGAAATCAAACACACAGTTTCCTAAATGTGTCATGTTTATGCACGCTCACGCACAATAGCGTTAGATACGATTCTATAAATATATTGGAAACTCCAAGATGCTGTGGAAATTCGGACACATTAATTACTTGATTGGCTATTTTTAATTTTTAAGCATTGCTTGTTCGAAGTTTTGATTTTGTTGCCTAACATTCATGAGGGTTAATTGTAGCTAATGCCATACGCAGAGCTGGGTAGTAACTTAACGAAAGTAACGCGTTACCGGTAACGCGTTACTTTTTTGTAACTTTTACAGTAGGTAACGCGTTCCCGCTAAGATAGAAGTAACTTAGTAACGTGGAAAGTTCCTTTTTGTTGTGGAACTTTCACATTATAAAAGTTCCTTTTGCAGTTACTTTTAGAGCAGAATGTACCTTCCCTCAACAATCAAAACTTCACCATTTCCGCCCTCAAATCTGGACCTGATTTTCTCTGATAAGGAATTTTAGGCCACCTGCACAAAACCGCATTCCAATCACGCCGTGCATGCTTGGTGACAGTCAAAACAAGTGCGTCATCAGTTGGCCCTCTCACTTTGCACTTGGCCAGCCCTGCCGTGGCATGTGAAGGGGGTAGAATTACATGCAAGCCATTCTTACTGGGAGGAATTTCGTAGAAAATGTTGTTTTCCACAGAGAAAAATTACAGCCAGAATTTGTGTTTTAACAAATTGGCTGCATTCCGGAAAGAAAATAGTCGAGTAACTTTTAAAGGAACTTTTCATTAAAAAGGAACGTCCAGTTCCTCTGAATAGTCGAGGAACTTTAACTTTAACTAGAGTTCCTTTTTTTCGGAAAGTAACGTAACTTTAACGCGTTCCTATTTTTTGGTAACTTACCCAGCTCTGGCCATACGTAATCTACACAAAATTGCCATTCATTTTTAAATTTTAACCCATTTTGGAAATTAATATCTAGTCCTTATTCTAGGTGTGTTCGTTTACACTGCCAAATCTGCCAAAACTGCAGCTTGTTGTAGCATTGACTACCGCTCAGTATGGGACTCGTGACTGCTATAGCTGCAGCACTGAATGCTTCCGCCGATGTCTGAGGCCGCACTTCAAGCCAAGATTCTGGCAATATAAAGACATTATTATTAATTTTGTTCAATGCTACAACATGCCTTCATATTTATAACATAGACTAAAATTAAGCATATTGTTGTGCTGCGTCAGCTTTCCCTGCAATCTTGGCCTATGTAAGACGATCTCAGCCAGACGAGTGAAGAATTTGACCTTGATCTGTACGTAAGAATGGGGCGGTTCCGTTTGTCACTAGACATCGACGACAGATAACTGGCCAGTCGCATGTCCCCACCCCCAGTGTACGTCAATGGTTGTAGCCTGTGGTAGAGCCAAAAGTGGGCGGAGTTACAACAAGTTGCCACACAAAACAAACGCTTTTATGGTAGATTTGGCATAACCTCAAATGCTTTTTTCTCATAGTGAGAGATTAAGACAAGAAATACTTATTAGTTTTAGCTGAAAATAATTTTACGAAATGGATCCAATGTTGTAAATGATTTGGGCCATGTCTTCATCGACGCATAGTAGGAAATCAATGCCATTGACCCTCCTCAATATAAATAAATGTCGCCATTTTGACTTTACCACAACTCACACCACCTCAGAAGCATGTGTAGGAAGTGGGAGCTTTTGGCTACAGCAACCTGCCACAAACGTCAAATCGAACAGGCTGTGAGCTACCACAAGTTACCACATTTCCAAAACGAACACCATTTGGCATTTTTGGCAGATTTGGCAGTGTAAACGAACAGACCTTCTGTAGGTAACATGATTTCCAATTAAAAAATTACGTCGTGCATCAGTGCTTGCAAAGTTTTAACACGTGATAGAAAACTTTGCACGCTCACGCACGACATTTCCACAAGAATGCACAATTGCGCTCACTCTTGATGAATTTCGTTAACTCGAGCGCGACTCACGTTGTACAGTTACCTCTATGCTATGCATGTAGAATTAATTTATGTCAGTGGCTGAAATATGTACACAGCAGTAGAATAACTATGCTTTGTAGTAGTAGATAAAATTAATTCACCTTTTCTACATAGTCATCTTTTATGTTCTTCAGAGCTTCTTTAACGTCAGCATAATTATGATAGTCCTTGCTCTTATCTTCTGCGACTTTCTCGAAATCAGTTTCACTTACAGCAGACACCGCTACACTTTTAGAATTGTCTTCGGGATCAAGGATCTTGGCTTCCGTTACACCCGTTTCAAAGTTCACGCGCACATGCAACCCTTTTGGAATCGGCTGACCTTTCTTAACTACTTGCCACTCTTTTGTAGGTATAAATGTATCCTGTTTTGTGTTGTATGTGTATGTATGGGTGTGGGTATGTGTATGGCTGTATGTATGGGTGTGTTGTGACGTGTGTGGTGTAGAGTCTTCATCATCGGTCTGTGCTGCAGTAACAGAAACTATTGAAAAAACGCAAAATAGAGTCCAGATAATAATGATTGAGGTTATTAATCGGTGTACGAGACAACTTTTAGTAGTATATCTAAACTCCATAGTTTTGTATAGTTTTTTAAAACACCACAAATAAATTCGATCAATTTGTTACAACAGACGATATATAATTCGCTTGACGTACAAATACACTTTATTACAACTGAAAACGCAATTCCAAAATTATTTTGACACTTATCACATGTGATTGTGAATTGATGTTGACGTGTCCTTAGCAACCAATCAACGGCCGTGAGACTCGAAGTCCTTGACCAATGAAATACGACTTCGTCATTGTGAAAGGAGCGCCCTTATTGGCTAGTTTTCAGCCGCAATTTTTAAACTTCTGTTTGCCATTCCTCTTTTTCACCACTTGCTGGTATTTCTTGAGGAGAGATTTCGTTATATCTTTTAGTAGGTTGAATGTCTCTTTCAGTATTATTGGGAGAATATTCTGATGGCAAACAATTAAATTTAGCATTTTCTACATTTCCAGGAGCAGACAGAGTTCTGTTGTTATACTCAGAAGAACACATTGATTCATTAGAATCTTGCATATTCAAGATTTTGGTTTTATCAGCCATCATATTATCTGTTTCTTTCTCATGCATCAGTTCCCATTTATCAACATTTTTATGAGATGACATATTCTGAAGATTCAGCCGCAGCGCATCGGATATATTTTGCGAATTTTGACGAAGTATTGACTTTTCAACATTTACCGATGATTGTTTAATTTCAGAAGACGGACCAGTAGGTTTCTCCAAGTCTTGATCAACATCTTTTCTCCTCATCGATGACTTGGCATTTGAAATTGACTTGCGTGCCTCGATCGGATTTCTTTTGTCGACCTTCACAAAGCAGTCAATCAGTTCATCTTCGTCAGACAATTCTTTATGCGAAGAGGAGCCACTATGAATTGATGGCAAAGTGGTTCTACTTTGAATTTTTCTGTCAAATGAAACGCGTCTTCCTATTGTACGTTTGAACGACTTTTGCTCGGATAAATGTTGGCTGTTACGATCTCCGCAACCGCGATCGCTGGAGAGGGCTCTCGGCACAGTCGCTGGGTACATTCCGTCTCTTCTTAAACGTTCTGATTGGTTCCTTCCTTTAGTGGATCTTGATATGTACTTTATCTTGTCATTATTCTGGTCCAGACTCATTTTTGAAAAACATCGATGAGCTTCCTTCCTTTCGAGTTTATTTGCATGATTAAGCTCTTGACGCAACTTTGAATTTTCCAATCGCAGCTGACCATTTTGCTGTAATGCCTGTAACAGAAAAACCAAAATATTACTTTTTTGAATTTTGTATTGATACTCAAGAAATTAAATTAGTCAAAACCAATAGGTAGATAATATTTTCAAAGGCCAAATTATAGAATATTATTTGGTTTTCGTAACATTTACCCGAAGCAAAGTAGCTCTTCTGTTATCTAAACGTTCATGAAATCTTCTATCCGCAATTATATCGATTTCATCTCTGGCATCAGTCAATTTTTCAATCAAGTGATTTGTAATCTGCCCAACCAAGAAATAACATTCTATAAGTGCCCAGTAATTTTGATCAACGTTTTTTTTTTTAAATTTATGAAACCTGGTAATGGCTCACCTCTTCGTATTCCTTTCTCATCCGTTTCAGATTTGTCTGCATGACGTCTTTAGATGTCTTTAACCGCATGTAGAGTACACACACATTGTGCAAGCTCGTTGCATTATTATAGATACATTCGTTAGCGTTTTCGAGTGCCAACCGCAGTGACTCAATCTAAATTTGAAGAAAGAAATTTTAAATAATAAAATTTGCTTATACTTTGTTTATTGATAGGTAGGTCTATCTGGTGCCTGCTTACCTCCTTCACATACTGTTCAATTTCGGAATGATTATCAATTGCTTCGTGCTTGGGAACTTTTCGTCTGGCTGGCTTCGTTGTTTTTGGGCCAATTTTCCGTCCCACTTTGTCCATCTTTCTTCTGCTATCTTGTTGGTCTGAAAATTTACCTGGGAACATTTCTGGTTATTTATTTTTATTTTTACCTACTCCACTGTCAAGTCAATATGGTATTAGTTACCATTAGCCTCTTGCATTGTGAGTTCTTCCTTTTTGCTCAACGCAAGATCTCGTATTGCATTCATTGCACTTTTACGTTTAGTATCCTGATTCTTGTGCATTGCTAATGTAATTTGCAGATCAAAAACTAGTGATTTTAACCTGGCTGTTTCAGCCTCTAATACAATTAACTTTTCTTCACAATGGTGATTAGGGTTCGTCGTTCCTTGCTCTCCCTTGCTAGCCACTGTCAAAGACAACTTCTAAAAGACTGATTGTAGAGCCGTTAGCATTCTGTGAAATAAAAGATAGATAAATTGCCAATTTGATTTCAATTTTGTTATTTAATTATATATTTATTCCTGATATACTTACTTAAGAGAACTATTAAATGCTGTTAATGACAGAGGAAGCATTTGATTAAAAATGTTTTATAAATAGTTAATTAAATAATATCAGTGATAAAAGACAGTGAGCTACATAATAAAAAATCTTGTCTTCCAAGTTTAACTTTTATAAAATATCACTGCCTCCTTAGTTAAAATTCAACAGGTAATCAAGGTATCAAATTAAACTTTTACAAGGAAACATAACTGCAAAAACTAATGGAATGTAATGATATAAGTATAGAATATGTTCAAATATAATTTAAAAATAATTACATTATTGTGTAACATACCTAATGGACAGCAGGAAAATATGTATTTTAATCCACAATTTTAAAGATTTAGGAAATCCCGTTAATTTATTTCCATTTTTGACTTTACTCTGTTAGAGATTACAATATACCTACGTTTTATTTATTTAAAATAAAGTTTATATAGTGAGTTGATTTCATTATCAATGCATAATAGAACATTTAATTAAAAATTATAATCAATTGTATTGTTCTGATAACACGAACACAGCAATCAGCATTATAAGCCATACGTTTTAAAGGGCGTTGAGCAGAGGTTGACGACCTCCTATAAGAAACCTGATTTAAAAGGTATATTCTTCACTTATGCTCATGCACTGACAGGGTGTGGTATTTAACTATTGATTTATTAAATCCCAGTTTCCTATTACAGACGGTAGCAGTCAGTGCCAGAAAGAGTTTCGTTGACATTTACAATATGAATAAATCTCAAGCATAAAATGTCATGAGCCCGCCTTCATCCAAATTAACTGTACATTTTTACGTCAAAAATCATGTCCTAAAGTGCATTCTGGGGCCTGTGACGTATCATCCAGTCCTTCACCTCACCTCGCGGAAATGGTCAACCAAAGATGGCAGTAGATCCGCAGATGTTTTTATTCTTGTTTAAATCAAAATATCGTCGAAAATGTAATCTTCGAAGTAAATTATTGTGTATAATTGTAGTGTATTCCTTCGTGTTTCATATAGTGTCTAGTGGGAACTGTACAAGTGTGCAATGTGTAAATGGCGAGTGCGTAAATGGCACTGGTTGCGTTTGTTTTGATGGCTGGCAGGGATCCTCCTGTCAATTTTGTGGCGGAAAAGTCAGGTAAAAGGATAACGTTTGCTTAATATCAATATAATATTTTTAATTCCGTTAACAATAATATCCCCCACACGAAAAGCTTAGTTTTTAACCATTTCGTGACAAAACTAGGTTGATAGGTTATGTCGCTACTTCTCTTTCAAGGTGGACCTATTTCAGGGTTGAGTCTCTTCTTGTACCAGTTAGATGAAGGTTTCGAGTTAACGAAACTCATTTACCTTTCTACGTGAACATTTACACATCTCGAACACTCATAAGCACACCCACATATTCATACATAGTAACAATGAAGCTATAGTTAGACCTACTTTTATATTCCCCTTTTTTAACAGATTATCGGACGCTTACGGCACGATACACGATGGATCAAGTAACTACTCCATTGATGTCAAGTGCTCATGGCTGGTCGATGCTGGTGGAGCTGCCAACACAACGATACGCTTACACTTCGAAGAGTTTGCCACAGAGTGTGGCTGGGATCATCTCTACGTGTACGATGGAGATTCGGTCCATTCGCCTTTATTAGCCGTTCTAAGCGGACTTATGTATAAGGATGGGTACAGCATTCGACGTATACCCGAGATTGTAGCTCGGTCGGGATCGGCGCTGCTGCATTTCTATAGCGATGTAGCGTACAACATGACGGGATTTAACATTACATACAGGTGAGTTTTTGTAAATTTGTAGCACAGTACAATTTATTGTATGTACTGTAGAGGTTCCATTGAGGATCAACTGGTACTACTGTGTCTTTTACGTGTTGAATGTTTCTCCTAATTGTTCTTTTTTTTTAAGAGTAGGGATCTAATGTCTATTGAACATGTTAGACAATAGGTGTCAAACTTACTAATGCAATAACCATGTATCAGTGATAATATCAATGGCTAGCCATGTCAACAATACATTATTTTATCTTAATCATCTTTTACATGTGCCCAGGAATCATTGTTTTAAATGTTAGGTATTTTAGATAGGTTACTAGTTACGCAATTGATCATATCACACATGTGGAATCCTGTATTCTGTTGTTGATAAATAAATAATAATAATAATAATAATAATAATAATAATAATAATAATAGATAGGCTAATCCAGTCATACACATTATTTTGTCACACTTTTTAGTTAGTAGGCTAGAGGCCATGTTTTGAGTAAGTTTAACTTTATACTTATTCTAATCTACATATGCATTCTACATCTAGGGCTGGGACGTTTAAACACATTAAAAACGTTTAAAAAAGTCAAAGTGCATTTAAACATTTAAAGTCTTCCTTTCAAAACTGCCTGTAAATGATATTTCGATGAAATTTCATAATTATACAGATAAAAATACGCTGATTCCAAATATACCATAAAACAATGGGCTATCCACATTAATTTCCGAGATATATCACTTTCAAAGTCGCAGTTTTAACCACAGTGTTATGTGGTAGTTTCTGTCTGGAATGGAAATGTTGGTGTTTTTAACTAGTTGTGAGGGGCGTGCTTCAAATGACAATTCTTTGGAAAAATTTTTTTTCAGTGTAAAAAAATCTATGCTTTTTGAATAAAATATAATATTGATACCTCACCATAGTAAATTTCGAGATATGTTCGATTTTCTAATTTTATTTCTTCTCTAAGCCAATGAGAGTGGCGATCTTCAATCAGCGAGCCAATCAGATTTCTCTTGGGAGTGGCTTAGCTGTTGGTCACGTGACCATTTGAAAGGAAGACTTTAATTGGTAGGTGGGTAGGTAACATACAAACGTTCAATTGTAAAAAGTGCTGTTTGTAATTCCCAAAATATGTGTCAAACTCGCTGAAAACTAGTTCAACCTATTTGTTTTGTAAAATAATTTTTATTTTAATTTGTTAGTACCTAATGAAGTAGAAAATCTGGAAGATATGGGCAGTGTGTTGATTGAAGCTCTGTTTATGACAAATCCTCTTTTATAAGGATGGACCAACAGGAGAGGCAATTTGCACTATTGTCCTCACTCCTCGCACGTATAAATTGTTTAAAAAGCATAACTTTTGACAGCGCTTACTAAATTCACAGATTTCCCACCCCTAATTCAAAATCTAATGTTGTAAAGATCATTGCAGAGCAAAGTTAGAGAAATTATAAAGTGTGAAACGGAGGTTTCAATTCGGCCTACCTTTTAAACTGGAAAAATTAGTACCAAATGCATTTTAACCGATCTCAACCGATCGAACATTCCAAAAAAAATATTTTTTGAAATTACCATCATAAATTACTTTTTCCAACATTTAAACTATATTTAAGTATTAAAGAATCATAAAATTTAATTTAACATGCAACTCCTGTCTTAGAGCGAGGTTTCAATTGATTGCCTTCCGTGATTGAACAAAACTTTAACACAGGAGGTATAGGGAAATCATTTCGTTTTTGGTTTATAACTTTTAAAATGGCACACGTTGGTATTGTTTAAATTTTTTTTCCTAATAGAATGTCCAACTATCTTTCAGAAAATAAGTTTTTTGTTCAAAGTTGGGACAACATAAAAATTAGATCTTCATTATTGGCCTTAATGTGACACGATTTTACCTGTCTGCCATAAGATAACATGGGGAAGAAATCTCAATTTATCTCAGAAACTAGACACAAGAAGTGTTTAATTTTTTCAAGGATTGTGTATGGTATGATTATCAATAAGTAGACAAAAAATTATGAAAATCTGAGACTATGCCCGATTGGATGAGCCACCTTAACAGTGTAAGACGTAGATCCTACCTACTTACAAATCATCATCTCTAACTCAAGATTGGAGGTGTATTACTGCTTTTCTTTATAAATGAACCTTAAAACTTGTCTTGGCTTCTTTTCTGTACCTAGCTAAGTACTTTTGAATTCATTAGAACTACTACTAAAGGACATTGGTGTTGCCTCACTGCTATTCTCTATGACCTGAGACGCTATGATTCATGACTCAGGCTGAACTCGTGTCCGAGCCGCTACTCGCACGTCAACTGCTCGGGTCACGGCGTGTGCATCGACGCCGTCTGCACGTGCGATGCGTCCTACACCGGGCCGGCGTGCGACGTCGCGATATGTCCCAACAACTGCAGTCGGGAAAACGGAGAGTGCAACAGAGAGAAGCATCGTTGCGACTGCCGTCATGGATTCAAGTAAATACAATCGCAATTTAGTCACGAAAATTATCATTCTCTTTGAGCTTTTACTTGTTTGGTGTTATTTTAATTTTATGATTCTACACTACAATGCTTGATCATGCCAGGCAGTGTTGTGACAGATAACCTATTTACCTACGTTATCTAGATAAAGATAAAGAAGTTATCTCTATAATAGATAAATATTTAAAAATGTATCTAGATAAAGATAAAGATAACTCGAAAAATTATCTAGATAATTTAGTTAGATAAATAAAGACAAAAATATGAGAAAGGCTGAAAAATATGTTCAGTTTTTGAAAGGAAACCAATTGTTCAAAATTGGGAATTATAATTATATTCACGCATATTATTTTAAAGGGGCGATGCATATAAATGCGGGTAGATTCACAAAAAAATAGTTATTTTCATCAAGTTTCTTCATAACAGGAAAAAGCATTGATTTTTCCTGTTATGAAGAAACGTGATGAAAATAACTATTTTTTTGTGAATCTACCCGCATTTATATGCATCGCCCCTTTAAAATAATATGCGTGAATAATATGCTATTTTCGTTAGGTATCTACTAGATACCTACTTAAAACCTTAGATAAAAGATAAACGATTTATTTATCTAGATAAGATAATAGATAGTTTCAAAATATTATCTAGAAGTCACAACACTGATGCTAGGCTATAGATTTTATTAGGTATAGGTACTTAGGAATCTTATGTCTTGTGACTGATGCTATCTAATTCCAAAGCATGTTACATGCATGCATTTATTTATCAGACCTTTTGAAATGAATGTTAAGTACATGTGCAAACATGTTATCCTTCTACGTAGATCCCCACACTGTAATTTATTTGCTTTGTTTAAAATTCCCAACATCAACAAACTGAGTTCATGAAACTGACAGTCGCTGAACGCGAGTGCAAAGATGTTAACGTCTGCTTGACTCGTGCAGAGGCGACGACTGCAGCCAGCTGTCGGCGCACGGCTACTGGGAGGTCGTGCAGCCCAAGGACATCGTGCCGGCCGGCTCGGCGTCGCACAGCGCGTCCGTATGGCGCGACTCTCTCTACATCATCGGGGGAGAGTCGTACGGGAGAGCGGAGATGATCTACTTCTACGACTTCAACGGTGAGCAGTCGGTTCAACAATCATTTCATGAGAAAAACTGTTGATCAAGCCAAACTCACAATTTGGTACAGTGGAACCTCGTAGTACGTTTCTCCTTAATACGTTTTTCTCCTTAGTTCGATTTTTTAAAAAGGTCCTTTCTCCATAAGAACATAATTATGTTAAATTGTTTCTTTAGTATGTTTTTCCCTTTAGTACGTTTTTTTTCTTCAGTCCCTTGAAAACGTACTAAGGAGGTTCCACTGTAATTGTCATATATTTTGTCCAGCTTCTAGGTTGTTGTTGTACCTATAAGTACCTACTTACTTGACAGACAATTTGACACATTTAGATTGTAAAACAAAACAACAACACGAAATCTTGCATAACTTTTATGTGTGTATCTTAATTGTAAGTGAGAAAACTCATTAGTATGCTGAAATTTGTAAGTAGGTAGAATACCTGTTTTCAAATTATATAGATTATGTAAAGTTTAGCTTTTTTCACAACAAATACCGGGTATTTTGACCAATTTTTTAAACAAATACCAACCTACTGAAAATTAAGTAAACCTCTAGTACAAATGTGTGGATCAGTGTTACCTAAGCTGGGTCCACATAGAGCTTTTTTCTGTTTACTGGTCCTGTTCAAATAGAGCGTATCATTCACTTATCCTCAATGAAGTAAATGCAGTGCGATGAAAATAAAATCTACACACGGCAAACTTGTGAATGGTGAAATGAAAAAAAAAACACGCAAAAACGCTTGTTTCTTTTGTGGCTTGTGGTATGTGGTGGTAGCAAATGATAAGGCTGTAGTGATACAACACAAATAGACATCCTTGATATCCTTGACAAGTTTTGCTGATAATGTGTAAAATATGAGAATATGTTGGTCTTGATGACTTTCTACAATGGAACATTTCACTTTCCAGACAATGGGGATTTTTTTTTTCACCTTTGTCCCGAGGATTTTGATCTGTTTTACTGCTATATGAATAGTGGTAATTAGGTATAACCTGTATCTGCTACGTCCTGTATCACACTAAACAACCAAGGGAAAGTAACTAAAAAACAGTTTGAGTCATGAGTTAAAAAGACCAAGAAGACGCTTGATGCATGTCATGCAGAACGGAGCAAATTGTCTCTGAGAGTAAGCTCTAGACTTCACTCTGAAGATTTCATGTTCAATTCCCACAGTGGAGAGGCAAATGCCGGGAAGGGCCCTGCAAATAGTCCATCGTTGAACACCACTAAAAAAAATAAAAATAGGACAACGCTCGGTGATCGCATTGATGCGCGAGCATCGGAATAATATACTGGACCTTAACTACAGACAGTTCTTTCAGATTAACCATCAATAAAACAGTAAAAACTGTAAATAATTTTTTGGTGAAACCAAGGAATCGATCTTGCTAGAAATCAATAGGCAGTAGAAAATGATTTTATTCTGGGGCTAAACGTCGTACTGTTCTGCAGCGAGGCTAATGGCGACGGATGAATGATTATGATGATGATTGGGAGATGATGGTGATAAGTAGGTAAGGATGGATGGTGGGAAGGAGGCGGTTGTGGCCTATTAGTAGGGTACCTTCCCAGCATTTGCCTGTCGACTGAGGGAATACCACGAAAAAACCCCAGTCAGGAAGGCCGGCCGCAGGAATCGAACCCGGGCCTCCGGAATACAAGTTCAGAGCGTTAACCACTCAGCCATACCTGTTCAATGATGAATCTTTTGTGAGATTATTGGCATCATCCCTTACTGAGTCTGATGCGATTCACACAAATTAACAGTGATTTAAGCCATTAATACATGATGTTGCACAGGTAATGTTTGGGAGACTCTGCACATGGACAGTCGCAACCTGCCCGGCCAACGCTACGCGCACAGCACCGTTCTGTTCGGCGACAAGCTCTACACGTACGGCGGCGTCACGTCGCACGGCGCCATCTGCAACGAGCTGTGGGCGTTCGACGTCAGCGCCAAGACCTGGGAGAACATCACGGTGCGCGGCGCGCCGCTCAAGTCGGCCGGGCACACCGCCAACCTGGTGGTCGGCAAGAAGCCCGAGCGCATGGTCGTCATCTTCGGACACTCGCCGCTCTACGGGTATCTCAACACGGTGCAGGAGTACTACTTTGGTGAGTTGCTTCTTTGAGAGATTAATACATAAAAAATGTTGATGTCAAGACTTTATGGGAAAAGATGACACAAAGCAACAATGCAAGTTCCTTAACGCATTGGCGTATGATTTGTTGTGATAAAAACATGTCTAGAAATTTGGATGCAATTTTCAATTTGTACATAGAACTACCTAGGAATCACAAAAATTGCAAAAATAAAATCTTGATAATTTGTCCTGAATTTTTGTAATACAATTTAGGGATAGTGGAACTGACCTTGTCAAACTACAGAAGGGCAACCACAAATATGGCGAGTTGTAAATTTGTAAAAATACGCCAATAATGGATTAAATAATTACAAGGTATTTGAACTAGGTAGGCAGTTATCTACAATATGTAATTTAAAAAAAAAAATTATTCCTTGATTAAAAGTTAACATCAACAAAAAGTGTTTTCGCATGAGCTTATCGGATCGTTTAATTTATATATGAAGAATACCTGTGCAAGAAATTATGTGAGACAAATTCTAAATGTGTAGTCTGAAAAAAAAAATTTCAACAAAGTGCAGAAGAGGGCAGCAAAATATTGTGTGCAAAATCATGCCTATTTTAGGCAAACAATAAAATCAAATATTGTAAAAATAGATAAAAAAAAATATAAAATAGAAGTAAACTCTAATGTCCACATGAACGTATAAACAATTAGGTAGTGAAGTAAGCAGCAATGCCTCATTCGGTTCTTCTTCACCTTCATGTTACTAACGCGGTGTGAACTGGTCGCAGGCACGAGGGAGTGGAAGATCATCGACACGCGCGGGTTCGCCGTGAAGGGCGGCTTCGGACACAGCAGCAGCTGGGACCCGCTGACGCAGAAGATCTACGTGTACGGCGGCTTTGTCTCCGAGACCTCCTCCACTCCGATGCTCAGCAGCAAGCTCTACTCGTACGAGCCGGACACGCACACATGGTCAGTACATCGCACAGTTGGCAGGAGAGGTGATAGGGTACCGATTTTCGAGAACGTTTGAGGCATTTCATACGGATTCACGGACGCCTGACGTCTGTACAAACAAAATAATAAACTGAGGTGGCAGATTGAATGCTATTTTGCTTGGAAGGACGTCCGTCACTTTGACTTCACGCTCAATTATACGATTACTCAAACAATCTCGAAAATAAGGGTCCAGGAGGCCAATTCTTGAGATTCACGTTTTGAAATCGTTTTACGTTTGCATTGTACCAAACTTGAAAAAGTTGACAGCTATTGCTTAGCCTTTAACTTTTTTACGTTTTAAATAATGAAAACGTACCTACATGGTTTCAAAACTTGAATCTCAAGAATTGGCCTCCTGTAGCCCACCACTTTTCTCATCTCACTATTTTTCAGGGACAGGCCTCCAGTTGTTTCTATTGATTATTTTTGCTATAGTTTTTAATTTAGAAAAAATGAAATTTATAGTGAATTGCATATTGATGTTGCTCTGACCTCCGCTTGCAGGATGCTCCTGATGGCCGCACCGTCGGCTCGCTTCCTCCACACCGCCACGTTCATCTCCAACGGCGGGCTGATGCTGGTGTTCGGCGGTAACACGCACAACGACACGGCGCACTCGCACGGCGCCAAGTGCTACTCGTCTGACGTGCTCGCCTACGACGTGGCGTGCGACGCGTGGGTCACGCTGCCCGCGCCCACCGAGCTGCGCGCAGACCTCGCGCGCTTCGGACACTCGGCGGTGGAGTTCGAGGGCTCGCTCTACATCTACGGCGGGTTCGACGGACAGATGCTCTCGGACATGCTCAAGTACGTGCTGCTTCGTCTGGCGTATTCTGTTAGGAACTCAAATCAAGACTACCATATTTTATGTTTTGTTTTGGGATTCATAAGGGCTTCAATTTGTAGTAAATTCATTTAATTTACTTAAGTTTTTGATGGAAAAAGTTACAAAATTTTGTTTAGTTCAATGTCAAGTTAGCAAAACTTGATGCATCAGTTTTACTTTCAGCAACTAGAAGTACATATTTCTTCAAATTTATTTATTATCGTTCGATTTTAGTACAATTATGAATTGTTAATTCATTTCCAGTACCTATTTTCTTATTTGGGTGATTTATAATTACGTATTCTTTTTGCTTAACAATATATGTTTGCCTCTTTGGTTAAGCCTTGAAAACTTCCCTTATTTTTAAATAAATCATTGTAAGCAACCTTTTTCTTCCATAACCATTGTTATGTTTGATGTGCCTTTGTTTTAATATTGTATGTGATAGAGTTGTGATAAGTGTCACATACACTCTAGGCAGGGTAATAACCGCGTGTGCACGTCTAGGTACACCCCCGGCCACTGCAGCAGCCTGGTGACGCAGACCGCGTGCCTGAGCACGCGCATCGGCACCAAGTGCGTGTGGGACTGGCAGGAGAGCCGCTGCCAGCCGGTCAAGGTCGTGCCCACCGCGCTGCTCTTCGACAGCATGTACCGCAACAGCAGGGACATCGACAGCATCTACAGGTCGGTCTTAAATCCAGTCACTTGTCTACGGGTGTGATGGTCACTTATTGTTTATCAAATTATATCCCATTGCAAAGTTTATCCATAATGTGGGCTTTTTTCCTACTGCAGACTTTACTATCTTTCTTGTGAAAAGGCTTAAATTGAATTTTGGTTCTTACATTTTTGAAAGACAAGATCAATGTGGGAGGACCAAGTGAGGTGGGATATGGCGAAGCGTGGGAAGGAGTAGAGCAGTGATGAAGCACGATTGTGGGAGGACAGAGAGAGATGGAGAGACATAGTGTAAAGACATCAGCTGGAAGAGATAGAAGAGACAGTGGAAGAGAGGAAGAGAGGGACATCACTGCCCAGGATCCCCCCTACCTCCCCCCCAGACCCTACTTGGTTGGAAATGGGCAACAATGTTTATTATTTATTAATTTTGTATATACAAAGTTTCTGCAATACATGGCTACAAACAGGTTGAGAGATGTTTAAACATGTTTTCTCTTTGGATTGTCATTTGGTTTAAAATTCTTAATTCTAGTCCATCCCATGATAACTTGGCAGTACATTGTTTTACTTCTATTACCTAAAAAGTCCATATTCCAATATTGCTTAGTTGTAGGTTTGTTGTTTGAATTGGCAGGAAAGCCAAGTTATTGTGTGATGAAAATTAGAATGCAACTACTGTAGTTTTTAGTTATACATAATATAAGTATCCGATACAAATTTGGGTGTATCATGCATTGCAGTATTTGTTTACACAGTACCTTGAGAGTTGTGTGGTAAAACTAACAGCTTTTGACCTTACAGCCGGTGTCCGGAGGTCGGTCGCACGTCGAAGACGGTGGCTACGTTGAACAACTCGGAGCTGTGCGCACGACTCTCCGACTGCGTCAGCTGCGTGCAGACGTCGTTCAAGTGCGTGTGGTGCGGAGTGAACTGCAGCCACGAGAAGTGTCGCGACATCACAAGCAACAACATCGCGCCGCTTCCGCTGCACAAGGTATTGCAGATTGGAATGTAATAGACGGGCGCTTAGAATTGTCTTCATTACCTACCTACATCTAAGATGGTACCATCTTGGCTTGGGCGCTTGGCGGTCATTTTTAAGGTTTTGTTTTTTACAGAAGGTATTTCAGATCTTTTTTTAAGCTCGACCGCTCTATCCATTTCTCATTGACTATTAGAAAATACAATAGAACCTCTTTAGTACGTTTCTCGTTAATACGTTTTTCTCCTTAGTATGTTTTTTTAAAAAGGTCCATTCCCCATAAGAACACACGTTAAATTGTTTCTTTATACGTTTTTTTTCTTCAGTCCCTGGAAAAACGTACTAAAGAGGTTCCACTGTATAATGAAATACCTATTTCTTAAAAAAAAATCATTATCTGTTTTGTTGAAATGTGGAGTCATGAGCAGTAGGTAGTCTTGTAGAGATATATTTTGGACATACGGTTAAAAATGTACATGCTTATTTAGAAGGATGGGAGTTACTCATGGTTGACAACAATCCAATAATTTCTTAAAGAAAAGCTGTCTTATATCTACAATCATTATCACTACAAACGTTACAGTCTTTCCTTGAGCAACATTTCAATTCGTCTGCCACTGACTGGCATGTATTCCTTAATCATCGCAGAGCAATTCAAAATATTGCAACGAGTGTGGTTTCATCAAGAGCAGATATTGTGTTGGTGATTTAAAACATACCTACTTCACCATAACAATAATGCTGTGGATATCTGTGTCATTGCATTTTTGTACGTAAAGGTAAAGGTAGTGTCAGACTTCTACCTAGAGGTGATGCATCCACTATTCGTGTAGCAAACTTAACGAGAGGGATTTGTGTTTGCAGCCGGTCGCACTGATCGACATGTGCGAGCCCAACGACAGTCCCGTGTGCCTGCAACTGCACAGTTGTCAAGCATGCACCGTGCACCCGGCGTGCCACTGGGACTACGAGGCTCGCTGCACAGCCATCGCCAACAAGACGGCGCAGCCCGAACCTCACGTAAGTCCTCAACCATTTGCGGAGGAGGAGCTCTCCATTACAATCACATTAGATACATACTTAAAAGTTCAGACGTAGAAATGAAAATAAGTTACAGTTGCGCGTTTCCCCTCAATACGTTTTTCACCCTACTACGTTTTTATCAGAGGTCCCGCAACCCATAAGAACACTTGTTAAATTGTTTCTATATTACGTTTTTCACTTTAATATGTTTTTTATCCTGGTCCCTTGAAAAACATACTAAAGAGGTTCCACATATTAATAAAATTTGTTGAATTTGATGGTAATTTCTTCATATGTATCCCTTCGTTGGTGGCCTGAAAGTAACACAATATTGACAGGAAAGGTATCTCGAATGCAACTATCCAAAATGTAGGCATTGTATTTATATTTTCAATGTTAAGGTACGTTTACAGTTCGACCTTGATGCGCTAGCCGCTTGACCGCTAGCTAATCAGGTGGCACAACACCAAAGCAGCGGATCACTGATCAAAAGATTAACCATCTTCTCTATCTTTCGTCGTAGTTTACAGTGCAAACTGTGAATGTAGCTTAAAGATTTATAGTTACAAAACACGTAATTTTATGTCGTTAGAAATATTATTCGAGAAAACAAGGAACAGGACTGGACTCTGGTGGATTCTGTGGTAATAGTTCTAGGGGCGGTTCAGGGGGAGGTCAGGGGCACATTAATATAAAAATTTGCTTTAGTTGTTTGTTATGGCTAAAAAAGTGAGCTTGTAACTAAATTTAATTTTCAATTGTTTCTCCTATTTATTCACTGCACTTGGAAACACGAACTGTCGAAATAAAAAAATGCATCTATGTTTCCAATGGCCATCTTGCCAGAAGTGGCTCCATCATGTATCACTTATTTGCGCAAATAGGTAATGTGTCCTAGTGGCATCCATTTGTCAATAGATCTTTCTTTCATTTGATGTTGTTATGTGATCATGTGATACTGATGTTTCCGTGTGACGTGACAGGAGACGGTGAACACGTGCTCGCCGAGCTGCGCGTCCTTCAACAACTGCGCCAACTGCACCACGGAGGAGTGCATCTGGTGCCAGAACGAAGCCCGCTGCGTGGACAAGAACAGCTACACCGCGTCGTTCCCGTACGGCCAGTGCAGGGAGTGGACGACGCACGGCACACGATGTCGCGCCACCTCGTCTGGTGAGACATTGTCACATGGTCCTTGCCATAAGAGGAGGGGAATAGAATCAAAACAAAATGGCTTTTGAATAGACTGTAAGTTGTTAATAGTACATTTTCAGGACGGGTTAGCCGTGATTGAGCTTTCTTGCTTCTGAGTAGACTTTTGAAAAGTTAGCTACGTTTACAGCTCGATGCGCCGACGTTGAAAGATGAATATGGTTTTTATCTTTCAAGGTTGGCACTTAACGTGTCCGGGCTGAGCCACCTGATTGGCTAGCGTCGAAGCGTCGGCGCGCCCGAGCGCTCGATGTTGCCGAGTTGTAAACGTAGCTTTAAGAGCTGTTAAAATGTAGGAATAACACAAGAAATTGCACCTTTTATGCAGATTCAATTCTCCTTCTCTCTCCTCCTCATTCTTTTACAAGATTTCTGTTTTTTTTCTTTCAATCTTCGAACATTTACTTTGTATCAAGAAAATGCAGTACCTAGTTAGTAGGTACATTTATAATTTAATTTGGAAATTATGTTCTGCATGGATGATTCCAAGAGTTCTAAAAACCTTCACTGACTTATGATGGTATTTTTTTTGCAATTTATTGCCATAGACATTTTGGTCTTTGTGAGGAGAAACATCAAATTTTGGTTGTCAATTTTGCATTTGAGAGTCATTGCAGTGTCAGTCGCCGAGATATTGTGAATGTTAGACGTCACTCCCAACGAAAGTGCTCTGGCATCCACTGACTTGAGATTGGTTCCAGGCAAGTCCGAGTGCAGTTTCTACGCGACGTGCGGTGACTGTCGAGACGACCCGGCCTGCGGGTGGTGCGACGACGGGTCCGGGACCGGTCTGGGGACGTGTCTGCCGGGGGGCAACGTGGGGGCTCAGCTGCCCGACTACTCCTGTCCGCCCGAGCACTGGTTCTTCACATTCTGTCCGAGTGAGTAGCAAACATGACGTGTTTTAGAGTCACCAGGATGCGTAGATAACCTCGAGTATTATTTAGGTGAAACCTTTAGCGGTCATCATCATCACCTACACAAACCAGTAGGTACCTAGTTACTTTGGGTGGGCAATTCCATGTTTGGAGATAGATGTCTTTCTAACAGTTAGTTATCCACTTACAGTGGAACCTCTTTAGTACGTTTCTCCTTAATACGTTTTTCTCCTTAGTACGTTTTTTAAAAAGGTCCGTTGCCCATAAGAACACATGTTAAATTTTTTCTTTAGTACGTTTTTTTCTTCAGTCCCTTGAAAAACGTATTAAAAGAGGTTCCACTGTATTAGTTTAGTATTAATCTTAGCATATTTATTGAGGTTTAACTTAAACAAAGACTGTAATCAATCACCAATCAGCTGTAAAAACACCTCTCAGCGGGTAAAGAATGTGACAGTTTGTGGGCTAAAATGTAGTAGATATGTATAATGTAGGTTATAGTTTAGTGTTGTTAGTCAACTTGCCCTTTTTCTCTTTTGAGATCAATTTTTCTGTTTCAAGTTTTCTACTTTTTAATTTTTTCATTTGTTTTGTAAATACATAGTCACTACTGTCACTTGATCCTGTTAAACATATGTATTTTATATTTTCTGCTGAACTACTGTTTCTGTTGAAAAATCTTATCACGTTGGACATTACTGCCACCTCTAGTTGTTTTCTAGGCCTAGTTTATTATGACTGAGATTATAAATGATTGACTGTTGTGCTTCGCTTGCAGCTTGTCAGTGCAACGGACACAGCACCTGTGCCAACGGAAGCAACCTCTGCAATCAACCGTGTGCCAACTTGACAACAGGGAAGCAATGCCAACAATGCATGCCGGGATACTTTGGCAACCCTGTCAATGGAGGAAAGTGTAATCGTAAGTTGAAATACTGTTTCTTGATACTGAATGACTTTATAGGATGTCCGGGAAGGATTTTCAACTTGAATTTTATTAAAATACACATTTTCACTGCTTTTTTGTTTATAAATTTAATATTTAGTTTATAAAATTATCAGTACGTACTAGAAGAGAACAGGGGTTTACGTTTTCCCCATTTAATAATAATTTTTGTTTACATAGATATTATGTAGGTACTACTTTTCTAACGTTAGGGGTCAACTTTCCTAAATTTACTTTTCTGATCTTGAATATTTTTTATATTTTTAATATTCATCAAAGTTTTTCCAATATTGATGAAATATGTAGGTAGGACTTACCCAACTTTATAATATTTTTAAAAAGTTGCAGTGTAGCCAGATTCAGTTTTGAAGTTTCTTTCTGAGCCCAGAGTGCGCTGGTAATGTCTGCTCGGGTGTGTAACCGCTCTCTCCTCGGCAGCTTGCGAGTGCAACGACCAGGGCACCGAGTGCCACGCGGACACGGGCAAGTGCTACTGCATGACCAAGGGCATCATCGGCGACCACTGCGAGCGTTGCGACTCCACCAACCACTACCACGGCGACCCGACCAACCGCGGCTCCTGCTTCTACGACCTCACCATCGACTACCAGTTCACGTTCAACCTGTCCAAGAAGGAGGACCGACACTTCAAGCAGATCAACTTCAAGAACTCGCCGCCGAAGCCGGACGTCGACGCCGACTTCATCATCACGTGCTCGGTCATGGCTAAGATGAACATCACCATCAAGACAGGTACAGTCGGCTCACATTATACTTGATCTGAGATTTCTTTTTAGTTGCCTGGGTTGCGATTCTATAACTCCAAAACGGTAAGCAAAACCGCTAGCAATAAGATTTTGCTATAAGCTTTTATAGTACAGATTGCTATTCCGCCAGCAATTGAAAATAGCTGTAGAATCAGGACTGAGAGTCTGGGAGCCTTGGCATCATGATTTGTTCTTCTCTTCGGTAGGGCTCTATGGTGCTTTTGTTGAGCACGATGTTTCAGCAGACAAGTCTCGGAATACTTTCAGTTGAAGGATTCTTTATAGACTGTTGTCAACGAAAGCGACTCGGAGCACAAATTAAAGAAAATAATGAATAATCTGGCTTTGTCTTTAATGAAGACTAATGGCTGAGCTGCGAGAGAGGTTTTAAATCAACAGAAAAATACTTTATTTCTAGTGCAACTTCAGTCGATAAAAATCCACTAAGCAAAAGCGCTCAATAACTTGGTTTTACCTGATATTGAAGTAGATTTTTAACGGCTTAAAACTGTATGTTAATTTGTTTCAAGAAATGGAGCACATTCAATTTCCTTTCTCTCATGGTAGATCTAGAGAGTACTGCAGCCTCTAAGAATATTTTTAAATTAAACTTCGAATGAACTCGATACACAACAAAATTTAAAAGTCGAGCTTCTCTTCAGAAATCAGAAGCAGAGTTAGGCTTCAACAGTGCTCAACACATCAGTTCAACACATGAATCTTGGTATCTCTCGATAAAACGAGATCACCACTGCATTAAATCTTCAGTGGGATTCCTTTAGGGATATAGACACTAAGGCTGTGCGGGACACGCAATTCCCGGGTCCAGGGACGGGATTTGTTTTGTTCCGGACCCGTCCCGAAAAGTATTTTTGTCCCGAAATCAACCGGGATGTGACTGGAATCGGGACAAATGAATAATCCTGTTTTAAATAATATCCCGCCGTATTTCAAATTAGAAATGGGCCAATCAGAGCCCATTCAGAGCTCTGATTGGCTGCTGCGCGTGATTGGCTGACCGCTTCTTGGCTTCAAGGACAGAACTGTCACTGATTTCTGCCGCCTTCCGCCATTTTAGAATCAAATATTACGTGGTTTAGTTTACCATTTTTTTCACTCTGTTTTAATTAGTCCGTGCCAATTTCTTCGAGATTATTTGTTACATACCAGTATAAATGTAAATATGTAAACAAACATTTTTGCTAACAACCTTTGGGTGTTTTTACTCCTGTCAATAAACACAATTTACGCATACATCGCACTAGGTATTATTTCAGTGCATAACCTGCAAATAATGGAGACTGATGGAAGACCAAGGTAACACATTAGAAGAAGACTTTAAATAAATAAATAAACATAAATAAATAAATGTAGAGCTCGTAAACATTTCTAGACTTGAGGTTAAATGTCTTAACATACCAAATTTACATCACATCCAATTCAGAAGTCGATTTTGAACAATCCCGTCCCAAAACCCGAGATTTTAATGTGTCCCGACCCGATCCCGGTTTCATATTTTAAATTGATCCCGTCCCGAATCCCGAGTTCTTTTACAAATCCCGTCCCGAATGAAAAAAAGTTGGCCCGCACAGCCCTAATAGACACAATAAGAGAGTGTTTTTTTGTTAATCCGTGTGAATGTCCCTGCGCAGCCAACAGCGGCGAGAAAGCGTTTGTGACCGCGCACAACTGCTCCACGTACCGCTTCAAGTTCCCCAAGGCGGAGTACAACTTCGGCGTGGAGGAGAACATCACGCTGACGACGTTCTACGTGTACGTGTACGACTTCCAGCCGCCTCTGTGGATACAGATCTCCTTCTCGCAGTATCCCAAGCTCAACCTCCAGCAGTTCTTCATCACCTTCTCCACGTGAGTGCCGGCTCTGAGACGGGAAGATAGGTATCAGGAGGGCTACTTGGTAGTTGGTACACACTGCACACTTAAGTGCTATCTATTTAGCATGGTAGTGATGCTGTATGAGATGAGACGACAAGGAAATTTAGAATAACCTCCCAGCATATCTGAAGCTGTGCATTTTTCTTATTACTCATCATCAGAGTATTATTTAAGGATTACATCTACCCACTTTGTTACTTCATTTTTATTAGTATGGACCTTTTATAAGGCGTGAACCCATGATTTTTCAAGCATCAAAATACCTAAAGCTTATGAGGGTTATTCAGGGTCAAACTTCATATTCACTGTACCATTTGTTAAGATGATAACTGTTTTTATGGGGCTTTTAATGCATTGTGTGCCTTTTTTTACATCCATCGCCAGCACCAAACTGATCTGCAGATTGATTTTAAATTTCCTTGAAGTGACAAATACTTGTGACTTGTTGTCAATGATAAAGAACAGTCGTTGCTAGTCTGAATCAACCTTAAAAAGACAAATCTTGTTCTGTTTTGACAACCTTCAACGTTAATGAAACGAGATGATACCTAAATTCCATTCCCTGTAAGAATGATGACCTTGAAATCTACTGTCAGACCATAATTGTTTAGATTCATTTTGAATACGGTTTTAATGACCGTAAAATATCTACCTATTTATAATGTTAATAAATTGTTTCCAATAGATTTCTGGATGAAAATCAAATAAGTGGCTTGACTTTTGTTTCAAGGTCGATCATTCTTAGAGTGAATGAAATTTAAAATGCTAAAATTAAAATGAATTAAGATTAGCGTACATTTAAATATTGGCCTGAGTTAGAGTGTGAAGTTGACCCGTTGCCCGCAGCTGCTTCCTGCTGCTGCTGCTCGTCGCCGCCATCATGTGGAAGATCAAGCAGAAGTACGACATGTTCCGCCGCCGCCAGCGGCTCTTCGTCGAGATGGAGCAGATGGCGTCGCGGCCGTTCAGCCAGGTGCTGGTGGAGATCGAGACGAGAGACCGGCCGCGCGAGCCGCCGGCGGTGCGCAAGCGCAAGAAGCCGGCGCCGAGTCCCATCGCCCTGGAACCGTGCTGCGGCAACCGCGCCGCCGTCCTCTCGCTGCTCGTCCGCCTGCCGACGGGCGGCGAGGCTTACACGCCGCCAGGGCAGTCGGGTGAGTTGTCAGTCGTTGACAGGACATTATATTCTTCTTGCAAACAATCAAGGCCAAGATCGTTTATGTCAGTTCCACTTCTTATTATTATATTTTATATTTACTAAACTTTTCGTACCCTGGTAGCGTATTTTGCCATATAATGCCATTTTTTATACTGATACAATTGAATACTATTTTGGGAGTTTGATACTGCCTTTTGTAACTCTATTGTCAATTTATTTTGCATATTTTGGTGGTCCATACTGTCTGAAAATCCGTATTACTAATAAGTAACTAATAATCCAAGGCCTATATCAGGGCCACCAGCACACACATTGGAACAAGCCGTCATGACCACTGCCTTGCAATCCAAGGTCAAATTCGTAGTTCAACAACTGAATTGGTCTTGCATTTTACCAGATTGCAGGAAAACTAACACATGACAATACTTATGCTGGAGTACCTATTTTAAATATGTAGATATAACAAGAACATGAACAAATAGAATACGTAATGTAGTATGCTAAAGCCAGAATCTGTTAAAGACGCTAGCCTTCAACATAGCTGGAAATATTCTGCACTGCCGCTCGATACAGTGGACTGTCGTAACAAAAAGCGAACGGTAATGGTTGAACATGCATTTGTTTGCTACAGCTGGCCTGGCGATCGCATCGGCTCTGGTGACCTTGGGCAATCCGCGCAAGGCCAGCCTCGACACCACGGGCAAGGCCGACTCGAAGAACAAGTCTCGCAAGTCGCTCACCAGCCAGCATCCAGACAGTTGCATTTGATATTGCAACTGCCCCCAGGCCGTCTACGGCCCCTAACCATCCGAGTATTAATGTCATTGTCGAGCAGCCACACACGCTGCCGATGGGGGACCCTTGTCATTGGCGATCGCCACGCACGCAACGAGTGAAGAACTTCTACGTCAATCCTTGGTGTTGTCGAATAGCTCTCACTCGTTGTCGCCGCTGTTGCTTACGTTCAGTCAGGTTTTGATCGTCAAGTTTATTTGAGGTTAGATTGGACCGGTTGTTTTGCCGCGTCTTGGGGCGGGAACTAATAGCTGAGCTGTTAGTCGAAAGCATTTATTTATTGTGAGTCGCTTGCATCGTTTTTAGCTCAAATTATGTTTCCTTCAAAACTGTTTTGCATGTTCGGAAGACTAATGCTTTGGCTGAGTAATTTATAACTTTCGGGATATTGGGTGCTGCAAACATATTATTTTCATGGAGTATTACTCGATTTTGCTGGCCTAGTGCCATGCCAACAGTTTTCCTCCATTGTTGACTGTATGTCGCATATCCATGGTAAAGTTTTGTTCAAGTTTTATTGTTGATTCATAAGTTTTGTTGTTGAATCTCTGCGGCCCAACGGTAACAACAGACTTGTGAGCGGTCACCCATCAAAGTACTGGCCACGCTGGATGTTGCTTAACCTTGGTGATCGTACGAGAACCTTGGCATCATGTTCACCAGCTGTTGAATTACGAGGTCTATACAGATTATACAAATATATACGCCACTTAAATTAGGATACTTTCAAAATCCGATAGTTCACGAATTGATTTAAATGAAAGTACAATACTTTTAAAAGCAATATTATATGTACCAGTTGTTGTGTTAACTTTTGGTGTACATATTTCATAAGAACAGTATAAATCAGAGCATATAATTAATCTTAACTTTGCATCAATTGGAGTCCTACTTTAATTTGAACAGTCTATAGTGCAGACGTATATTTGGAACGGACTTCCATTCTCAACTATACTTAATGTGTTCCCTCCCAATCCCCACAATTAATTAGGTGGTTGTTTATATTTAATTCCTGCTGATTGGGAATTGGAGTAATGTGATTGCTTCTCTGATTAATAATTATTGATAGGAATGATTAATAAACATCGTTCTATGGAAGGAACAAACCTTAATGGTTTCATAAATCATTCATTTTCTAGCATTTGGTGACATTTATGAACTTAACATTAAATCCGAACCAAATTTCACAAAAGCCATTGATATTATTTATTGTAATGTGTGATTTAGAGAATCATGTTCAGTCGTTAAAGATACCTAGTAATTAGTATTTCAACTCCATTGTCATCTATCACCACTTCACTCAGAATTATTGCTAAAAAAAGACAGAACATTATCGTGTCATGTAGTAAAATACAATGAACAGTTATTTTTGAATCTCGTGACGTTGTCTCGTAGTATTATTGTTTCGTGTATGAATGACAATGGATTGGTTGTAGCGATACGGTGTAAATAGCATTTGTTAATGATTGAGAGAATTGTCCTCGTTTATTGTATGAGGTGTGATTCAGTTTGCGAGTTGGTTGCTTTCAAGTTGACTTCTAGTCGATAGTCCTTTGTCTAAACATAATCTGCTACACACTTGGATTTGGGATTATTTACATCGTTTGGCAATATTAATTTTAGATAACCTAGCGAATTTCGTTTGTTTTTTACTTGTATATTTAGTGTACATATTGAACAAAATTAGAATACTGCTGCGTAATGGAATTAATATCAATAATATTAATAATTATATTAAAATAACAAAGTATTTTTAACCGGGACTATTTAACTGGCCATATAAGAGTGAATGCTAGTGTCACTGCGTTGCTTGTCTAACTAGAATTCCGAGGGGATTTTACGCTGGACGGACACTGCAGCGATGGGCCTATACCTCGAGCGAAAGGATTTTAAAAGTAATTGATTTATTTTTTTACCAAGTTGTAACGGGATTTTCTCGATGTATCATTTTGTTATTGTTTCATTCAAAATGTAATCCTACAGCATGTCAAGATTTTCCTAGTAAATTAGCACAAGTCAGATTTCATCATCGATTCATATTACACTATTGTGGCTGATCTTCACATGTAGCTTAAATGCGGCCACAATCATTCGCAAATCATATTCTTAAATATTCTTGTGTATGGTAGGGATCATTGCAGTTTATAGATCAGGAAAAATGTTTCATCGTCGATTAAAATTATCTATGCTCTTATGTTTGTCGGGACTCTTAAAGTACCGTAAAAAGAAACATTCCTCGATATTATATGTAGCTTCGCTGCAATGTATATTATTGGACAATACTATAATAGTATTGGGTTAAGAAAAAATTTGTGTCAAACTTCCAATCTATGATCATCATTGTAAATATTGTGTGAAAGAGAAAATATATATTAAACCAACTTGATTCATTGTGTTACATTTCTTCACATCAAAACCTCTTCCTGGATTGACAAGGTTCTGAGTCACTAGGTCTGTTCGTCGGGGTGTTCTATCCTGCTCGGAACACACCGGAAGTCGTCACGGAAAAGTTTACTTATACCTATCCGTCGAGTTTTGATTCGTAATTCATGCACCTAACATATTCAGTGACGTACTTCCGCCTGCTCCGAGCAGGAGAACACCCCGACGAACAAACCTAGTCACACTGATAATTTATTTGCATTGAGTAGAGTCAATGGAGGAGAATCAGTACCTACCTAGAAATAAAATAATCTTCTTCTGGTTCTGACAATGTTGTCAGGTCAGACAGTGGGAGCTCTCTTCAAAAACCGGCTGGCCAGGCCTGACGTTTCATCCTCCTCCTCTTCTTTATCCTCGTCACCTTCCTCCAACTTCTCCACCAGATCCTCCTGTCCTCCCACCACTTATCTGCTTCCACTTCCTGCCACCTTTGCTGCCTGTCCTCCACGTCTTATCTGATAAGACCACTCCACTTCTAGTAATTCTAGTAATAATTCTAGTAATATTAAACGAAATTAGTTCATATACATTAACTTAAGGAGGCATTTGAAAATGGTTTCAACTTGGGAGTTGAAGATGTTACATACAGATGGCGTCAAGATGGCGCCAAGTGAAACGAAGCGCGGAATTTCACTGAAGAGATATTTGAACTGCACCTGATGTAACAATGATCAGATCTGGATTTGATCTTACTAGAACAAAGAGGGGCTGTAAAAATGGGTAATTTTGAAACCCCCTTCACCCTTGTCACCCTTGTGTTTTCGAAACCCTCCCCTAAAAGGACGTCACAACACTATCTCCCCCCCCCCCCCCCCCCCCCAAATAAAATTCGTCTGTGTGCGAAATTTATCAGAATTTATCATTTTTGCGAAAATTCAGGTCCATACACAACTGAAATTGTCAATGCTTTAAAATATCTAGGTTAAGGTCGTTGAAATTGTACTGGCCCCTGACACTCTTGAAATGATTATGGGATTATAAAAACTTATATTCAAAATAAAGCTAACAGAAAGTGAATTAAAAGGCCCCCAAATCCTGCCTCGCAGGGATTTTTTTTTTAATTTCAGTTACTTTTAAAACGATTGTGCGAATATAAAAACGTAGGTATTATTTTGAGCGAAGAAGCTCACTGAAATGAAAAAGAAAATGCCCCAGCCTGCAGGGCGATAATTGGTCTTGTGTAATTTTTTAAATCTTTTATGGGATAGAAAAATGTGTATTTGGCTGAAAATTTCAAACATAAAGTTAATGGAAAATAAAAAATAGAAAATTACATCAGAAGGGCCGCGATTTTTTTTTTAACTTGTTCACACTTAAAATCCGTGAAATTAGATAGTCCAGATACTGCCGCCAAGCACTAGACTGAACTTTGTGCCTTAAAATGGTATAAAATGAGCCTTTAGGTTTCAAATAGGTAACCGTAAAAGAAAATTTAAACAAATTAAAAATTAAAAAATCAAAATAATTTTAAAACAGGAGTGAGTTGGAGGCTGAGAGACAGTGGGAGGACAGAACACGGTGGAAGGAATTTGTGGAACAATTAGAAGTGAAAGAAGAAGATGAGGAGGAAACGCCAGGCGTGGCCAGCCGGTCTCCAGTAGTCCTGTGGCCCTAGTGTTGGTGGGAACACCCACCCCCTGACCCATTAAATTGGAACCAGGGATGGATTATTAATTATAAAAAAAGCTAGGCGTACCTTTTGAATTTGCACTGGCTACGAACTTCTATTTTTATTCTTAGTTCTTTATCTTTTTTTTGTGATGCCTCCTTTTAAACCCAATGCGCCAAGTTTAATTTTTTAAATTTGTTTTTTAATTATTTTGATTCTTAATATTTAATTTGTTTACATTTTCTGGACGTCTACGTCTAGGGCATCACTACGCCACGACGCCACGACGCCGACCCCACCGGGCATGTGACAGCTGGAATAATGTCAATGTTCTGTCCAGGAGTGTCCATGGCATGGACGTCGACGATGACGGTGACGATGACGATGACGATGGCGATGGTGATGACGATGATGATGAATGATGGCAAGGAACAGGTAACGATGGGCAGTGGGAAGGAGGTTGTCGTGGACCATTATTAGGGAGCATTCACCGCAGGGCCGTAACAAGGGGTGTGCGGACTGTGCTGCAGCACAGGGCGCCGCGAACAAGGGGTGCCAGGAAGCCAATTTTTTATGTAATGACTTTTTTGCACCCTAAATTATTGTTTGCTTATTAAAAACACAAAAAACGCCATGCGGATGTCAGTGATGATCTCAGTCACACCCAAGAGGTCTAACCCCCTCCCCTCTTCACAAATTAATGCGTCCTTTAAAGAATTTTGAAATAAAGTTTTTAAATAAAAATTATTCTTCTGAAAATAATTTCAGTGAAATTGAACGTTAGAAATGATTAAAAACCATTAAAATCCTATCAAAAAATCAAATTTTCCGTTTCAGGGCCCTGGACTCGCATATGGTTAGCAGGTCCCCCCCCCCCCCCTTAGGCCCCTAATTGCTGTCATTGTATGGGGCCGTGGAAATGTTTGACCACTGTTTTGCATAATTATTTGTTTTGTGCATAACCAAAGTTTTGGTTTATCCTAGTCTGAAATCATCACTGGTTGGGTATACCTAGCGTTTTCTGGGGTGGTGGGGCTGGGGGGGGGGGGGGGGGGCGCCAAAATTTTGATTTGCACCGGGCGCCGAAATCCCTAGTTACGGCACTGATTCACCGAATTTGTCACTTTACTAAGGGAAAATGCATAAATACCTCAGTCACGAAAGACGGCCGCGGGAATCTGAACTCGGTCTGTGAAATACGAGAGTTGATTAATAATAATAATTAATAATAATGATAGATATTTTTTTGTCTGGGGCTTAACGTCGCACTGTTCTGCAACGAAGCTAATGGCGACGGATGAATGATTATGATGATGATTGGGAGATGATGGTGAAGAGTAGGTAAGGATGGAAGGTGGGAAGGAGGCGGTAGTGGCCTATTAGAAGGGTACCTTCCCAGCATTTGCCTGTCGACTGAGGAAAAATCACGATAAAACCCCAGTCAGGAAGGACGCCCGCGGGATTCGAACCCCGGGCCTCCGGAATACAAGTTCAGAGCGTAAACCACTCACCCAACCTGTTCAATGGAAGATAATATGTAGCTATAGAGAAACTATACTAGGAAAACGCTCAGTGTAACGCGTTGATAAGCGAGCACGGGTACGTGCAAATTCTCGAACCGGAAATGCGTACACAACGCACAGAAAACATATACATCCATATGGAATTGATTATGATATCAACTTAAAAGTGTATGCTTTTCATCGAAACTTTAAAATAGCATCTAAGCACCTGGTTCATAAAGCAAATCAGAATCAATTTTCAATTGGCACTGGAAAACATTCATTTCGATACTTCATTACTGACAGATATTAAAAATGTAAATAACTTCATACGTTCTTAACTGATTGGGATGAAATTTTGTAAAATAAGAGACAATATTGGTCTTAATGATCATGCAAAATATGAGTTTGATCAGAATTATCGAAGACCGTTTTCATTTTTCAGCCTATCAGGAGATATTTATTTAAATTTTAACCAATGAATCTGAGTAACGCGTTGATGAGCGAGCACGGATACGCGCAACACCTCGAACCGAAATTCTGTTTATCGAAAATGTCATTAAAAGCCAATAATTCTAAAATTTCGCCACAGATTTGTATAGAAATCTCAAAACATTCCTAAAATATTGGTCCAAATAACCATGCAAAGCTTTAAGTTGATCAATTGAACCTTTATGATTGAACTGTTCCGTGTTAATTTTCAAAAATCACAGGATCTCCTTCAAAAAATATACCTGAGACCACTCATATGATATAAGTGTGTCTACACAATATCAGATCGACTGTTGAACGGTCATTATCAGTTTCATTTGCGTTTGAAAGTTTCTGCTCTAACTACCTTGCCTTGAACTGAAGAGTCGAAGTCGCCGTGAATTTGACAGCCAACACGCTAATAGTCCGTAAAATGTCAATAACGTTTGGATTTAAACACAGATTAGTATGAAAATTGTCAAAAATGCAGATAATGTTGGACCCAACCATCATGCGAAGTTATAAGTTGATCGTTCAATCGGTTATAGTTTAAATTTCTAAAAACACAGGAAAGATGGTTTTAAATTTTAACCAATGGGAGGATTTGGCTGAAACTTTGTTTGATTGGGTACAATGTTGGGGGTAATGACTTGTCAAAATTTCAATTTGATCAAAACAACCAATCGAAAGTTAATTTTTTTTAAATTTGAACCAATCAATGGATTTCAAAAAAATTAGGGTCTGCAACAATCAGAAATGTTACGTACATGTGTGCAAAATTTCAGCTCGATCGAAGAAAAACTCTGACCTGTATATCGTCAGTAACAGAAAAAAAAAAAAACAAAAAAAAAAAAAAACAGAGGTCCGTGCCAAAAGAGCCAAATGGAGACGCTCGCTTCGCTCGCTCAACAATGTACACTTAGCCAATGTAAAAACGGTATTTGAGCGAGCGTAGCGAGCGTCACCACGGTACTCTTATGGCACTTTCTCTGTGTGTTTTTTTTTTTTTTTTTTTTTTTTGCCTGCACTGCCCAGGTCAAACCGCACAACCAATCGATCTGAAATTTTGTACACATACTAACGTATTCTATGCGATCCCTGGGATCTTTTCTGAACAATATCCTGTGATTGGTTCAAATTTTATAAAAATTATCTTTCGATTGGTTGGTTCGATCAATTTGAAATTTAGCAAAGTCATTGCAACCAACATTGTACCCAATCAAAAAAAAATTCAGCCATATCCTCCAATTGGTTCAAATTTGAAACCATTTTTCCTGTGATTTTTGAAATTTAAACTGGAACCGATTGACCGACCAACTAAAAACTTCGCATGGTCATTGGTACCAACATTTAAGGTATTTTTGCCAATTTTCACTCTAATATGTCGTTATTTTCAAAAGTTTTTGTCATTTTAGGGACTTTTTGCGTGTTGGCTGTCAAATTCACGGCGACTTCGAATCTACAAGGCAAGGTTGTTAGAGCAGAAAGTTTTAAACGATATGAAACTAATATTGACCGTTCAACAGATTGATCTGATATTGTGTACACACTAATATCATATCATATGAGTGGTCCCAGGTATATTTTTTGAACGAGATCCTGTGATTTTTGAAAATTAACAAGGAACCGTTCAATCATAAAGGTTTAATCGATCAACTTAAAACTTAGCAAGGATTGGCAACTTAAAACTTAGCAAGGATTGGCACCAATATTTTTCATTTGTATACTTAATTTAAAACGGCCTATAGCCACACCACCATTTGACCTATCAAATGGTCTTCGATTAATCTGATCAATCAAACTCATATTTTGCATGGTCGTTCAGACCAACATTGTCTCTTATTTTACAAATTTTCAGCCCTACCAGTCAAGAACATAGATGCACTTATTGACAGTTTTAATAACTGTCAGAAATGACATTTCAAAACAGAAATTCCACTGCATTCTGGGTTGCTCTATGTAGCAAAGCAAAGCATTCTCAATATCAAGTAAGACAGATTCTTTTCTTAGTTGATCATATTGCAATACATAATGTAGTCAAAATGTAATGTATGTATTTCATATACATAGGTATAGGTATACCTTATCTAAAATAATTTATTTTACGATATGGATTGTGTTTCACAGTTATGAAAACGACGTTTTGACTAGATAACATCATATTTTACACATTTCCAGCCCAATCGGTCAAGAATTTACAGACTTATTGCTGTTTTAAGTGTTTGAATATCTGTCCCAAGAGATTGATGGAAAAATATCAGTACAATAATATGTTATTTAATTGTTCCAGAGTGTTTATGAAAAGTTGCAGGGAAAATTGGTAATAAATAATGTATAGTTAGTTATCTTTGATTGAATGGATCGTGCTATGATTGGCGATGTCGTGCGTGTCGGTGCTCGCTCATCAACGCGTTACACCGAGCGTTTTCCTAGTTTAATGAAATTGATTAGCTGCTGATTAATGAAGAGTGCAATGACATCTCTGAGGTGAAGACCGAAAGTTTTTTTAAATGATTCTGGAGGTGAGCTAAAAAACATTAATTCTGTCTTCATCCAGTCATGTAATGGAATGACATACGTGTCATTGTGAAAGATATTACTTCAGTATTTGTTGACATCAGTAAACTGGAAGCATCATACCCAACTATGCAACGCAAAATCGATAAATGGACTTCCGACCATCTGCTTCTGATGTACAGATATAATCCATATCTAATCTTCATTGATCATGCATAGGTATTATCTGAATAATTATATGTGAAAGGGGCTTTACCGTAAATACCTTTATCCAACCAAATGTTTAGGTATAAAACAAGAATGTCAAATTTATATGAAATATATCGAACTACAATAAAGCATCTTGGGATTTGGTATAGGTAGCAGGAAAAAGTTTAATGTAATGCAACATTATTAATCTACATGTATTTGAATATTTTAGTATGATTTTAATGTATTTTTTAAATATTATAATAATGTAACCTTTCCATAATACCCTACTGTAAGATAGCACCTCCTCAAGGGTCAATTCATTAAGCAATGTAATGTCAATGGAATAAAAACTATGTCAACTAAGTATGATGGAAAACTGACGGTGAAGTCGCAATGTGATGGGACAAATATCCGGCCGAACCGGGGCTATAGACCCGGGTTCTCTGAGAGCAGTGGCGGCGCCAGGAAATAATCGTTGGGGGGGCAGAGCAGGGGCAAGGCAATTACTTGAGGGGGCAAAGCGAAAAGTCGGCATATTTACCAAAATCATGACCCCCCCCCCCCTCACCACAGGGTTCAGCAAAACCACAAAATACATTTTCACTCAAGGGCGTATCCAGGATGAAATTTCGGGGGAGGGGACATTACTAATATTTTGAAAACCACAGTGGAAGAAAGGGGTTCGGGGGCGCAGCCCCTGAGAAAATTTTGGATCAAGGTCATTCGTTTAGGTGCAATTTTGAATCGAAGTGTATAGCTATTTTGGGGAATTATAAATTACAAATTATTCAAAAATTGGTCTAAGAGGTTTAAGAATAGTCAAATATCTTCAATGAAAACATGTAAGTCCGGGGCGATTAGCCCCGGAAATTTTTTGGAATTTTAATTCAATTCTAGCCATTTTGGAACGTTTTTGACATGATCTGTCTATTTTATAAAGTTATTTTTTCACGTGTGAAAAAATAAAAAAAAATAACTTTATAAAATAGACAGATCATGTCAAAAACGTTCCAAAATGGCTAGAATTGAATTAAAATTCCAAAAATTTTCCGGATTTTCCAAAAATTTTCCAAAAATTTAACTAAAAAATATGCACATTTAAAATAATGTGTACATTATTTTAAATGTGCATAAAAACATGCACATAAAAATATGCACATTTAAAATAATGTGTACATTATTTTAAATGTGCATATTTTTTTAGATAACCCCTGATTTCGGGGGGGGGGGGGGGGGGGGCTGCGCCGCCCCCCTGAATACGCCCTTGGGTTCACTTGTATATAAAAATTATCGTTGTGCAGGTTTTATCACGATATAAGAAAGAATCATAGAATGCTTCCTCAGGAAAACAGTATAGAAAGGCGAGGGGCATGAAATGCCACACGTGCAAAAAATTCACGTTTCTATTCTAAAACAAAAGGTGTTGGGAAAAGTAAAAGTGTCGTCCATGGTATAACCATTGGTATAACTTTATGCTTTTTAGGTTTAATCTGGATAATTATTGTAGTTGCAATTTAATTATGATTTTATATTATTTTTGCCAGGTATAGTGTGCATATATGGGAGTCGTCAAGTGGGGGGGCAACCGGGGGGGCAAGCCAAGTTTTTGGGGGGGCAGTTGCCCCCCCGTGCCCCCCCGTAGCGCCGCCACTGTCTGAGAGGGGAATAATATTCTAGAATCTCTTGGTGAGAAGTGGCGACCTCTCCCTTGCTCTCCCTGACTGAGTATAAATAATCAGAGGGGTTGACATTGACAATTTTCCCCTCATCCATCAGGGAAACATTATTGTTTCAACGGGAAACCACTAGAGATTTGAATGTAGTCAAGATGCCATTATTAATCGGCAGGCCAAGGCCTGAATCAGCAAAGGAGTTTAAGGTAGGACAACTGATATCTCATATCTTCCAAATAAGCCTATTTTTGGCAGAGGTATCAATAATCACTATTTACACGATATTGTGAAATATGAAGAACTTCTCGTGTCTAGATTTTGAGATATTGTAGTTATAAATTCCTATTTTTAACATGTAGTCTTATGGGGGCCATTAAAATCATGACAATTTCCATGCTATTTTTGAGTTTTTAATTTTACTGAGGTTCAACGTTTTTTCAAAAAACTGATTTCTAGATAGATAGTTGGACATTCTATTAGGAAAAAAAATTGAAAACAATACCAACGTGTGCTATTTTAAAAGTTATCAACCAAAAACTAAATGATTTCCCTATACCTCCTGTGTTACAGTTTTGTTCATTCTCGGAAAGCAATAAATTGAAACCTCGCTATACGACAGGGGTTGCAAGTTAAATGACATTTTATGATTCATTAATGCTTAAATATAGTTGAAATGTAGGAAAAAGTTTTCTGAACTTGTAATTTCAAGATTTTATTTTTTTGTATATGTATAATGAAGGTATTACCTTAAGAGAAGACTGATGAAGAAAATATCAAAACAGTAGATTAGTCACTCATAATGAACTCTAAAAGGCTGGACTGATATGGACCCCTCCCCCCTCCCCTTTAAAAAAATAACATTTATTGAAAATATCACGATGGATTACTTTTTTCAACACTACAACTATAGGTATTTAAATAAGGTACAAATGAGGTGATTTTGGTTTATAACTTTTAAAATAACGTTGGTATGTTAGCATATTTTTATTCCTGATCTAAAGGCCAGTCTTTCAATACACTGCTAAAGACTCAATGAGCTGTTAACAGTAAGTTAGACAAAACAATGTCGTTTAAGGCTATTCCAGTGATACCACGTGACTAAACATATAAAACACGAAATTGGCCAAACTATTGCACATAAGAGGAAGATAATGTATTTTCCTCATTCCATAAGTGATTCTACAACCCACTTGACCCTTTTCGACTCCAATATTTTTGTCCCGGAAACTTTTGGACGAAATATTGCTGTTGCATTCAAACAACTCCAGCGACCGCAATTATTACTCTAGAGACTTGCAAGTGGGCTCATCGTCTTCGTTATGAATAGGCGATGAAAACGACTAAGAGTTTTGTTTCAATAACTTTATTTGTACCCTACCCACTGGCAATACAAAATGAGGGGGTTATCGAAGAAAAATCCGGGGCGTTCCGATTTAATTTTAGAAATATTGATATACACATTTCAAAAAAGAGCTTAGTCGTTCTTTTCGTATATGTATTAAGATTATTCATGCCAAGTTTCAGCTCTCTATGTTGAACGGTTATTGATTTGGGGCTGTTCGTATGAATCGTAATTTACCCGTTTGGATCGTCCCGGATAATTTTTTGACTTTGCAAAATGAAGTGATTTCGCTGAATATCGGTCTCTACTAACATCTTCTTACTATATTTGCCCTAAAATTTAAATCTCATACCCTCCCTAGAATCCCCTTAATTGGTTGTTGCCATTACAATGCAGTCTTAATCAACAGTTTAAAAGTTAGCAGAGTATTGAAAGACTGGCCCTTAGTGTGACGCTATTTTCCTTGGTGGCCATAAGATAACATCATAACATGGTGAGGCAACTAAGTTTATTTCAGAAACAAGACACGAGAAGGGTTAAATATTTCGAGGGATGATGTATGATTATAGTTATAAATGTAAATATCAATATGTCCACTAACACAGGAAGTTATGATGCAGATGTTCAGACACGACCCGTTAATTTGCCCTTTTAATTTGATACGTTTGAATCTTGCTTATTATTGATTAACGTGACGTTATTGCCTAAACAATATAAAATGTCACACGAGCTATAATATAACAAGAAATCTAACAGAGTGTGTTTCTATGCGTATTTTATTTCAATGAAACAATGCAAAGACGACGTTATGGAAACAACACCAACAATAAAATGCGGGGGAAACCTTTAAAGTTATCGCAGCCTGACGTGTTTTTTGTACTCTCGTGATATTTCAACTGATAAGGTAAGATGGAGCTTGATTTATACCAATTAGTATATTTAAACATCTCCCAGATAGTACATCAATACATTTAAGTAAAATTGTAATCATATGTTTATTTTTTTCGGTTAAATTTAAAATATTCATCATTTTACGGGGGAGTCATATAGAACTGCATTTGTACAGTGGTGGAATAAAGACCCTGTTATTCTGCCTCTCTCTGACTCATAACATTAACATGTTTTTATATGGAGCAGAGAGAGACAACCAGCACAGCTACTTTATTCCACGCTTGTACACACTTAATACATTTCCGCTGACATCAGCTATCAGCTATCAGCTATCAGCCATCAGCCATCAGCCATCAGCCATCAGCTATCAGCTATCAGCTATCAGCTATCAGCTATCAGCTATCAGCTATCAGCTGTCAGCTATCAGCTATCAGCTATCAGCTATCAGCTATCAGCTGACATAATTTCAAATTTCATTTCATAAGCCAATTGTTCTTTTTTGCCAGGGTTGAATGTCAATGGTTGAATTGACACAATTTATAGAAAATGAAATTTCAAATTTAATATCTAAGCAACTAATTTGGTAAATTTTAATAATGCCATGCAAACTTCTGTACAACGACAACTTAATTATTGACTAAACAATATAAAATGTCACCAGCTATAATACAACCTAAAATCTCTCACAATATGTTTCTATGGGTATTTTATTTCAATGAAACAATGCAAAAACGACGTTATGGAAACAACACCAACAATTAAATGTGGGGGAAACCTTTAAAGTTATCGCAGCCTGACGTGTTTTTCGTACTCTCGTGATATTTCAACTGTTTAGGTAAGATGGAGCTTGATTGATACCAATTAGTATATTTAAACATCTTCCAGATAGTACATCAATACATTTAAGTAGAATTGTAATCAAAATTTTGTTTTTTTTCGGCGAAATTTAAAATATTCTATATTTTACGGTAGTTAGAACTTCATTACTACAGACTTAATACATTTCAGCTTACATAAATATTATTTTCAAAATCAAAACATTTGTGTTCTCAAAGCAGGAAGAAATATGAACAAGGTGTTCATTCTGAAACAAAATCTAACGTTTTCCAATGTAAAATTTTATAAAGAAAAAAATTTATGGTATATCGTTAAAAGAGTGTTTTCTTCGTAAAAGAGTTCTACAGAAGGAGCATTAAAAGAAATATCTCGTCATTAAAATCACCAGGGAAGAATTTTAGTTGATATTGGGTTAAAATTAAATTGACAAATTTAGAAAATTATATCTCAAATATCAATTTTCCTTTATATTTATCATAGCAACTGATATTGTAAATTTTAATAATGCATTATTAGTTGCAAATGTAATTGTATTTGTTTAGTGTCAATGAAAATACAATAATCAAGTATCTAAAATGTCAACAATGATGGATATTTCGTTCATATGACATTTTGGGCCAATTATTCAATTGAATTGTAATACATTTGAAATCTAATTAATGTATTAGTTTATTGATTCCTAATTTGTGAATCTACAACCTTTATAGGAATTATAGGCTTTATAATTAATTGACATTCCAAGAGTAGTCACAACTTCTTTATCTCTTTTTAATGTTTAAATGTGTACGACTCCTATTTCCATTGGCAACAACCAATGACATTCATGGAATGATCCTTTTAACAGTCTGTTAGTTAACTATTTCTTTAAAACGTTATTGGAAACTAACCTGTAGCTGTAAAAAATTGATTTTCTGTAATAATGAACACTGCCGAAGGTTATTTGAAACTTAACTTGGAAAGTTACGATTGTACTAAGACGGGCAATGTTAGGACAGCAAGGCATATCAATATTATTCAGCAACTTCTTAGCTGACAGGTTACCGTGAATAGCGCTGATTTAACATTATGACTGCTATTCAAGTTAACATTTTCCAAAACGTCCTTAAATCCCGCCATTTTGCCGCTGTTCTGTTGGCCGATCTGGATGATATCAGAACTAATATCTCCTGCCATGTATTGACCTTTCTGTAGAACTATTTGGATGTTTGTTTGGTTTGTTTATTTACGAATTGTTACGATTTTTTTAAACAAACTTTATCTGGAAACAACTAAGCAGTGATTGGTTGTCTATTCACAAGCAACAAGTCAATCGTTGTCAGCATATGAAAGTTCCATTACAATTGGTTGCTCAACATAGTTATACTGGAATCGCTTTTCGGGAACTTTTGGGCTCGTATGCAAATTGTCATGTAAATTGTAAAATTTAAAACGGAATTTTCTTTTAATTGCAGTGAACCAGTCGAAATGCAGAGGAGGAACCGTCATCTAGTGAGACTTCGAGATGAACCCCCCGGTGGTGGAGAGGAAGGAGGACAGCGATCTGGCGCTATATCCACGAATTTGTCTATTTGTTTTTTTCAGCGATCTGGCGCTATATCCACGAATTTGTCTACGAGTTTTTTTCAGCGATCTGGCGCTATATCCACGAATTTGTCTTTTGGTTTTGCTGGCGTTGTGGATGTCGATGTTGAGGCTTCTCACGAGTCCAACGTGGCCGATGTTTCACACGTCGATCAGGACATGTGCGATTTCGATGCATATCGGCTACTCAACCAGGAGTCCGATGCGTACCACGAGTCTGACATCGCCGATGTGCCACACGTCGATCCAGACAGGTGCGATTTCGATGCATATCGGCTACTCAACCAGGAGTCCGATGCGTACCACGAGTCTGCCGTCGCCGATGTTCCACACGTCGATCCAGACAGGTGCGATTTCGATGCATATCGGCTACTCAACCACGGGTCCGAGGGCAGGGTCGTCTTCGATTCGCATCGTCCACTCAACCGTGCGTCCGATCATCGAGCTGAGGGCAGGTTCGACTCAGGACGCAGGGAGGATTCCGAGGAGGTTCCGCCACTCGTCATGGTCGTCTTACCGGAGACAAGAACCTTGGAGGATTCCGAGGAGGTTCCGCCACTCGACTTGGATTCACCGGTCGCCGGACCCAGCGGGGTCGTCAGGGTTACGCCGCCAATGACCGAGTTGGGAGACTGGCTTGAAGAGATCTGGGAGGACACGGGAGACACGCCACCTGCACCAGCAGAGATCGAGATGAAGAGGCAGTTCATCAGAGAGGGGGCCTCAATTGACAGCGTATTTACTGTCCCAATACCCGATCTGGTCAGCGCAGCGACGAAGAACGCCTCAACGGAACGTTCTCCAGTACCTGATCTACAGGAATGTTCCGAAGAGGACCGAGAAGCCGCAAGAAGGACTTGGTATAAACATTGGGGCTTAACTTGGCCGGTCAAGGAAGATGCCGAGGAAGACAGCAGGGCACCCGATACCAGCTATGAGCTACAATATCAGCTACGACGCATCGCCCCATCCATGGCCCTGGGACCGTCGGCGTTACCTCAGCACCAGGTTCAAAAGTCGACCGTCTCTCGAGCCATCGATTCAAAACGAACGATCAGGGTGGGGACTGACACTTCTTCCATCCCGACGTCTGAGGCGTCCGACGGAGGCTCCGAGGCGTCCGCGCACGAGCCAGGCCGTCGACGTAAGCACGTGCCGAAGAAGCCACTTACCCGAGGTACGCTAATGCAATGTTGTTACTCATTGTTTCTAGAGCACAATTTACTTTATACCATTTTTCACTATCATTGTGTATTCTTATTTGGGTTGGGGGCGGTAAGTCGCAGCAAATTGAGACAGCGCAATGGTAATTTGAGGTATAATATTTAATACCTTTTTGTCAAATGACTGGAAATAATTTAGGACTCTTTTCATCATCTCTTTTGGAATCTCTTTTCCTGGTAACCATAACCTATTGACACGTCAGGTCAGAGATAGCCAGGTCGTCGTTGACTAGTGTCAACTAGTGTTAACTGGTGTCAGGTATGCCTATCATACCTAATGGAAATCAGATATCAAAACAAAACTGATACATTTAAAGAGATCAGCGCAACAAGTATTCCTAAATTGTTCAAGAACCACTAAGGGCCAGTTTTTCATTGCCATGCTAACTTTTAAACAGTCAATTTGGACTATATTGCTATGGCAACAACCAATGACAATCCTCGAATGACCGAGTAAAACTTAACTACTGGTTTAGCAGACTGTTGAAAGACCGGCCCTAAAAACCAACCAACCAACACCAGACATTCTTCATTTTAGATAAAAAGTTTCAATATTTCGAACCTAGAATGCGCCAGCTTTTAAGAAAATCTCGATTTGAAACATTTGTCACATTCATCCTTGTAGGTTGAGCTCATCAATTACAAACATACTGTTCTGAATAATACATTAACATATTAATAACTTAACAGTGATGATGATAATGATGATAATTTGGGATGTTTATTTCTAGCTGAAAAGTTCTGCGATGGGGTCCAGCGCTATGTGTGTTGCCGCCCATGCAGGAAGACCCCCCAGTGAAGACTGGCGAATCTTCCTCCTCTACATCATCACACGCAGACGCCACTCAGTTCAACGCACGCTCCATGTGGCGAGTCCCTCCATCAGCATCAGCACCCTCCAAGAGTCACTCGCTACACTTCTGCGAAGAGCAAGATCCTCTCCCATCGGCAAGACTTGATAGCTGAGTTGACTTCAAGCTAAAAGAATTGCAAGATACCTCCCATCTGCAAGACAATTGATAGCTTACAGCAATGACATGCATTCGCAAGTCGATAAATTGACTGTAATATGTTTTAATAATGATAAATAAATTGTTTTCTACATGTTCCAAATGCGGATATATATTGAGATCCATTGTTGTTGTAATTTAGTCATTTATTCTGGTTGTAATAGCTGTGTCGTTACTAGACTAAAATATATGTGTGGGTATCTAAACAGTAAGTGCATCTTCAATCACCTGTCAAAATAAAGTTTCTCGAGTTTTTAATTTGAGAGGCACGAACAGCTTATCCACAAAGGAGGGCAGCAACGCTGAATTATTATAAAGATATTATCTCATACCCCACCCCAAAAATGAGGAAATTGGAAAAGTGGTCCAACATAGGCAACCTTCCCCTATATCAAAATTTGACGTCCTACTGCCCCCCCCCCCCCCCCCCTCCTCACACTCTGTGTTACATATTGGTGCACCCTCTTCCCCCCTAAAACGTGACGTCCATTATGCACAGCCCCCGGCCTCAGGAGCCCTGGTTCGATTCCGGGGTAAGCATTATTTTGGTATTTTTTAAATACACTTATGAACAGTCAAATGCTACTTGTTGCCATTACTCTCGTCAACAAACTAAATTCTATAAAATGCCAATAGATATCTTATAGTCCAGCTATGGACAAAATTCCAGTTGTGTCCAAAAGCGGATGATATTCGGATCTGATAAGAGACAAAGTTCAGATACAGAAATGATCTAATATTTCCATAAGGGCTAGCAAATAGGATAATTCAAAATGATTGAAACAGTGGAATTTAATTCAAAGTTAGTTAATCCGGCACAATTTAACTTTGGACTTGGTAATACCAGGCCCATGTAATTATTTATGTTGTATGACTAATTAATGTTTCAGATATCACATTTTGTAGGTGACACATTCGTAATTACTTCTAAATTTAATTACCACCTCCAGCTCTCATCAATATCACACATAACAAAGCTAAAGTTCTACTTGATCTGAGGGAAGATTATTTTTCAATTAAAACAATAATAGGTATTCACATATAAAGAGAGATTTAAAAACGGAGCAATCCCTAGAGGCTATTTTTAAATGAACGTTTAAATTGGACTGAATTTTAATATTGCCTCAAGGGAAATAGAAAATGTGTGTTTTCAATATCTTTTCCCGCCATTGTTTATAAGTTGATCCAGAATTTCAAATTGAAAACATCATTCGATTATCAATATTTAACTAACCTTGTGTCATACGTGATCGAACAAACGTTTTTCAAATCATTATTTTCGTTTTCTATGTGATTCAACGATTGCTCTTTCGTGCGACAGTTTAACGAAGTTTGTTTATAGAGAGGGACATGTTTATTGTCTTGAAGTTTTGTATTGTTTTTGGCGAGGGTGGGGGGAGAGTGTAAGAATGGCGGGAAGCAATCTACCACGCAGATAAATTGCATTTCAAATACACCAGTGGCGCTTGACAAAATGTCGTTTACAAATCCTCGCCAAAAGATATCTGGATTGTACACCCAGCAATCAGAAAATTGTATTTGAATGAAACGGTTTGGCTGCTGATCAAGTTCCTTGACAATCAATCCTTGTTGTTATTATCAATGAAATCAGAGCTCACCTACTAGAGGTAGATGACGAGTTTGCCTAGACTTCCTCGGTTGATGCCATCACATTTTTTTCAGCCAATCCATCTTTCCAATACCGTTTTTATCATTTGTTGAGTGTACATATACACATCTTAGTGCACAAAATAACACTCAGGGGAGCGAAGCGCAATCGGAAGCGACGTGTAACATTCACAGCACGGGCCTCCACAACCCGACTCCCGAGAGATATTCAGCCCAACGGCAGCAACTGGAAGCAAGTCTTGAACGACGATCAAAGGTTGCCGACCCCTAGGATATAGATTTTGAACCAGTTCAGTAACTGCTTCAAAATTAGACATTGCACCGTTGAACCGAACAACTTCAAATTTTGTCTCGTTTTGAATAATTGTAAAATGTATTCACCGAGCTTAAAAAAAAACTTAATCACTGATTCTTTGACGCATTCAATCAGTGGTTATCTTAGCTATTTCAATGTATGTTATAGCTTAGAGGAATAAGTGGTCAAAGGTTATAGAGCAGCAACTAGCACATTAATATCGCATGCAATACGAATCCTGCTCGCTTATCAACGCGTTACTCAGAGTGTTCCTATAGTAGGTACAGGGCAGGGGCGGATCTAGCCTCTTGTCATGGAGGGGGCGATTTTGGAAAATATGAAGGGTATGAGTGGTATCTCCAGCCACGGGCGTCCGCAGAATTTTTGTCAGGGGGTGGAGGTAATGCAAGGACAACAATTGTCCCACGGGCTAAGGGGGGTGTGGGGGGCGAGCCCCCCACCCTGCCCCGCAGGGCGTTTTTTGGTTTTTGGACACTTTGAATCAAATTTTGAGACGTTATGAGGTGTATTTTGTAGAACAATTCATTATTTTTTAGGCTTGGACACTTTGGGATAGTGGCCCCCACCTTACCCCGCAGGGTATTTTTTGGTTTGTTGACACTTCGAAATTAATTTTCTGAGTTTTTTGTTTAGAAAATGAAACTATGCGTAAATAACACCACCAAATTTGTATGCTATCCTGACATCCTTCCCCCCCCCCAGTCACCCCTGTGGAAGCCCATGCTTTCATCCGCCAAAGGCCTATCGCCGAAGGCAATTTTTTTCGAAATATTGAAAAAACATTTAGTTTTAAGGCACTTTTAGAGCAAAGATTAAACCTTGCCAAAAAACAAGCCATGATTACGATATTTTTGTAAATTTGACGAAATGAAAAATCAACCTGCTGATCTTAATAGAAGGTGGAGGAGGAATCATGGGGGGGGGGGCGATCGCCCCTTCCGCCCCTCCTTGGATCCGCCCCTGGTACAGGGGTGGAATAAAGACCCTGTTATTCTGCCTCTCTCTGACTCAGAACATAAACATGTTTTTATATGGAGCAGAGAGAGACAACCAGCAAGCTAGTGTTCGTACTGTCTTTCTCATAAGAGCACAATGTATTGTACAAAAACAAAAACTTGTATATAGACTGCCAAGCACCTTTCCCCCTAAAAGGATTGAGATCTAAAAGAAGGTCGCAGCAATAATATATTGTTGAAACATTTTCGCACTTAAAATTCGTGAAATCATTTCGCCCAGTTCCTGCCGCCAAGCACAACATTATAAACCAAACATTGTACCCAAATTTGAGATGAGAAAAAACCTCTAGGTGAACCGTCATAGTATAAACTTTAAAACAATTATACTCATTTAAAACGAAAAATAGAAAGTATTCAAATTTTAAAAACGTCAACAAAATCAATTTAAAAACATTTTTTTTACGTAACTTAAAATAAAAATTAAAAAAAATTATTTAAAATTTAATTAAAAAAAAAATTAAAAGTAAAAAAAATAAAAATAAAGCTTGGCGCATTGTGTCAAGGAGGGGGCAACATAAAAAGAAGATGTCGACCAAGGAGACGACGAAAGAAAGAAGGAAGAAGAAGACGATGAAGGAGAAGAAGGAAGAAGTCAACATGACGGTGCAAATTCAATGCGCCAACCTTTATTTTTATTTTTTTTACTTTTAATTTTTTTTTTAATTAAATTTTAAATAATTTTTTTTAATTTTTATTTTAAGTTATGTAAAAAAAATGTTTTTAAATTGATTTTGTTAACGTTTTTAAAATTTGAATGCTTTCTATTTTTCGTTTTAAATGAGTATAATTGTTTTAAAGTTTATACTATGACGGTTCACCTAGAGGTTTTTTCTCATCTCAAATTTGGGTACAATGTTTGGTTTATAATGTTGTGCTTGGCGGCAGGAACTGGGCGAAATGATTTCACGAATTTTAAGTGCGAAAATGTTTCAACAATATATTATTGCTGCGACCTTCTTTTAGATCTCAATCCTTTTAGGGGGAAAGGTGCTTGGCAGTCTATATACAAGTTTTTGTTTTTGTACAACATGTCACACGAGGTGGAAGTTTACAGCAGCTTTAATTGATCATCGAGTGTTACCTATCTTTGAATTGCTAATGCTTTGATGTGTTATTTCATTTCATGTTGATAAGAAAATTATTGGTAAACGTCAACGAAGTCATGTTGTGGGAAACTACCTACTTCGGGAAATAGCATAGGCAGTATAGCAACGACATTGTTGCAATACACACACACATCCAAACATTCTAATTGACGAGATCGAATTGTTCGTTTTACAAGCTAGGAAAGTAGTTTGGTAAATAGCTCACTAGCAGTTGCAATTACATTGAGATAGGTATTCATCGTTTACATTTCCGTCCCGTACGCCATCCGTGTATGTTTATAGTGGAGAACTGCGCCCGTGTACCTATACTTCATCTAGGTACTTCAGCTACCGACTTCATCATTGTTCGGATTCTTGAATAATGAAAGTGTTTAAAATATTTAATCGCCTAATTTACCGTCCATTAGTAAGCAGTAGTTGCAGTATGCTTTCTTTGTTTTTCATGATATTTATTGTGTTTTAATTTTCGTTTACTCCCCCCCCCCCCCCCCCCCCCCCACCTCCCCGGCTGTGGGTGGGACGACGTCGAAGTTAGTACGCCGCAATTAAAATTAATTCAAACAAATGATGAATTAAAATAAATGTGTTAAAAACAAACGCAAAGACCTTTCTACCTTTGACCTGATGGTAGGTTCCATGCTTACTTGTGCTCGGGCAACAACAATTTAAAATTATTCGTCCTTGACGGTTTGTATGAAAAAGCTAATTATTCAGTATAATTACTGAATAATAGCGAGGTAGCGAGGCACATGTGTTACGGGGCTTGCCCTATACTCGCTACCGGTAAGTGTACCTCTGTATGTATGTACATTTTAAAATAAATAATAATAATAATAATAATCTTTTTACAGGGAACAAACACCAATTAAACGCTCTTGAACTAAGAGTTCTTATCAACGTAGTCCAGGAGATGCGAGAGTTTGAATTGAGTGTCCATTGATGACATTGCTGGCTATCTACCTTTGACGGCTATGATTGACATACAGAATACATTTTCCACTTCCGGTTTGAAATTTTTGTTTTTTCTTGAAGTGGAGTGTCTAGCAATACATTGTCTTTAATGTTGCCAAATTTCAAAACTGTCGATGGACCCGTTTGACTTTTGAAAAAAATTAAAATTTAAAATTGGATAAATTCACTTCCGGTCAAAATATTTCAGATTTTCTTTCAGAAGTACGCGTGAGAAGGGGGACTCTATGTGTCTACCAAATTTCAACTCTCTAGACCAAACCGTGCAATCTGTAGAAAAGGGCAAGCAAATCGACGTGCCTAGCTAGCTAGCTAGCCAGCCAGCCAGCCAGCCAGCCAGCCAGCCAGCCAGCCAGCCAGCCACCATGAAAGTCAATCCTTGCATGTTTGAGGCCCAAAATTCACCCCGAAGGGATGATCGCAGCACTTTGATATTTGGTTAGGTGTTGTCAGGTGGCTAAATATACCCGATAACCATGATTTTCAACTTTCATTTCTCACTGCATGTATGCCTGTCGACACCTCGTTTCGACCACTTAAGCCGTTGCGGTATAAGTCTCTGGTAGTAGCTCGCACGTTGTATTAGAGCGGTGCTTGGCAGCGTCGAGCTAACGCCCGACTAGATATAGTTATGAATGTAATTTATGAATAAGATTTTTCTAAATTTATTTTGAATGAAATAGCTTTAAAGAAAAGTCCTTTACGAATACTAATTTTACCCTGGGGAAGTCTTCTTCGAACGGGTTGTGTGCTTACTCATTATCTTGAAGTATACAATTTTACAATAAATAGTGTGAAAATAAGTTATTTGAAAATACAACTGTGCTAGAAGACAGCCTCCTACTGCAGCAGAATCTGCAGAATCTGATTCTGCAAAATCTGCAGAATCTGTTTTACATTCTAAAACAAGTGTCATCTACGTACATTTGTATTTCTTTTGTGTCAAGACAACATAGGAAACCAAACCTCTGATAATCACAACACAACCCCCACCCCTTATCCACCAGCCACTGAATGTTTATCTCTAGATCTGAATGTGCTTTGTGTATTTTCCAAGCAATGGATTCACGATATTAATTGACCTTTTATTATTTGTTTATTGATTATGGTGTGTGTGTGAGGGGGGGGGGGTGTTTATGTGTTTATTACGCATAGATCATACAATCAATTAGTCTACCGGTCCTTATTCCTGATGATGATGGCATATTGTTGATACATCTAATTGATTTATTGTTTGCGTTTCGATATTTTAGACAGAATGAATTATTTCGTGCATTTAGGTAGGTATTCTTTTAAAAATGCCATTACATATTGTTGAACATGTTTGTAAGCTCACAGACGGAAGATTCCGCGTGAGGCAATCGATTGGCGTCAGAATACAATACTATTGTTCATTGTGCGTAGTTAACCTATTATTCTTTATTCTACACAAAACGAAGTTTCCATACTCTCGAAACCGAAATAAATTTAGACATTATAATATTCATAGGTACGTGAAGTAGTAGAACAAAAGATTTCATTATGAAACGGAATCGATGTCTGTTATTCGTTTGTTGTCTCAATACTTGGATATCCATAATAACTATCCAAACGAGTTTTCTCAAATGGTTGATACTACGTCATATTCTGTCGTCATATTGAGGTATATTTGAGGTTTGAATCTTTCAATGTGACAAAATTATGAAGTTCACCTAGAATTCTACGAGCGGCTAGAGACAGAAGGTGCTCCAGCCGGCGTAGGGCGCGCGCATAAGTTTTACTGGGCAGCCTAAGGAATAAAACTCTCTATGGGTCTAGACAAAGTCGAACTGGCGAAAATTAAAACTGTGCAACTTAAAAAAATAACTCTATGGTTAGGCAGAATTAAAACTTGTAAAAATTGCAAATAAAAAAGTACGACCCCGGCCGGTATCGAACCGGCGACCCCTAACACCGTAAGCCAATGCACTGTCTATTGCGCCAACAGGACGGCGATACTGTATGCCGTTCGTAACCACTAAACTAGCAAATGGGCGAAGATTTCAACAAGACGCAATGTCGCTCGTCATACCTGCAGCATTACCTACGAACCTGATACTATCTGTGATCGCGATGGCGATGTTTCGGGTTATTGATGATCTACACAGCATCCCTCGACCTCTCATTTGAATATATATACTGGAAGGTATCATCGCTTACACAAATTAAAAAAGGATGATGTGAAAAAAAAGTTTTTCTAGGATCGGGAATCGAACCCGTTATGCAGGAACACAAGCCAGCTGCCTCCGATAATTCAGCTATTCAGGCCGACAGGATATGTGGAGTTGACAGCGAAGCTGCTGTGTTGGTAGATGAAGGGGAAGAGCGGAACGCTTAATATTGATAATTTTTCCACTTCCGGTTTGAAAATTTTGTTTTTTCTTGAAGTGGAGTGTCTAGCAATACATTGTCTTTAATGTTGCCAAATTTCAAAACTGTCGATGGACCCGTTTGACTTTTGAAAAAAATTAAAATTTAAAATTGGATAAATTCACTTCCGGTCAAAATATTTCAGATTTTCTTTCAGAAGTACGCTTGAGAAGGGGGACTCTATGTGTCTACCAAATTTCAACTCTCTAGACCAAACCGTGCAATCTGTAGAAAAGGGCAAGCAAATCGACGTGCCTAGCTAGCTAGCCAGCCAGCCAGCCAGCCAGCCAGCCAGCCAGCCAGCCAGCCAGCCAGCCAGCCAGCCAGCCCCAAAGTCAATCCTTGCATGTTTGAGGCCCAAAATTCACCCCGAAGGGATGATCGCAGCACTTTGATTTTTGGTTAGGTGTTGTCAGGTGGCTAAATATACCCGATAACCATGGTTTTCAACTTTCATTTCTCACTGCATGTATGCCTGCCGATACCTCGTTTTGACCACTTAAGCCGTTGCTGTATAAGTCTCTGGTAGTAGCTCGCACGTTGTAAGATAGAGCGGTGCTTGGCAGCGTCGAGCTAACGCCCGACTAGATAAAACGGTAGGAACACTTGGATGTGGGTGTACATTACGAAAAAACTAGCTGTTGTATCGCATATACATTATCAAAAATCTGAATGAAGACACATAATTAAGCGAGCGGAGCGAGCGTCTCCACTTGAAACTTATGACATAAATCTCTGTTTTTTTTTGTGTGTGTGTTTTTTTGTGTTTTTCTCATTAACTTTTAAACGAAGTAAGAGATCTGGCCAATTTTTTCACGAAACATGAATTACTATCCAGTGCAGAAGCTAATGATTTCCAGCAAAATCGATCTATTAGTTTCGTCGGAAACTTGATTTGTAGTCTGTACTTATCTTGGCAAAATGAAAGAAACTCAACTCTGTGTGCCAATAAAACTAGAATAGTTTGTCCAATCACCACCAAATTTTGCATTGTCATTACTCATTGGTACCAGCATTATAAGTGTTTTTTGTGTTATGTAAATTTTCTGATTTACACCTATAACAAGCATCTTGTTATTGCCCGGCGGGCAATAAGGCCCACCTTTGAAAAAACCACCTTATCAATCGAAATGAGTCTAGGTGGTAGCGCATATTGGAAGATGTATAGAAGCGAACACCGTGTTGAAAATTTCGCGCCTTATGGTCGCTGGATCAGCTGTGATGACAGATCAAAAAATTTCTGACCCGGTTTTGGAACTTTTTATTAATTTTCATCGTTTTGGTAAATAAATATGAGAATGATTCTTAATTTAATTAACTTTAACAACCTATGTCACATTACAACATATATTTAAGATTTATGAATATTGTTAAGTAAATTTTCTAATTTACACCTTTAACAAGCATCTTGTTATAGGGTGGGCCTTATTACCCTACTAGGGGGTAAGAAGGCTCACTTGCAGACCTTTTTTTAATTGAACTTAATTTGTATTAAATCTTATTAATAATATTAAATGTAACAAATTTTAAGTTGATAATAAAGGTTGTGGGTACAATGCTGAATGCAAGCTACTTTTGTTTGAAAAATATTCATATCCCTTGAAGCAAATAAATAATTTGTGTTAGGTGGGCCTTAATACCCTCCTGTACCTTATATGTTTCTGTGCGTTTGGTACGGAATTCCTGTTGGACATATTTGACACACATATTACATCGCATGCAATACGAAGGCTCGCTTGTCAACGCGTTATAATGAGCGTTTTCCTAGTAAAATATAAAATAGGTAATAAAATATTGAAGAATACCTTTAATGTCAATAGTATATTTCTACACGATTTTGTAGAAAATCGATTTCTACCTACACGAATGTTGAAATCCAGACCTGAATATCGAGTTTGGGTTCGAAGTCAAACGAAGTGAGCTGCGATTGAAAATCTTATAGTTTAATTTAGAAACACAGACAATCACAACTTGAAGAAATTGTCGTATCACTGAGTGATGGAATTGCAATGTGGTGATTGCTGATTGATCATTTTGGCCACCCAACACCCACCTCCTAGGGTGGCCAGTCGGAAAGTGGTTTTAGATACCTCAAGGTACGTACTATGTACTACATTACACTTGCCTTTTAATGGAACTATCTCCCAAGATACACAAAGTCGATTTTTTAACCTTTTTGGAATATATTTTTATTTTTTTGCGACCTTAATTACAAACAACATTTATATATTTGATAACGGCATTACTCTTGGCATATTTATTGATATATTTTCGACATTTTTTTATGGATAAAATACATATCAAAATTTTTGAAATCAGAGGGTATTTCATATCAATCGACCCAATCGATGTCAACGATTCGCAATGAAAAGTTGTATTGTACGTAATGGTAATTTAATTTTGGGTATATTATAACCAATATTATTAGGGAATTTTTTTTTGCTTCCAGTTTATTGCAGCTGTCGTTTTTTATGGATAGTTTTTATTTGTGAGCTAATGGAAGAAAATAGCTACAATCAGAATATTCCATTATGGAACAGCGGCATACGAAAATTGATTCGTATTTCTTGGTAGGATGAAAACCATTGAATACAAATTTTGAGTAATTTGATAGTAGGGTTGCATTACCTACTCTAAAAAAATTTAGGTATGGTAATCAAGTAATTGAAATGTTTCTTTTTCAAATTCGAGTAATTTTGTATTTTAGTTATGAACCCCCTTTTAAATTTAACAAATAAAAAGTCCTTCAGTCATTACGATTTGCTTGTTTGGCGAGCGAATCGAATTGTCTGAAAATTGTCTGAAATTGTCCGATTTGTCTGAAAATTATATTCAAATATTGATCAAATATTGATCAAATAATATTTTGATAAATAATCAAATATTGATCATGACAATTGACTGGTTGACAATGTTAATTTATTTGCAACTACTTAAATTTACAACTAATGAGACACATTTTAAAATTAAACTCGACAAGTGGAATTTGTTGAAATTTCAGTCTACACGCCACAGTGTATTAAAACATGCATGTTACATGTATGCCAACTTTCACTTTGATCGGAGCTTCAGTATGACTTAAGCTGCGTTTACAGTCCGCTAGTGCAACGGTTGCTTGCAGCCCGCAACGCGTATTGACCAATCAGGAGCCAAGGCCACCTGTGTCGCAGCGACACGGCGACGCGGCACAAAAGATAAACATGGTTCATCTTTTTCGGTTGCGGCTAGAGATTATAACTGCTGTGATTGCTGATATGTGTTGCTTAATTTCTTGTATTTTACAAACAATATACCACAAGAAGAGTATTTTTAATTTTTATAAACATTGGACATATTATGTAGTGCAAATGATTTATTTTCGCTTCTTTAAAATCTAACCTTGAAACGATTCTGTGCATGTTGCTTCTAGCAGCAACCGTTGCTCTGGCGGACTGTAAACGCAGCTTTATGGAAGCAGAGACCGAAAAGAATTGAAACAGATACCCACGCTCAGCAAAAGAGAGTCGCTCCCCAGGCGCGTAGGAACTAAGTTTGTGAGGAGGGAGGGGTAATAATATTGTAAAATAACTTGAGCTGGAGATACTAGTGTCCTCGAAGACAATGGGGGGTCTGAGGGGAAGGCCCCCAGCGAAATCAGTTCGGGGCTCAAAAAGATTGAACTTCGCAGCCATGAATTTGGTGCATTTCTATGCGATTTTAACAATTTTTTATCATATTTTATCTCGACTTATAATTGTTTAAAAACATAAGGAGGGTAATTGAATCCGAGGGGGGGATTCCCTCACCCCATTCCTACGCGCCTGGCAATCCCGCAGTGAAATCCGTGCTATTCTAATGTTTTCTTAGGTCACACGGGATTTTTGGATCGGCCATTCGGAACTTCGGCAACTTGGGAAGTTTGGAAC
>OW203767.1:20271679-20336185 GCA_934045905.1 Leuctra nigra | reverse complement strand
AAGGATAGCACATTATTTGGAAGATTTCATATTTTGTAGTTTTTTCTTATTTTATAGTTTCTGTTCAGTATCTTTAAATTTTCTTGAGAATATGTACTCATTTGTAATGGTCTTCATTCATGAGTACATTTGTGTATCTTGGATTGATTTCTATATCTTTTTTTTAATATTAATATTTATTATCGCTTTGTAAACTTGTTTTATTTATACAGGATGTTTTAAGGCGATAATATTGACGAAATATTACAACAAACCATTATAATAGTTTCCCAAGAAACATAAATGTATTAAAGCAATTTAGTATTTTATCGTTGTGTACGTTATAAAAAATGAATTGCAGCCACATGTCTTTTGAACGGTTGAACCAAGATTATGGCCGAGCTCTTCTTGCAAGCCATATCGTGCGCAGAAATGTCCTCCGATGTCACTAAGCGGAGTTTAAGGTGGCTATTAAACGACGCTTACAAGATGACAGATCTTTGCACGTAGTTTTCAACCTGCGCTGCGTGGAATAATATCGAGATCACATCTTACATCGTCAAGGAGGCAACTGGAGCAGGGCTGCACAACACGAATGTAAACTTGACGCAATGTGAAAACATTTTATTATATTCGTTGTCGTTTATGATTCACATTTCGTCATTATAATTACAAAACAGCTTATTCGAACAAATAAGCGATACGTGATGGAGCCTCTTCTGGCAGGAAACTTTTTAGATGCACTTTTTTATTTTGAAGTTCGAAAAAGGCCGTGAAAAAGGAGAAACAATTGAAATTGACATTTAGTTACACGTTTACTTTTTCAGCCATAACAAACAACTAAACAAATTTAATATAATATATGTATATAAATATCCCCCTGATGTCCTCCATTATCCCCCCTTTGTCTAGTACGAAATAATCCACCAGAGGTCAGCCTTTTTCCTTTTTTTCTCGAATTGTTAGTGACATATCCAGATTTTTCATTATATTAATTCATTATTTTAGGCAAATATTGATTTAATACGATCAGTTTATACCGCCTTCAAACATTCTGGAAATGTGACTAAAGAGATTTTAAGGTTACAGAGACGATTAGTAATTTAGTAGCTACTCTCGTGCCAAATTCATCACAAAGTTACTTTTAGCTCAGAGAGAGAAAAAGGCGAGCCGATTCTGTAACTAACACTAAAAGGTTTTAAAAATGTAGTTTGTCCGATCCTCTTTAATCTCAATACCAGCAAGGCAAGTAATTCCTTGTAAGTGGTACTTTCAGTCGAGAGTACATATTGTGGAGGTCATCCCCTAATAGACCAGACCACTTCATTCCTCTTTCATCATCATCATCTCCCAATCACCATCATTCATTCGGTCGCTTAGCCTAGTTGCAGGACAGCACGACATTAAGATGGCTGAGTAGTGAGTTCGACCTTGAAGAGTTTTGCAATCGATTTTTATCAATATCTTTTACCAATGTAATTGTTAACAAAATAGGGTTTTGTACGAGTATTCAGAACAGTTCAATGAATATAATTTCATAGTTTGGAATAAGTTATTAGTTTTATTTTGTCCAACAGATGTTTAGTGCCATAATTATACTAATTTTCGGGCACTAAACGTGTGTAGGCCAAAGTAAATCTAATAAACCATTACAAGCTATGGAATTATTTTCATTGAACTGTTCTGAATACTCGTACAAAGCCTTATTTTGTTAACAACTACTTTGGTAAAAGATATTGATAAAAATCGATTAAAAAACTCTTCAAGGTCAAACTCACTACCCAGCCGTCTTAAACACTGCTATCAACTTTAATTTATTCCCCATTTATTTGTCTTGTCTCCACTCCATCCCCTTTAACATTCGCATCTTGGTCTTTAAATATTATACAACAATATTGTGCATGAATTTGTTCATCCCTTCTTCATGAACACATCGACGTTGACTACATTAATATCCCACTCACTCTGTTTATTCCATATTCAACCTCGCGCTTTTGTTTGCCACCATGTAGGGCACAATAGGTCGTCCATTGCATGGCTGACCAAGTGACATATGTTAGAGATGCTGCAAGATATCAGCTGGACCATAGCAAGAGCTTCGAACAACTTGCAAACTTTTCAAACATCGACAAAGTTGTTGCAAAGTTGGAAATAAAATGTATCATGAAAGCTTAAATAGCTTGGAGAGAAAAATTGTTTTCGGACCAGAATTTAGAAGCTTTCAGCGAAAAAGAGATATAAAATCGTGTTCTCTTTTAAACCGTTTTGGTTTATATGTAGCTAATCAGCTGTTTTGGTTTTAATTTCATTGTTATATTACGAAATTAATTTAGATATTTTGATACTACCTATTATGATGTTTGTTTAAACTAAACTCAACAATCTGAAGTTTGAAATAGATGTTGATCAATTGGTATAAATACGTGAGATTCCTTTATCTTTCCAGTTAAGTTTCAAAAAAATAAATTGTTCTAGCTTTCCAATAATGTGAGGTTTTACAAGCAACAGTATCTACTCTATGATCTCTTGGGTAAGTATTCCATTTCTTTCCGTGTTCCTAGAACCAGAGCTATTAAATGCACTGATATCAGCACTCGAGTGACCAGAAAAGATTACTGATATTTTTGTCAACTCCTAAATATAATACGTGGCATCTGAAAATTCCTCGTATTGTTTTAAAGTGGCTTAATTGAAACAAATTGGTATTATTAATCAACGATTAACAGTTAAGAGTGAGAAGTCAAATTATCTTGATACACCAAATAAATAAATCATTCCTACCGTATTGCACACGTTATTTGTATAATTTAGAGTAATGATGCAACAATGGACGGTTATATTTTATCAACTCACACATCAATGATTAATGAATTAACAGGTCATGGGTTTATTTCCAGAGATATAGGGGGGGGGGGGGGGGTTACTGATCAGGGTTTTTCATGAATACTTGACTTCTAAGTGCAGCATTTTATTTCATATTTAGTTTTTGTATGCCTTTTCTATTAACAATTGCATTGGATCTGCAATTTTAACATTCATTTTCATTTCCAAATCAAATCAACTCCATCTTGCAACTTTTCATTCGATATTTTTAAACAAATAAATTACGCAAACAAACTCGATGATCAAAACTTATTTATAATATTTCAATAAATTAGCAAAACGAAGCAGAAAAACATTTGTCTATTGGCTCCTAAAAGTATCAGAGTGGCGCGTTTTTTTGAAATAATTCACATGCAGTTTGGTTTCCAGATATCTATTGACGTGTGCAGGGTGCGAATAGATGGGGGGGATTTCCCCCCTCTGGTTTTCTCATCCCCGGCTCTGTTTCCCAATAAAGCATCCCAGGGGGGGATAGAGTTTCCCCCCCCCCCCCCCTCTGTAAAATGGTTGACTTTTAATCAACAAAACAATAGATACCTTCTTTTTTTCTGAAATAAATCTAAAATTATAAAAAAAATTGTCACACAAAACAACTGTCAAATTGCCTTTATTAGCAAATCAGCAGTATTTGATAAGATTTATTTTACTTGCCCACCACTTCTGAATTCCCTTTAAATTAAAAGCAATTCCTCTTTTATAATTAAATGCCATTTGTCACGTTGAAAAAGGGCTTCAAACAGTGTACAAATCGCTTAGAAATGCACCAAATCCAATCTAGAAATTCAAAATTTCCCGGGGCTATGCGCCCCGGACCCGCATGGTACTGGGAGACCCTCTCCCCAGACCCCCCATTGTATTCGTGGGCAATTTTTTTCCGCCTTTGCTATATTTCCCAACAATCTCGGAATTTTTATATTGCCTATCCCCCCCTCTGGAAATTGAACAATTCGCACCATGGACGCGTGTAACTTATTGTTGACACACGTCAATAGGTACGTGGAAATCAAACCGCAAGTAAAATTTTCGTAGAAACCAGAGCCTCTCAGATACTTTATGGAATCATCCTGAGGATGAAATCAATGTAAAATAAGTGCTTGCTAACTTTTTCTGTTAGCTAGCTATCAAGAACTTTAGCAAGAGGTACAAAAACCGAACCTAACAGATCTAACTTCCAGGGGTTGTGAATTTAAAGCAGTGTAAATAAGGAAATTGTACCAATGGTCATTTATGGTTCTGATTTTCATGTTGGTTTTATTTTAACGTAACACTGAGAGGTTACGTTATTTTTTCAAAACAAAAATAAGATAATATAACAACGAAAGGAGCTTTTAGACTCAACGAAGGTGTGTGTATATAGTGTGTCTATAGCGACGTATTGTGTACATAGCAAGAGTGTTTTGTCAATAACAAAACATTACACAAGGGTTTTGTTGAAGGTGACATAATTTCCTGGTGTATGATGCAGTACCTACCAATGCCACCAAGTAGTGACACAATTTTAATATACATCAGTTGAGAATTTACACTTAAGGTCACTAGAACATACGTAATGTACTTATATTGTTCCGAATTTGTAATTATTCTCTTGTGGAAACTGGGTTAATTTGTGGAACATCGTTTACGTGGCAATATCACCTGCTCCCACACTTACTAATGTTTCGAAAACAAACACCAATATTCACACAATCATGGAAATTATTAAGGGCGCTCATACTATTTTCCCGCCAACGGTCGGTTTGGATCGTTTTTAGAGCGAAATACAAAATATAAATTTCCATATTTGGCAAACGGTTATGAATATCGAAAAAGCAAGAAAGACATGACATATTGTATTGAACCTTTATCTACATTTTCATCGCTTACTGTCATACTTTTGCTCCTACTATGTGGTCAGCATTAGTCGGGCACGAAAAAGCTCCGAAGCTCGTCCGTTTTTTTCATCGCTCAAACGAAGCGTTTTCGTGCCCGACCAATGCTGACCACATAGTAGGAGCAAAGTTATGACAGTAAGCGATAAAAATTTAGATAAAGGTATTCATAACTCGTTCGATATTCATAACCGTTTGCCAAATATGGCAATTTATATTGCGTATTTCCCTCTAAAACCGCTCCAAAACGACCGTAGGCGGGGAAAAAAATATGTCCGGCTTTAAGAGGGCTTGGTAGTGAGCGTGGCCTTGACGAGTTTTTTTTTCACATTTTCGGGTTCTAAACACCTGTTGGACAAAATAAAACTAATAACTTATTCCAAACTATGAAATTATTTTCATTGAACTGTTCTGAATTCACGTCCATAGCCCTATTTTGTTAACAATTACACTGGAAAAAGATATTGATAAAAATCGATTAAAAAACTCTTCAAGGTCAAACTCACTACCCAGCCGTCTTAAGAATCTATTCATGGGACGATCCTCAAGATCATTATAAATGTAATGTTCTGATTTGATTTCGTTCTTATTGTGATTATGCAACAGAGTCTATGAAGGTTTTGTTTGTAACTTGATTCATCGATCGCTACGTCAAAACAAGAACGAAGAGAAATATAACGATGACAGAAATATTCGGATATATTGTGTGTCTTGACTTGTATTTCACTGCTTCTATGAAAGTCTATTTCTGTAATACCTCGGTCGCGACAGCACTTAGCCGGGGGAAATTTGATTTGAGTATTGCTAGCTTTACATTTGAAAGGGAAATTATACGAAATTAAAAGTATCGACGTCTTCTTCTTGATTTAAAAGTTAAAATGTAAAAGTCGAAAGTGAAAGTATCAAAGGATTTGAACTGGCGATACAATTATAGTAGTTCAACATTTGTCTCTACTTCATTTATATTATATTATATCTGCATTTATTTGCCATACGTATCTCATTGAAAATAGTTTGAAATCTGTATTGTGGTTTGTGGTTTTAGAAAGGATCGTCTATGTTTCATTTTGAAATATGTTCCGTACTAAAACTTATTATCATGAATAACGTAATTCAAAAACATTCTAAATTAAAGGCCTACGTTTTTAATTCGTTACATATTTAAACGTATACCTCAGAGGTAAAGGGCCGTAAGCTCAAAAACTAGTAATTTTGCCTTCGTCCAGTCATTGTACCAAATGGTGACATCAGTTATTTTGTACGAGAATAATTCAATGTAATTTTATTCTAGACTTCAGACAAATTACAATTATTGATAGAACTTGGTTACACAATTCCAATAGTGAGCAACTCAAATCGAGAAAATGGACATGAGGCCTTCTACCATTGAGGTACAGAAAAGTTCTCGACACAACTTTATAATCCACCCGTCAAGTATTTTAAAAAGCGTTTTACCTAAATACTTCCCCAGCACTGCATTAACTGCAGTTTAAAAGCTTATTTAATAACCTCTTCGTGTGTCTGTGCCGGCATTTTGTCGCGACGTGCACGGAATGGCGGATCGCGGCGGTAACGTGGGAATCAAGCGACGACTAATGACTCAAATGACAACGCGCGTGCCGATGCGTGAGTCGTTTGTCACGAATCATGACTCACTGCACGAGTCAGTAGAGTACTTAGTAACTAGGTGCACATACTCGTATTCAAAGCATGCACACAGCTTATTTTATTATAAATCTACAATTAGAGATTGGATTTGACTGGCAAATTCTTTTTAGGTCAATATGACCGGTTAATTATCGGTTATTTCTTTTGGAAAAGTTGAGTGATCTACTTGAAAGTAGAAATAACGAATTTTTTCTCTCTCATGGAAAAAATGCAAAATATTGTGTCCTTGGATGTTATAAAAAATAGTATATAAAAAGGAATGAAAAATTCACATAATCTTCTGAAAACACCTAAGAGAGGAGTTCTCCTACTCTACCCTTTTTTACATTAATTAAAATTTGCTATTTAGGGCCATTTCATATTTCTATCAAAATAATGTCCAGATCGACTACACACAAATAACAAATCACTACATTGAAAATGAATGTCAACAATAATTTCAGCATGACTGAAATGCATAAAGAAAACAGAGAGATTAATGTTGAATGGAAACGATGGCTTCGCTGGTCTCATGACAAGAAATCCTTAAGATAGCAAACAAAACTGGGTCAATGTCAGAAAGTCAATTAATTATAAAAGTAATATATTTCTCTGTCTAAAGTGAAAATCCTCCGTGTTTGGAATAAAGAAGCGTCCAGACAGCAAAACAATAATCAAGTGTAATAATCACGTCCGTATTTGAGTCATGCCGGTTGAAATCTCCTGACAATTCATTCATTTAATTAATTCCAGAGTTAAATTACTACCCGAAGAATAAAGTGTACCTACATCAATAACATTCAAACATTTCCATAACTGGTGTTTTAGCTTTAAAAGGAAGTAAAGAAAGAGCGTTTCTTTTATCAAACGAATTATAAATAAGTATTTTAAAGATACATGTTATCGTTAGAAATTAATTAATTACAATTTTTTTGATCACTGAGACAGAAGTACATTATAACAAATAGGATTATTGAGAGCAATTTATAAAACATGTTTATCAAAAAGTTAACAATATGATGTGATAACATTATCCAGAATAGCCAAACTGTTAGTTGGGTTTCTTTGTCAGAAAGAGATTATAAGATATACGAGTATTTTCCCGAAGTCCATTGCGGCTCTGTAAAAAACCTGGCATTGCTAGAACTATTTGGAGAGTAGAACTTTACTACATTTAACTTTATTTCTAAGTTCGATAGAAGAGTGTGATAATAAAATAATCTGAGTATTCTTCCCAAAGTTCATTGCAGGACTGAAAAAAATAATTGGTTGCTCAATACTATTTAAAGAACAGCGTTTCTAGCTTAGAAGATGATCTGATAATCTGATATTCTTCCCAAAGTTCATTGCGGCTCGAGAAAAAAAACGCACCATGAAGTTGATGGGGTAAATCCAAGATTTAAAATCCATTTATCTAATTCATATCATCAGTTTGCATCCAGTCAAACTCTGTCAACTTGAACGAACCTATCATGACAGTTAACGCGAGTGTACCTGCACCAGCTGATTGATTATCCTCCACGGTCTCTACTACCAACATACTAAACACAGTCAAGAGTGATGCTCAAGAGCAGAGCGAGAGAGATGGCGCTCAGCACGCAAGAAATAGTTAGAGAGAGAGAGAGACTGTGATGGATGACGACATCAACTACACACTGGAACCTGAACCTGAACCTGCGGAACATTGTGAGGTGAATTGTAATTACCGATCATATACAAGAAGGAACATGATATGCATAATGTATGATGGATATTAGTGGAATTGGTTTAAAGATCCAATTCTGGTTCTTAAACGGTTTGGTTAGAGGTGATTGGCATCTGATTAGTACCTTGTAATTTACAATTATTAGGTTGGTTTGCTGTCAAACAAATAACAGGTTTGTTTGTAATCATAACTGTAACTAATTAACAGCTAATTTCAATGGGGATTAAATGTGCGGACAAATAGCAATTTGTTAGTAGTTTTAAATTCAATATTTAACAACATATTATTAAAGAGTCATGGTAATTTATGCTGGTTACTTGTATTTTCTCGCTTAGGTGATGTATATTGATGTGCACAACTACCGCTAGTGATGGGAATATAATCTACATAAATGGGGTCCATTTCTCGAGTATATAAAGCAATTGAGCATTTTAACAGATTTTTCCTCTCTATGTTCTATGGAACGAACAGTGTCTCTAGGTACAAGATTTAAAAAAGAAGCAAAACATTCTCGTCAACTGATATTTTTTTCTACAGATTTTAGACAGTAACCTTCTATCATTAATATCTGCTATAATCCAAATCTTGATCGATTAATTAATTATATAAGTTATAGTTACAAATATAGTAGCTGTCTCCATTTACGAATATTCTTCCAACATGTTTTATTCCACAGAAAACCACCATGAGTTTGTGATAGCGATGATTTTATGGTACGAGCCGTATATTTTCTCAAATAAATAGTGAAAAATATCCTTCATCTTGCCTATAGTAAAGAGTGTAGCAAGTATGATATGAAAAGCTTGTATAAGTATGACATTTCTGGAATTGCATACGAGAGTATGACAAAATGCCACAACGCCTTGTCATGAACCCAGGACCCCTAACTCACTCAAACTATTGTTGATGGCACAAGAATACGAATATTATATTGCCTGAATATATAAGCACACACACACACACACACACACATAGCAACGATGCCATGAAAGTAATTCCCAAGTCTTTAAAATAAATTACCATAATTTAATTTGAGCTTTATAGAGCCATAATTATTATTCCGCTTTGTTTATAAGTATTTTGATAACACTGTAAGGAAAACGTTTCTAACTTCATAGGAAAATTAAATAATTTCTTACATAAGTACCTAGTCAATTAAAATTCCGGGAAAATTAATTGAGTAATTAACAATTATCATAGAAATGGATGAAGATAGAGCAAACCATAAACGAACTTTTCATTTGAATTCAGGTAGCATTTCGCAAACATAAATGACCATAACAATATTCTCCCATATATCACCAGCCTATATAAGCCCATGATTGATCGATCGTCTACTCGAATTAATTAATAAATTAACCGCAAATAGCTTGGTGAACTCGTTAAGTGACCGCGCAATTATAGCCATTGAAACTTGAAACATAATGGATGGCGGCGGCAAAGTTATTCAATCCAGAGGAAATAATTTATATGTTTTATAAATTGACGTACGGCAGTACTTAATCCAGTATTTCTTGACATTTTCAATCGAAACCAAACTAAATTATGTAAGCCCCTGAGATTGTTCGATGCTCGAGTTTGATTGATTGTGTTGCTGGGATGGTGATAAAGGTGGTTGTTGAATGGTGGGGCGTACACATGTCGAGCTAATAGCAATGACGGGTCTACATAAAGCTGCACACCTAAAGACCTTGATTAATGAACTGTTCAACATAATATTATAGATGCGTAATGAAGAATAGGATGGGATTTATTGTCAAGTATGAATACAACATCGTTCCTCATTCATACAGTTTGTATCGATCACGTGGAAAAGAAAGATTTCTATATATTTTCAACGTGCCATTATAAACTTGCTAATATTTTCATGCATTGTGTTAGATCAAAATAATCGGTATTTGTTTACATTTTTGTTATCATAGACAGTAATATGTTTTTTTCAACAATGATTTGTATTGATTGTAATGATTTGCAAAAAATCTGTAAACAGTAAAATCTGTAAACAGTTAATTTTTGCCAATAAATTTTATTTAATTTTAACTCAGAAAGTCAGTTTGTGTCATGATGGTTTCGACGTATCCTGTTTTCCAAGAATTCCACTTCTTGTAGTAGCAAGTTGGCTCAGGTACAGGTAATACTCTGGACTTGCACTCCGGCGGGCCTTTGTTCGAATTCCGCGTCCGTCTTCCTGGCTGAAGTATTCGTGCTTTCCCTCAGTCGAGAAGCAAATGATGGGAAGGTGCCTACTAATAGGCCACGACCGTCTCCTTTCCCCCCCCCCCCCCCCCCCCCACCGATCCTTACAAATTCTTCATAATCTCGCCATTAAACTAGTTATGCCGGGTAGGACAAACTTTGGATTAGCAAACTATCGATAGTTAGTGAGGAAATAGTCAATGAATCCAGTTGGCGCGAATTCTACAGCCAATAGGATTCACTAAATTCCACTAACCATAACCACCGATAATTATCTTAATCCAAATTTGGTCCTACCCTGCCTTAAACCCCGTTAAAAATTACCTCCTTTAATACCTATAGTACTTGAAAAGATACTTGAAAGTATCTCCAGGCAACAAAGGGCCGTCTATTTTCAAGGTGATTCTCAAATCTTAGAGGAAAGTTTAAAAGTTATATTCACTTATTCTATAAGAAAGTCTAAAAAACCAATTAATTTTCACTTTATAAAACATTTGAAAGTTTCAAAAGTATGAATATATTTCTGACATTATCAGACCTCCGAAGTAATCTAAGATTGTCTTGCGCAATGTTTGATTGATCCAATGTGATGCTGGTCATGACGGCTTGTCACGTGCAACATCTGGTCGGTACAGATTACAACACTGACAACTTGTCAACATGTCCGAGCATGTTCGAACATGGATACCTGATGTAAATTCACGTGCACTCCACTCCCACAACATCCAGGTAACTGTCGGTAATGCGACTGCAATCGGTACCTCGTCCATTCCAATTAGACTTTAGGTGAGCTCAAATACCAGTAATTCTGACTTAATGTAATCATCTATACTTGCAATGGTGATACAGGTCACATACTTCAATATCTCTGTATTTGTTGACATCAGTCAAAATATCAATTCATAGAGCTTCATTACATCATTCCGAAAGTGTACAAATGGACTAGCCGCTTGCTAAAGAGGGCAGCAAATTTGAAGAAAAAAAATGTCTACTTCCTTCTAAAATACACGAATTACTTAATTCTATCTTTGTAAAGTAACTTAGTTTTGACTCATGGTGAATTACCAAAAATATTATTCGCAGGTGACAATTGTCAATTATTGGTGCAAGAATATTTCTAACGAGTTTACCCTACAATTGACGTAACGTCGACGTAAAGACATGGAACGGGAATGTTCGTTAAGTCACCGTTGATTCAATTTTGAAGAGACTGACTAATTGAACTTCCCATTTCAACATTCCCGTTCCATCCCTTACGTCGGTCGCCCTTACGGTGACATTGTCATATTAGCCTAATCACGTAGAGTAGAACAGTGAAAAAATAATTTTTAAACATCAGTTATTCGCGTTTTCGGGCTGACCAGATGGCAGCACTGGCCCGTCGGCTATAACCGCCATGACACTTAAGTGTCATGCGCAGTAACGCGCATTGGTTTGTTTACGTTGGTTTGGTGTCATGGCGTCATGGCGGAATCGACGTGTCAGTGAAGGTGGAATAACTTATGAGTTGTGTTGTTTACGTTATTACTTTGTTATTACTTCATTTTATCATTTCCACCAGATTCCTTGCCATAATTGTGGTTCATTTCTGAAGATAATAAATTCTGCCTTTCTGATCAAAAGACATTGATAACATCATTAAAATTGATGACGAAAATAAAACGAAAACGATTCCATCTATAGCACTTATGCTTTCTCACACTAGAGTGTGCCCCCTTTGCTCGAAAACGCGAATATCTTTGAATACCTCAAAAGTTATTACAAATATTTAAAAACTCCGCCTTCTAAGACGCAACATGGAACATTATAGAAGGCAGTGGGTCTGAGTGCTCGGCCATTTCAGAATGCTCTGGTCAGTGACCGCGCAGAGCAAGAAATAAAACAACCCCAAATCAAAATTAAGACATAACGAATCAATAAGATACACAAGCACTTCTTTATGTAATCAAGATAAAATCAAGCTAACAAATTCATCACACATAATTTCGTTGTTTCCCGACGTTTTTAAAACTCTCGCGTTTTGATTCGAATATCTAAAAGTAAATTGTGTCGCTTGGATTCTTCCTTCAAACCTTGACAATACAGCTTCGCCTCTGAGCTTAATCTATTAATGTTGAAATATGTTAGGTTAGGGCATGACTCGTAGATTTGTCTTACAAACCCAGCAGTAAAAAGTGTGTAAGGGAAATTGAGCCTCAGACGTCTCAACTGTTTCATGCGACGACTGTGATTGCTGACGAACTGAATAAACGCAGCTTCTACTCCTGGCCCGTCTGTTTCTGCTGACCACACTGTCAAGGAAGTCAGTTGCTCCGCGTCCTGAATGCAATGTCGCAACAGATCAACTAACCCCGAGATACGCATAGACATACGAGTAACTCGAAGTTCCTCCAGCTTTGGAAATGATATGCGGTTAGTAAGACTTGGGTATCCAGCTTGTTCATTCCGTGTCCAGTCCCCATCATTTATCCAGTCCCCACTCAGATACAGTTTTGTTAAATTCGTGCAATTTTTACTGATAGCTTGTAACAAGTTGGCCTATCTAGGTTAGAAAATTAACTTTAAAAATAATAATGTTTGCTTGAAGTAGGTTTAAAGAATGAACAAGCTTGTAGCATGGCATTCTTAGAGTCAAGGTTAACTGAACACAAAGTAATTAATTAGAATCATTATGTAAACTTACAATCTTTAAAATTCAACAGCAATCAAAATATAGACAAAAATATAACGAGCAATCAAATAAGTTTAACAATGTGCAATTATATCAAGAAAGTGAGTGAATCCATATAAAAAGTATGTGACCTTACCTAAATTGTGATGTCACCACGTAATAACAAGTGAACCAGTCATTGTGATAACGCTACAAAACCAGTCAGCCAGACTAGTTTTCAGTGATTCCAAGAAAAGCATGGGCCTACGTGCAGAAAGAAAGTCGTTTCGCGGGCTTTAGAAATGACAGAATGTCTAAAATTAGCTATCACGTGTACGAAACCAACCAATCAGATTCTTTGGAGGGAAAACGATGTCAGAGGGTATAAAACGTCAGGCTACCAGCCAAACATCATCAGTCGGAGTTTTCTCAGAGCAGTGAGACCTGCCTCGCGAACCGTGAAGTCTTGTGCACGCAACATAGTATAATTTCAGCGAGACAGTGCCGATGTGATCGAAGGTAAACATTAAAATAACATTTTTGTATAAACGTCAACCCAGTAAATTCAAACTTCAAGCCTAATGCTGAGGCAAATAATATCGCATTAAGACAATTTCAAGTTACAAGTGATCAACTGAACAGCTTCAACATTAAAGTCAGTAAATGTTCAAGTATAAAAGTTAGTGAATTGCAACTCCGGGAGAAACCGACGAGTCTGCAGCCACGAACGTCATCAGCCTGAGCCAACTTGATCCAACTGCTCGAGGAGGTCACTCCTTGTGCACGGACTGCTGGACGTCCTGGTAACCAAGGGGTTATTAGACAACATCATCGCATCGCAGCTGAAGGAGGTGACATATCCAGTCATTTCATTCTGCTGGTGGACTGGAGTTCACGGGACACACTACGCAAGAGTCAACGCCATCCACTTGTTTACGCGGAAGTAAACAAACCAGACGACATCATCACTACTGCCGACGTATCGAACGTAATATTGTTTCATAATTTTTGATTGCTCTTTTCACATCAATGAACATTTATTTTCTCTGTAATAAACAAATTATAATATTGCTGATTCTTTGTGTTCTACCCTCTGAGCCAAATCCCGCAGGTTTCAGTGGCGCTCAACGTGTGGGGCTCGAATAACATTCCTGGGAGCAATTGTTTTGAAAGAAATAATTGTTTTCTTGATTGTGAAAGAGTTACTCAGTTGTTCTGAAACTTGTGGACACAGGCATTGCGTAAAATTTTCATGTATTTGGAAATTTTACATAGAATCAACCCGTTAACGTAAAGATAAAGCCAACTGTAGATTTGTGCATGTTAGTTCATTACATCTGTTACGATGGCAGATCGAGATGCAAGTTTAGCGTCAACTGTAGATTTAGATGAGACTGTAGAGGGGGCGGGGGACCAGTCAGTGGTTAGTGAACTCGAGGTAACTAGGAGCCAGGTGATAGGGGAGGACGAACACGATGACTCGCTACCTCATGTTGAAATGCCAATCTTTGAAGAGAGACAAAAAGAAGCCAGGGCTGACAGTATATATTCACAATTCGGTGAGAAAGAATCCTCTAATCCAGTTATGGAATTCTTAATGAAAATGCAGCAAGAACAACAGGAAAAAGAAGCTATCAAGGAAATGAATAGGAAACTAGAGAAAATTAAGGAAAAGGAAGAAAGAGGAAAGGAGATGGAAAAGTTGTTGTTAAAAACTGAAAACGTCAGGGAGATCGTCAGTGAAATTCAAGCTGGATTGAAAAAGGTTGAAACTAGGGTCACAAATGTAGAGGAAAGAGTACAACAAGTAAATGATAAAGTCGACACAGAGTTGGAGGTCATTAAGTCTTACGTAGAATCAATCGGAGCACAGACGAGCAGTGTTGAGGAAAAAGTAAATACCGGATTGGTAAAGATAAACACTGAGATCGATGAGCGTGACAAGAAACTCAGCCTGGAGATATTTTCATTAAGCTCGCGATTTGAAAGAAAGGATAAAGAAAAGAATGAAAGCATTTCAGCTATGAAGGAGAAAATAGAGGACGTAAGTAAGAAAGTAGATGAAAATGCAAAGAAGACTGGAACAACATCAAATGTCATCTGTCACGCAAATAACGAGTTGCAATTTGCAAAACATTGTACTGAGTCGCTGATACAAGAGGCAATAAGATTTAATGGGGAAGAGAGTTGCCCAATAAACGCAATGCAATTTTTGAAGCTAATCAAAGAGCGTTTTTCAACATTCAATGTGAATAACAATCAGAAGCTGGGAATCATTGTCAAGTGTTTACATGGAAAAGCAGCAGACTGGTATGTAAATAATCCCGTTGAGAATATTGATAAATTTGAAGAGGCTTTTAAAGATAAATATTGGTCGCAAACTGTACAGCATCAGCTAATCAGATCAATCTATGCTGGAGAATACAAAATTAGTTCGAACCTAAACATGGTGACCTATGTCAATCGGATTATCAACAAGGCAAAATATGTGACAGAGTTGGTCAATATGACGGAACAAGTTTTGGTTGGCATATTGATTAATCACTTACCACCAAACATCAGGGTGATAGTGCGAGGCAAAGTCAAAACTAAAGACGAATTGATCAAGGAGCTGACTGATTTAGAGCATGATGAATTCACTGAGAAGCTAATAAGAGACCCAAAGCAATATGAGCCAATTCGTAACGGGAATGGTTACAATGACAATAGGAACGGCTATAATAACAGGAATAGTTATGACAGAAATTACAATAACAACAACAACGGGAGAAACAGTCATAACAGAAATGGGAATGGTAACGGGAATGGTAACGGGAATAATAATAATCGTCCATTAGAGTCCGGTACGAAGGAAACGAAAAATGAAAATTCGGGAAACGAACAGAGGTCGACACAGAATGGAAAGTAGAGATGGGACACGATTTTGCGTCGACCGAGAAAACACGTTTCAAAGAGAGAAAAGAAGAAATTAGGAGAATGCAGAAGAAAGAGCGTGAGGATCTTAAAGAGTATATACGCAGATCTTCAAGACGGTGGAAGAAAGAGATGGATGAGCGAGAAGCTGCCAGAGAAGCAGAGGTTTCTGCAATAGAAAAGCAACTTCAAATAGATTTTTTGCTTTTCAAGAAAGGGATTGAAGACGCTGCTGCTTGCAAGACGTTGCAATCACAAGAGAGTACAGAGGGGGGCTGTGTGCCAGAAGAAATTGTCCAGAATAAAATTGAAAGTTTGGATGGACCAGACAAAGAAGAAGTTGATGAAAGTAGGCGTGAATTTACTGAGATGAAGAAAGATGAAAATGTATTTCGAAGGAAGAATTTTGAAGACAATTGCGAGGTAGTATTGCCACAAGTGAGCGAGAAGGAAGTATTACAGATTCCGATTGCGAATCAAGATGATTTCGACAGAGTTCGAACAGTTGAAGAAATTGGCGATGTTTTGAAGTCTATAGGCGACTTTAAAAGTAATGGTGAAAAGTTTCACGACGAGAAAAATGACAAGGTGATTATGAATGAAAACGATGATGTTTTGAAGAAAGGGTTGAATAATGATTTGAGAGAAGAAGACGAAAATGTTTGCTTGCAAGATGGACTACAAATGAACGTACGAGAAACCGGAATGAAGAAAGCTGAAGAAAACAAAAACTATACATCGACCACTGCTCAAGAAAACAGGGAAAATTCAATTCGGAAACAGCTACTTGAAGATATTTCAAGAGTGACAACTCAAGGCGGTGGAGAAGACAGTACGATTTCATTTCCATATGATCGTGGACGGAAGGAACAACGTCGATCAGCTGATACTTACTGATGACAACACCAATGTTGATGTTTGGTATGATGACCCAGCAAAAGTAGGTCACTAGGCCAATAACGGGATTGTGATAAGAGAGAGGGTTGAGTTGAGCATCGTTTCCGGGAGGTAGGATGAGGTTTGTTTTTGTTTTGGTAGATGGAGGGGTGAGTTCATTCATTCAGGTTTTGATTAGACAGCTGTAAGGGGAAATAAACTTGCATCTGTTGAAGGAAACTTTTTGTTTGTCAAAAGGAAGAGATTATTCCTGCTAGATAGTCCAGTCTCTATGTGAATCCTTGTTTTATCACCATTTTCTCATTCAAAATTTCAATGTGTTTCAAATTTGACTTCAGTCAAAATCTTCGCTCTTGTTGGCTACTACATACTTGTAGTGCCTGAATTTTCAGATACCGTACACATAATGTTTGTACATAACTCTGTCATGACATTTGGAAATTATAAAAATTGTAAAACATTGACACAAATTTAGACTATAGGAGTCAAGAGTTAGGAAGTAACATCAGCCAGTCTGCTGATTAGTGGATTTCCATGGTCTCCGAGTGCTGCGTAGAACGACTCTCTCTGATTTTCCATGACTTCGTGGAGATAGGCAAATCCTATATCTTGGTGTATGCTCTTCGTCCGGGTGAACATCGGAGTGCGCAGGGCGATCTTGAGGGCCCTGTTCTGCACCCTCTGCAGCATTGTTCTCGCTCCCGCTGAAGTCCTCTCGTACCACACTGGTGAGGCGTACGTCAGTGTGGGCACGATGACGCTCTGGATAAGAAGCAGCTTGCTGGTGAGCGGCATGGATTTGCTTTTGAGCAGTGGGAACAGCGCCGCCGTCTTCCCGTTGGCCTTGCTGGCAATCTTCTCAGCGTGGGCCTTCCAGGAGAGCTTGGCATCCAGGGTGACACCCAGGTAAACATTGCTGGGAGACCAGGAGACATCTGTACCAGAGATGTTTATGGTAGGGGGTTGAAATTTCCGTCGCTTGGTGAAGAGTGTTGCCTCTGTCTTAGATGAATTTAGGGCTATACGGTTCTCTGTATACCAGTGGCTGAGTACGTCTAATGCTTTTTGCAGAGGCGGGCCAAGTTGATTAGATGCCATAGATTGGCAGATGACTGCGGCATCGTCAGCATAGAAAGCTACTTCGGTGTCCGGAATGTTAGTTGGGATGTCATTGGTGAAGATGTTGAAGAGGATGGGGCTAATGATAGATCCCTGAGGAACTCCAGCCAGAATAGGCCTCGCTGAAGAACAGGCACCGTTGATGTGTACGGTGAAGGATCTTTGATTTAAATAGGAGTGGATGATATTGATTAAGTAGTTGGGGAATTGATATTTAATTAGTTTTTGTAGTAGGCCTTCATGCCAAACTCTATCAAATGCTTTAGCAACGTCCAGGAAAACTATACCAGTTCCTTTCAGCTTTTTAAATCCATCGTTTATCTTGTCAACCACACGTAGAAGCTGATGTGTTGTTGAATGCTTCTGTCGAAAGCCAAACTGCTCATTGATCAGCAGCTTTGTAGCGTTTGCGTGGCCTCTAATTCGAGCATGAAGGACCTTTTCAAAAAGCTTCGATAGTGATGAGAGGAGACTAATCGGCCGGTAATTTGCAGGGTCACGAAGATTCTTTCCCGCTTTCGGGAACACAATGACTTTGGCTACTTTCCATTGGGTGGGGAAGTGTTGAAGACGGAGACTGGCATTAAATATTTCAAGGATACGTTCACCGGCAGGTATAGGAAGTTCTTTAAGAATCGTGTTTGTGATCTCGTCAATACCAGGTGCCTTGCCATTTGCAAGTTCATTTAGATATATAATTACTTCGTCCATAGAGCAGAGAACGACTTCATCATCTTCAGCCTGCGCCTTGTGTATAGCAAGATGGGTTCTTACTTCAGCCTCGATATGTGCTGATGAATTAGTCGGCGGGTTTGTTTCAGTCAAAAGGTGAACAACAAGAATTCAGGGGGCTCTGTAACAAGTTGGCCTATCTAGGTTAGAAAATTAACTTTAAAAATAATAATGTTTGCTTGAAGTAGGTTTAAAGAATGAACAAGCTTGTAGCATGGCATTCTTAGAGTCAAGGTTAACTGAACACAAAGTAATTAATTAGAATCATTATGTAAACTTACAATCTTTAAAATTCAACAGCAATCAAAATATAGACAAAAATATAACGAGCAATCAAATAAGTTTAACAATGTGCAATTATATCAAGAAAGTGAGTGAATCCATATAAAAAGTATGTGACCTTACCTAAATTGTGATGTCACCACGTAATAACAAGTGAACCAGTCATTGTGATAACGCTACAAAACCAGTCAGCCAGACTAGTTTTCAGTGATTCCAAGAAAAGCATGGGCCTACGTGCAGAAAGAAAGTCGTTTCGCGGGCTTTAGAAATGACAGAATGTCTAAAATTAGCTATCACGTGTACGAAACCAACCAATCAGATTCTTTGGAGGGAAAACGATGTCAGAGGGTATAAAACGTCAGGCTACCAGCCAAACATCATCAGTCGGAGTTTTCTCAGAGCAGTGAGACCTGCCTCGCGAACCGTGAAGTCTTGTGCACGCAACATAGTATAATTTCAGCGAGACAGTGCCGATGTGATCGAAGGTAAACATTAAAATAACATTTTTGTATAAACGTCAACCCAGTAAATTCAAACTTCAAGCCTAATGCTGAGGCAAATAATATCGCATTAAGACAATTTCAAGTTACAAGTGATCAACTGAACAGCTTCAACATTAAAGTCAGTAAATGTTCAAGTATAAAAGTTAGTGAATTGCAACTCCGGGAGAAACCGACGAGTCTGCAGCCACGAACGTCATCAGCCTGAGCCAACTTGATCCAACTGCTCGAGGAGGTCACTCCTTGTGCACGGACTGCTGGACGTCCTGGTAACCAAGGGGTTATTAGACAACATCATCGCATCGCAGCTGAAGGAGGTGACATATCCAGTCATTTCATTCTGCTGGTGGACTGGAGTTCACGGGACACACTACGCAAGAGTCAACGCCATCCACTTGTTTACGCGGAAGTAAACAAACCAGACGACATCATCACTACTGCCGACGTATCGAACGTAATATTGTTTCATAATTTTTGATTGCTCTTTTCACATCAATGAACATTTATTTTCTCTGTAATAAACAAATTATAATATTGCTGATTCTTTGTGTTCTACCCTCTGAGCCAAATCCCGCAGGTTTCAAGCTTGTAAATTATTCATCTGGTTTTTTCCTGATCTGACTATTGAGAGAACTGAGATGTAGATTCCCTTCAATGACAAATAATTGCGTAAGACGCCATTTCTGTCACGTACACATGACAATCTCGATATCCTCAGAGGACTTGCAGAAAGTAACTGGAATACATCTTGTTGTTGGTCAGTCCCTACAGTATTTATTTCCACATCTTGCAGATGAGGGCAAAGTTCGATGATTTTCTTCAGATCTTGCAGTGGAATATCACAAAGATTTAAATTTCTGAGTTGCAACTTTTCATTAGTGTCAAGAGAAAGCAGAGCCTTGCGGACAGCTCTAAAATCTCCATTAAGTTCTCGAAGTTTAGTGCATGATCGAAACACAGTCTTGTACGTCTCGGGAAAACAACTCCAGCCTCTCATGATCTGTAACTCCGGGCAACAGCGACTGAGAGCAAGAGCGATCTCGGTGAAGCTGAGATCGTAGAAATCGACATAAACTTCGACTTCGACGAGCTTTGAAAAGTTTGGCATTTGTTGTAACCAGAAACGAACGTAGTTGGATTTTTGCAAGGCTGAAAATTCATTCTTCTTTGAATTGTCTTCACCCAGGGCATTTATAGTTAACTTCTTCAAGTTAACATTCTCGTGAAAGAAAACTGCACAAATGATTCTCACGTCTCTCAACTCATTCTGCTTGACGACTGCATGAAACAATTCTTCCCAGACTGACACTTGAACGTTTTCACGAAGAAAGTCTTGCATTTCCCGGATCTTCTCCTTGCAACCGACCACATCGTAGTTCAAATGCAGGTCAGAGGGATAGAGTTCTTCTACTTTCTTACACATATGCAGGACCAACTTACTAGTTGCTTGAAGAGCTAAAGCTGAAAGCGTGCTCACAGGCTTGTGATGAGGCATTGTGATTGGGATTATTTACTTTATGAAACAATTTTCAGACATATTTCTAAATAAACCTCGGAAATCTGCGGTAGGTATCCAAGGAGACATTCTTTTACAAGAGTGTGCGAATCAACATTCTTGAGTATAAACCAGGGTAAACAGATATGTATTGTTGTTTTATTTGTTGGTAGTTGAACAGAGTATGACATAGTGGTGTGGTCGCATCACGCAGCCAAGTCGTTACTATTCGATGTAGTGAATGTGTTACGTTGTAAGAACTAGGAAAACGCTCAGTGTAACGCGTTGATGAGCGAGCACGGGTACGTGCAAATTCTCGAACCGGAAATGCGTACACACTGCAAAGAAAACATATACATCCATATTTAATTGAAATATGATCACTCCATCAACATAAAAGTATGCTTTTCATCGAAACTTGAAAAGAGCATCTAAGCACCCTGGTACATAATATCAATGCAGATTCAATTCAAGTGGCACTGGAAAACATTCATTTCGATACTTCATATCTGACAGCTATTAAAAATGTCAATAAGTTCATACGTTCTTAACTGATTGGGATGAAAATTTGTAAAATAAGAGGCAATGTTGGTCCTGACGACCATGCAAAATTTGAGTTTGATCAGATATATCAGACCATAAAAAGGGTGGTGTGGCTACAAGCCATTATAAATTAAGCTTTACAAATGTCATTAAAATGTCTATTAGGTACTCTTAAAGTTCATGATAGATTTTACAGATTTGTCAAAAAATAGGTACTTAAAATGCTGGTACCAATGACAATGCAAATTCTGGTGATGATCGGTCAAACGATTGCAATTATATTGACACACAGAGTTTCTTTCATCCCCATTGCCAAGCACGCATCAAGTACACATCAAGTTTCCGATGCAACCAATGGATCAATCATGCTGAAAATCATTTTGACCATAACGAGAATAGTAATATAAGTTTTGTGAAAAAATTGGCCTGATCCATTACTTCGTTTGGCAGGAGACGCCAAATGCACAAATAAACACACACAAAAAAAACAGAGATTCGAGCCATAAGTTTCAAGTGGAGACGCTCGCTACGCTCGCTCAATAAACTAAACAAATTAGTGATCTCCCCATAAAAAATACTCCTTGTAAAAATACCAGCCAAGTCTATTCAACTATAAAAAAATAGAAGAACTGTAAAAAAAATCTGTTACCTATCACTAATTTTCTATTTTTTAAAGTTGAAAACTTAGCTGGTATTTACACTGAGTATTTAATATTGGGATCATAAATAATGTAGTAATTATCGTTGATTGAAGGATCGTGTTTAAATGTTGCAAGTATCAGTGCTCACTCATGAACGCGTTACACTAAGCGTTTTCTTAAATGAATTATATGGTTAAAGAGTAATAAAGTTAGGGTGATAAAATATAGTTATCCTTTATCTTATTTTTATGAAATATCCCCCTTCCCTCACACACACAACGAGAATCATCGAAAGTCCCTAGCTGTTAATTTGAAATCAAGAATGACAGCTGCAAATTATTGCAAATCAATGAATGTTTGTTCAATAGTGTCGATACTCTGTTCAGATTGTCCAATACCGTGTTTCAAATCACTGATTGTTCTATTTCCGTCCCTCAGGGGCCTTCATTAACCTGTATTGTTTGTGCTGTCGATAAACACTCCATGTTTCACAAATTCAATATATAAAGCGAGTTTTTGGTAGTCAGTTATCGGGGAGAAAAACGATAGATTTGCCTTTGTCTCGTTAATAGTGATATTTTGATATTTATTTACTTTGTTTCCTTTTGATCCGACGTCAGTGGAACATAATTACGTCATAACATGTTCGCTTCATAGAGGTGTAAAAACTCATGTAGTATTGTTATATTATTTTATGTTTTATTCCTTTTCCTTTTATGAAGTTGTATTTATGAAGTTTGATATAAACGCATAAAGCTAATGTGTCACTACTTGTGTTTTAAATTGTATAATTTAGCATGACTTTGTGATTATGATAACTGGAAAGATACACTTAAGCTGAAACTGAAAAGACCACGCACTGAAAATGTAATAATAATAATAGCGAGTTTTTTACGACTGTCGTCGTCTCCCGCTTCCTTGCCGCCAAGCATCTCGAAATGTCTCGAAATGTAACTTATCTAGTGGAGCGGTCGCTCCACGCCAGCCAAGTCGTACGGCGCGCACACTCTCACACAACATACCGTTCAAACCTAAAGGCTGGAGCAACCCACTTTTACTGTAAGCATCAAAGTGGCATTTTCGGCCTACTGGATCTCAAAATTGGAAAATCTCCCATTGTTGCGAAATATCTTAATTTCGAGCTATGGCCCACCCTACCACATATACCAAATTTGGGAACAATAAGTTATGCCGTTTGCGAGCTAGAAGGCCGTGAAAACAGTGAAATTGTACGGCTTTCTTCAGATGATTATTATTATTATTATTATTCTTAATCATCTTCCAATAAATTCCGCGGTCTCCGCCACAGCCTAAACGGCTAGGTCGATTGACCCGAAATTTTCACCACATATACAGCTCGTCTGCCTGATGATACCTTGCCCTTGTGAATTTTTTGTGCCGCCATTTTGAAACCGGAAGTGACGTCATATCTCAAAAACGGCTTGACCTATCGGAACGAAATTTGCGCCAATCGATTCAGACGGTCCTCTATACGAAATAACAATAGTGAAATTAAAGTTTTCTAATTACTGAAACCGGAAATGACGTCATAGTTTAGCGAAATCTGCCTAATTCCCTTCCCCTTTATATAAAAACCAACTACATATTCAGAAGGCTTATAATGAAATATTAGTATTTATATACATATTAATACAATGTGTAAGAGCTTTCAGCCACCATTTTAAAAACCGGAAGTGATGCCATATCTCGAAAACGGCTGGACCTATTGGAACGATGCTTTCGCAATTCTTCATGGCATGTCACTTTAAGTTTATATTTAGCTCCAAACAATATTTTTCTTAGTAACTAATTCGGAAATGGCGTATTTTTTTAAAGGAATTAGTCATTGTTGCCCCAATAAGTTTTACATGTTGTGTAAATAAACTAAAAAAATAAGTGATATCCCCATAAAAAACACTCCGTGTAAAAAAAAAACCAAGTCTCTTCAACTAAAAAAAAAATTATGAAATCTAAAAATTCTGCACTGAAACGTAGTGATATCAAAGAATTAGCCAAGTCAAAACTTTATTTGAAAATTAAAAAATACTTGGCTCATCGTTTTTTTAGGGCGTTGTAGGTATACTATAAGTATATGTATTTATATCTAGCCTATACTTTTAAGCTATTTATATACACGATGCGCCAAGTATTTTTTAATTTTCAAATAAAGTTTTGGCTTGGCTCATTTTTTGATATCACTACGTTTCAGTGCAGAATTTTTAGATTTCATAATTTTTTTTTAGTTGAAGAGACTTGGCTGTTTTTTTACACGGAGTGTTTTTTATGGGGATTATTATAAACCTAAAGAATAAAAGCGTTGTCTTATAAAACAATATGCGAAGCTTACATTGTTAAGTATACAGTAGTTTTTGCTCGTGCTATAACTACCTAGTTTGGATCGCTTAGCCGTACTAAAGGGGAATATAGCTAAACAATTCCATTATATACACTAGGAAACGCTCTGTGTAACGCGTTGATGAGCGAGCACGGATATGCGCAACACATCAAATCGAAATTCTGTCCATTGAAAATGTCATTAAAGCCAATAATTCTTTAATTTCGTCACAGACTGATATGAAAATCTTCAAAAATTCCAAAAATATTGGTCCCAATAAGCATGTAAAGTTTTAAGTTGATCGATTGAACCTGAACCTTTATGATTGAATGGTTCCTTGTTAAGACGGCTGGGTAGGGAGTTTGACCTTGAAGAGTTTTTTAATCGATTTTTATCAATATCTTTTTCCAGTGTAATTGTGAACAAAATAGGGCTATGGACGTGAATTCAGAACAGTTCACTGAAAATAATTTCATAGTTTAGAATAAGTTATTAGTTTTATTTTGTCCAACAGGTGTTTAGAACTAAATTTTCGGGTTTCCTAGTTGTGTCAACTACACGTGCATTCATTACTGCCCCTTCGTTTGATGATCACGTGACTGATGCGCTGAAACAGTGCCGTCACGATATTGAAACGGAATTGCCAGCAGGTAGCGAATTTACAGCACATTTCAGTAACAGACATGCATTTAATGTGTCTGATTGCTTGATTGAATATCTCCCAAAGTATGTTTATTAAAAATATCGTTTTGCCACAGCTTTTCCGCCCCGCTAAAATCAATTGCCGTCCGGCAATCAATAATTCTTACTAAGTTCCAGTATTTTCAAAATTTTATGAGGTACGAGAAAAATTAGTTTGAAGTCCCTGAGAAAATATCGTTGGTATGACATGATAATTGTCTAATGTGTTATCTATATTTCACTCGAATTTCACTAAAAACCGTCTGTTGACAAGTTAACAAATATCAGATTTTTGCGATTTTTTCGTTCCATATTTCAAAATTGCCGCTCGAAGCCCGATGTTTACGGAGAGAGTAGTATTTTGAACTCCGATTGTCAATGTTAAATTCTTCATAAGACTCGTCGTCCGGGTGTTCCGTGGTATACCAATCGTTTCATCCACTCATTGACGCTCGGCGTCCCGATTTCACTGCCTCCTACATGATAGTCGCTGACTGAACGTTCAGCGCATCAGTCCGCCGACTGCCATCCACCAGGCAGTGTCCAAGATGGCCGATGTAAACAAACGACGGAACTGTCAAAATGTGTTTTAAATGATAATTCTCGACAATTTGCACTAATATACACATGTGAATTTAAAAAAAACATGATAGAAATGTGATTAATATTTTGTTTATGATAAAATCAGTGCCTTTGTGATAGAATCGTGTTATTATAAATTTCAAAGCTAGCTAGTTGTGAATGATTTGCTCTATGAACAAATAGCCGGGTATACATTGCTTCATCATTTAAAAATTGAATAAAAGCTTTTGTTCTGGTATTTGTCAAATACCTAGTATACAAAATAAAATATATTAAGTTCCAAAACTGTAAACCGAAAAGTGGGCGCCAAGTATTTTCTTGATTTAAAAAGATTATTATTGAATGAAAGTGTTGACTTGGCATTTTTTTTATAATTACTTTTCAGTGCTAATTTTTTTATTTACCTAATATATTTTTTAGATTTGTCTTGTAATTTTTTTTTATAATTACTTTTCAGTGCTAATTTTTTTATTTACCTAATATATTTTTTAGATTTGTCTTGTAATTTTTTTTGGGGGGATATGACTATATACTAATAATTTTTAGGCACATTCTGGTGAAATATTCTTTAGGAAGATGCCATATTAATATACTGCTATAATACTTACACATGCAGCAACAATTATTTATGATTCACACAGTTTAAATAATCTAAACAAATTGTTATCCAAAATTCATTATAATTTCCTATTGTGTTGTATATCATTAGTATGACTCTAAAGTCTGCATGAAGCAACATCCACCACCATCTATGGACCGAAACGACTCAAATGGTGAACCAGATTGCTACTACCATAAAGAGAACGAGAAGAGAACAGTTTTATAGCTCGTACAGATCGGTTCTTCAAATGGCTGAAGAGTTGAAATGATAACGATTTAGCTCTCGTCTACAAGTAATTACTGTGTTTTTGCTTTCTTACAAACAAGGTATTTTAATTACATTATAAGCAGCAGTACGTAATATATCTTATAAGTTTATTGCTGCAGTTTCTTGTACGGCCAAATGGCATTCTGCAGCAACATTGTGTTACATTTGAAAAGTTGGCAGAAATTCATAGAACTGTTCAAGTCAATTACAACTGAGAATGTAGGTTTCTGTGGAAAACTTCCATGGAGTCAGGATGATACGAAGGGATGTGCGTTGTGAAAAATAACCGACCGAACCGGGGCTCGAACCCGGGACCTCTCACTTGCCGGGTGAGAGCTCTACCAACTGAGCTACCCGGTAAGTGGCAAGTGAGAGGTCCCGGGTTCGAGCCCCGGTTCGGTCGGTTATTTTTCACAACGCACATCCCTTCGTATCAATTACAACTGAATTGAATTACGAGGAAAATATTGAGTGAATTACTCTCCATACACTCCAATTGTAGGAATCACACGTCCTAAGCTTCCAGCCAGAATTTCGTTTTTCTATCCCCGGAGAAAAGTTGTATAATTATTATTTTTATTGTTCCAGTCGATACTCGTACTTGACTTTTTGCGTACTCATGTATAAGATATTTTATTTTGAAGGCGGCTTTCAAAAAAAAAATTGTAGTCAGTAATCTGGCAAAATCTTGAATTGCATGTGCTTGCATTCTTTATTGAAAGTATTTATTGACTGTACTGTGATTTTTTGTGCCCATTCGTTGTGATCTATGATATTCCGCTTGTGGGGCGTAGCCTGTAGAAATACAGACTAGGTATAGTTGAACTGATTTACAAAGTTTCAGATTCAGATTTTACATTTTATATTCAACACATTAGGTGAAGTGATAACAATTATAATGCAGTTAAATGCAGTCACAAACACTTAAAACAATAAAGAATTTGAACACTGAATACTATTCATATTACTAATATACTACAACCTACGAGAAATGCATAAATTGTTATATAGTACTAAACTGTTGTTTGCATCATTAAAGTACCTACATTACTTATTCAATATTTCGGACTAAAGCAATAAAACTTTAACGTTTTCTTCGTTGCAGTTTGAATTTGGCGCCACCGCAATATTGAGTTATCTTCGCTTGGGAATATATATATTTTTTTGTGGTTTTTACGTCATACTGTTTGTTTGATTATCATGCAATTTCAATGTAAAATAAACCATTAACTGTCTGATTTTGAGATCACCTTAATTCGGAGAGCTTATTATTCGTCCCTATTTTGCAAATCTTGTACAAATATTGAATTATAATCAGCAGTTTACTCAAATTAAACTTTGAATAACGAATTAATTGCTATATTTGAGTTTGTTAAACTTTTAAAACAAATAAAACCGTTTGGTCAACGATGCCTGATGTAACCTCCAGGTATTTATATCTGAATAAATTGCAGTGAAACAGTGAAAGACAAGATTGCCTCATGCAATGTCGGCAAGATGCCCATGCATCGATAGGATCTCCTTCAGTTTTAGATCGCAGAGCATTTCGATCTTAAGTTCCTAGAGCAACTATAACTTCGTCATACCAAACCCAAGTCAAACTCGAACGTTTTTCTTCGCTAGAGTTTGAATTTGCCGCCGCTCTTATATTGAATTACCTTCGGTTGGCATTTCCATCTTATGGGTGCATGAGGTAGTATGTATTTGGTTATATCTGAGGATTAAAATTGTATTACCATTGCATATTTAATATGCAATGGTAATATGGTAAGGGAATGTTGCAAGGTTGCCCAGTGCAACTTAAATCGTATACGATATGTGTGAAATAGCACGTAGGTACGTGGTAAAAATATATTGATAGTTCCACTATGACGTAGGTACCTACAATTGAAATTATCTTCGCGATGATCTTTCAAAAGAACTGAAGTCTTTGCTACGACTGACATGTAAAATGGACAAACAAAATACCTTGACTTAAGGTCCGATCGACTTTTATTCTAGATTATATTCTAAATGTATGTGTGACAGGTGCGTATAGGAAGGGGAAGGGGGACGGGGTGATTATCCCCCCACTCAAGGATGTGACCACCCATAACTTAGTTATTACAACATTTTGAAGAGCAAATTGCACCATTTTATAGTTAGACACACTAGGGTCCCCCCCCCCCCCCCCCACTACCAGAATCCCCTTTTTCTCTTTACGCATACCTTATAGGCATTTTCCAGGATCATTAAAACTACAACATTTTGAAAAGAAAAATAACACAAGCACTAGATTTTTTGTAAGTAATATACATTCAAAAAACCGATACCCCCGGACACTCCGCCCCCCGCCCCCCCCCCCCCCCCACATCTGCCATGTTTGAAATCGTTAAGGCCGTTTTACAGAAAGTGCGTTTCGCGTTTTGCGTTTCGCGTTTTTTTTTATTGACCCATCAAAACCACCGAAAATTTTGCCGCACGCGTTTTATTTTTAAACCGCCCCATCTCGATTGTAGGGAGTTTTTTCAGTACCGTTCGTGGCGAAAATGACGTTACTATACGTCAACTATAAAATAAACTATAAAATAACTATAAAATAATACTATAATGTTAATAATTGCTTACCAGTTCATATTATTCCATCTAATAATATCTAATAACACCCACATTGTTACTAACAATAATAATAAATTTATGTCAACATTCTGTTTTCGACGGCCTCTTCTAGGCGTTATAAAAAAAGAAAAAGACGCGAAACGCGAAACGCGTGTTATGTGAAACCGGCCTTACATACCTTTTAGTAATACAAACCATGTGACACGTATTTTAAACAGTTGACAGACTGTCAATTGTCTAACTGAATGTGGTTTTTGGCGAGAGCTTTGCTATACTTGCCGTCAAGCTTCACTGCTTTTTGATCAGACTTGAAGTTTCGGCAAGTCAACAGGTGTGTAGCCAATAAGAGAGCTGCATTAGTTTGACCTTGAACACTCCAATGTTTAAACTCACTGAATTTATAATGATCTATGCTTGGATTGAAAGGTCAAAATGTCAATGATACAAATTAATGCAACAGGTAGGAATGGCGAACGAAATTGTACGCCATTGTTCAATTAGTTTTGTTTTAGTTATAGTAACAAAAAAATAATACTTACATACAATACCCATTTTCAAGAAATTCTAGAAAGAATACAAATGGCTTAATAACTAAAAATTATGCAAACAACTTGTGTGAATAATAATTAATGACATAACCTTCTACATTTTGTCAACGGACACAATTAAATTCAGTCTTCAACTGAAGATGGCAGAATTAACACTGCCGAAACGTAGTGACAAAAGTCCCTTTTCAGGGCCAACACCACAAAACCTACTAGAGCGTATACCGTAAATCCACCTGTTGAAAATTACGATAGCTCTCAGATTAAGTTCATTAACAAAAACAAATTGATTCTTAATAAGAAAAATACAGTGGGGACAAATTTAATATCACGATATTATTATAATACTTATTTTGCGTCATGTTTAAAAATAATATATTTATCTAGGTTGAACTTACGAAGTGTAATATTAAAAATTCAAAATGAAATGTGCATGTTATACTGGTACAAATGCATCTTGATATTGTCAACTGAGTGTTGAATGTGGGAAATGTCATGGAATATAGTTTCGATCCAGGTAGGATGTTCTGAGGAGCAAAGAGAGCTCTCAGAAGTGCAATATCGCCCACCAGAGAGGATCTAATTGAATCTGGAGTGTCGATTCGAATGTTATCTCGGCGCACGTGAGTAGATGACGGCTATTCATGAGTAGAAGCACTACTCACTAGCAAGGCGCTTCTCATATCCAATCACATACGGGGAAATCAAGCAATCAGATGACTTGTAAAATAATGAATATAGTTAAAAATAAAATAGGTTCTTCAACTATGATATAAATGAATTATAAAGAAAATTTCTTTTGACAGAAAAATGTTGTGGGACCCTCACAAAAATCTCAAAATACGTAAAATGTTGTGGGGCCCATAAAAAATCTCAAAATACGTAAAAGAATACAATTCCCTGTGAAGAACTACTTTGCTCTGACAATCAACAAGGCCCAAGGGCAGTCTTTACGTATTTTCATCTTTTGTGAGGGCCCCACAACATTTTTCTAAGTATAGGTAGTATTGATTTTTTTTACCAATGATTTATTATTATATCCTTGTTTTTTATTAGAGAAAATCATAAGAAAATTAGTATAATATGTCATCTGATTGGTGAAAAATATAACAAAAAACAAAACCTACTATGAGTTTGCTCCTGCTCAAACAAAAAAATTGTTTCTTCTTCCACTAATTCCTCTACGCTTTTATCATCCGAAAGTATTACAGTAACATCGTGTAAGGCGTTGTTATGTATGTAAACCATGCTCGTTTACCAACGTGTCCACAGAGCGTTTCTCTAGTGTCGTGAATATCTGGCGTGTTTCTAAGAACTCAGAGATAGAAGATATACGAAAATAGCAAATCACCAATATAAAAAATAAACTACACCAATAAACATGAATGATGATTTTTATGGGGTCAGTAATAGCAGATGTAATCAAATCTGTTTCAGTCATCAAGGACTGGAGATAAAATTCGTTGGTTTCTTACATTATATTCATAAACCGTTAAATTAATAAACACAATTCCATTTGAATTACTAATTCAATGTCATCTTATGAGATATGGGGCATTGATACTTGCATATGAAACCAAAAAATTAAAGGTCTAATTCTGGGTGGGGTAATAAATTCAAATTCCGAGATGTTAGTGCTGCATAAAAACGATAATGTCAAATAAATTGTCATAAGTTAATGTTGGAACAAACGCCCATCTTTGACAAAATCACAAAAAAAAATTATAGACGAAACAACAAACCCAAGAGCTATTAAAATCATCCGATTACTAGAAATACGTCACACATGCCTCCATAGGGCACTCAACTTATAATTAAAGATAACTTAGTGATAAGATGTCTAATTTACGTCATTTTTAAGCTCTTTTTTCTTGACTGGTGCCAAAAATAGTTTGTTTGAATGAGAACTCTGATGTTGTCAAATAATTAAATAATTCGTATCGTAATCTCAATCGCTTGTTGAAAGATTGGCCGAATGCCAAATGGTTCGGACGATTTGAATCCAGAAAGAAGTGTTCTATAATGATAAAATCATAATGTGTGTCACATCACCTTGTTACTGCCTGACTTATAGCAACGCCTCCTCAAAACACTTCAAAACGCATTAATGGTATTGGTTACAATGATTGAAGGAGACTTTTTTGTGTTACTGTTCTGCAATACTTGACTGCTGATGAATGATTTGGGCGAGCGTAGCAAGAAACTCCATTCTCCACTTTTGGACACTTTTTATTTTTTATTTTTTTTTTGTGTCCGGCCCGACGTCACAGGTCACAATTTTTTCTGATCAAACTGAAATTTTGCACACATACTAATATCATTCTAACTTAATTGTGTATAGTTTTTGAGAGCTGACCTCTGATTGGTTCAAAAATGAAAATATCTCACGATTGGTCGAAACTCAAAATGCTCCGAGTTCAAATTTTGTTCAAATTTCAAATTTCAAACTTAAGTTCAAATTTTGCACGAACATTAAGACTATTATTTTCTCTTATTTTACAAGTTTTCATCCCAATCGGTAGAGAATGTATAATATATACTATATATACTTATTGACATTTAAATATAATGTCTGAAGAGAATTTATCGACATTTAATTAGCAGTGCAACTAGATCTGCTTTTCTTTATGGATCAGAGTATGGCTATTCTCAGTTTCAATGAAAATCAGATAATTCTGATAGAGTGGATCGTATTTCAATTCACTATGGATGTGTATTATGTTTTCTGTGCGTTACGATATTCCTGTTAGAGATATTGCGCGTTTGGGTGCTCGCTCATCAACGCGTTACACCAAGCGTTTTCCTAGTTTAATGCCGAAGATGAGAAGGATGGAAGTTGGGAAAGGTAGTTTTTCTGTACCGAGAAAAAGCACGGACAACCTCAGTCAAGAAAGACAGCCTTCGGGAATCAAATCCGGGTCCTCTAGCGCAAACAAGTTTATTACGGTGTTAAATTAAACACTTTAATTTTTAAGTGTTCCAAATACTATTATTATATTTGAAGCAAGACCCCACAGTTTAGATGGAGAACATATTATCCTCGACATGTTTGCTTGATCCTCTGATGGATTAATAAAATCCCGGATTGCAAGAACACGTTCGCCCACTCTCCAACTCAAACCCAGATTCTTCAGGAAGCGGCCAATGAACTGTATCATTGTCCATAGGCATAGTAGCGGCCTTGCAGACTGTGCACAATATATCATAACATTGTTTTAGAAGAGATACAGTGTTAGTTGATAACGGTTTCATTTAAAATTAATTCAATTTGTAAGAATAACTAAATTATGCAAATAAAATAATAATAAATTATGTTATATAATAAAGGACATTTTATTATCATTTAACAAAAAAATGTAATATCGTTTTAAAAGCAGGAAACAATATTTTATGGTGGTTATAAATACCGTGGGGTTCTAATTAATTCAAGGCTGATTGATGTTGTTTTATTGTATCTATTCACTTTCAAAACGAAGATTTTCTACATTATAAACGTTGCAATTTCCATTATTTTATATCGTTTACCACGTACCATCATGAAGTGTCGACAGATAATGTATTATGACAGACAATAATAATAACAATAATCAAACTCGACTCTATTGAAGAGAGAAGCTATAACCACCTCTAGAACGTTGAATATTACACGATTAAACTTGCCAACTAAGTCTGAATTGAATTGAATCAGTTTTTGAAGATAGGGGCTTTAGGACCATGGGAAGTAGTTCTGAGATAAAAAAAAAAGTACGTGCATAATTTTTCATGGTTTCATTTTACATGGTTCTCATACTGGTCTAATATACCTTCGTATCTAAATCAGATTGCAAAATTTTTATTTCTTGAACACATCGACAATTTCCCAAATTTACCTCTACCAAAAATGGTTGATAAATAATAACTTTAGCTCAAATAGCCTTTCATTACCAGAACAGACACAATACAGCTGAAAATAATTACAATTAGTCATATTTACCTAAGATTCGTTGATAAAAATGTTAAGAGAAATAAAACATCTTTTTTAGATCAAATAACTATTTTACCATGTATTTACAACTAAAAACAATTAATTATTAATATTTTAAAAATAACGTGTGCCTATTCTTTAATACGCATACCAATTTATTTATTTTTATTCCGTTTAGGTCCATGACAGATATTTCAGAATACGTTGCCTCCACCAAGATAAGAATGTACTTTCTTCAATAACGATTCAATTCCAGAACCAATGTTTTCATTAGACTCAAGATCAGACTTAATTTAACAAATTAAAAGACAGGTACATGACAAAGAAGTGAAAACAACTTACGCGACGAATCTGTTAAGTTTACTTTATTTATTAGTTAAAAGTTTGGCTCGATTTAGTGTTTGATACACGCATTTGATCCCTGTAAATCCAAGAAGTTTGTTCCAGAGCCATGTTATTGTGTGAATCTTACGAGGAATTCGTTGGACTTGATCCATCAATGAGGAATCTTTGCTTCTCGGCCAATGTTTGTTCAACGCCAACTTCTCACTTAATTGTTTCGCGCCTAATCGAACACGAACCCAAGCGATTAGCATGCGACATTAAAAATCCAGAGGTGATAATTGCATAAATAAAAATGAGAAGCGAAGGGGAGAGCTAAGTGAAAAAGACAATTTGACTCTAAAACGTTTTGGCGGTGAAATTAATTGAGTGGGAGATTTGGCGAGATTTGTGTAATGGAAAATGCGTGGGTGAGCAGTCGTTGGAGCACTTTGATGATGGAAAGAAAAATTATGTTTCTTATTAGTGAGTAAAAAAGGAAAAGGAAGACTAGAATTTAAACTATATGCTAAAATGACGCGCTTTCCTTATTTATTGCCGCATGTAGTTTTTTTGTTTGTTGTAATTGCATAAATTTTTGACGTACTAAAAGGCTTTATTTTTAGAAAACATCGAATATTTAAAAGCCAAATGAAATAACGAAATCTATGTGATCTTCCCATCTTTTCAAATACATTAAAAATAAGTTGAAACGAACAATTTTCAAAGAAGTAAACCCAAAGATAGTTAATGTAAAACTAAAATCACTTTGATTAAAATTCACGGATTCACTAATGTACGCTCGTTTGCAATCTAAGTTAGTACTAATTAACTAAGAAAACACGATTTCAAAACTAAATGAATTACTGCAAAAGAAAACATCCTAAGAGATAAACTTTCAAGACACAACCGGAGGAGCAGAAGTTTCTTAATCCCCTCATCTTAATATGAAAAGTTGAAACATTGTTATCACCCGCTTATGTCTGCTACTCGAGAACTTCTACACCTGATTCCTTCAAGAAGATAACACAATGTCAACTTATACAACACATGAGTCAATTTAATGTCTTGTCAAACATAAAACAGCAAATAGTTTCTGTACTTCCTTGAATAATAAAATAACTTTTCTGTACCATTGAATGGAGTACTACATCCATCTCATTCAACACTTACCTACGTGTATATCTAAGTAGAGTAACTCCAGTACATATCTAATAAGGATTACACATTGTTATATCGGTCTAAAGACAATTCTGAAATAAAATTGTGATACCTACACTAATATTTATCCCTTTTCATTTTAATTTGACGCTCTCAGAATAATATTATTTACCTTGGAATAATTCCTCTTCCGGCTCCCTTACTGTCTGTTTTATGTAATTAAGAACATAGGTATATTCAAGAAATGTTATTTTATCCGGCTGAAGTAAAACCGGCCTAAAACACGCGTTTCCATATCCCTGCCTATTCCGGATTGAACCAGTATTCGGATGTGCAATGACCGTCTCCGAGGTAACTCCAGGTCTCTTGATATGCCTAATGTATCATTAAAAATAGATTTACATGTACATCGAGGTACACTCTGAGCAACGGCGTATTCAGGGGGGGGGGGGGGCGGCGGGGGCATGACCCCCTCGCCCCGAAATCAGGGTTTCATTTTAAAAAAAAGCACAATATTTAAAATAATATGTGAAAAAACACGTAAAAATAGACGGATCATGTCAAAAACCTACCAAAATGGTTAGAATTGAGATAAATTTCCAAATGTTTTCCGGGGCTCTGCGCCCCGGACATGCATATTCTGATAAGTTCAATGATTTACCTATTCTTAAATCTCTTAGACCAATTTTTGGATATTTTTAAATTTATAATTCCCCAAAATAGCTATACCTACACTGTGATTCAGAATTGCACCTAAACGAATGACCTTGATCAAAAAAAATCTCGGGGGCTAAGCCCCCGAACCCCCTGTTTGCCACTGTGACATTTCAAAATATTAGTAATGTCCGCCCCCCCCCCCCCTCCCAGAAATTTCACCCTGGATACGCCCTTGACTCTGAGTAACTAATATTTAAAATTTTAAAAATAGTTAATGTATTCAAACTACATAATTCAATTTCATTCCTGAAAATACTCTATAAAATTCCTTTCCTATAGCCGAATTGTTACTATATTCATTCTTGTAACCTTGCCAAAATATCTTCCATAATATGTAATCAATTATGTCCTAATATAAATAGAAGTCTTTAACACCATAAAACTGACCCTTACCTAATATCGCCATATTTCAGTAGCACCGTGTTACTGTACGTAGCACAACTTTTGTTTTTAAAGTTTTAGCCATAAGAATTAACATTGTCGCCATGGCAACTAGCCGATAGTGCTACAGTAACACGGTGCTACTGAAATATTGGCGATATTAGGTAAGGGTCAACCAAATTATTCCTCTTTATTCCAGCGACCCTCAAATCACGCTCATCACCAATTTGATACAATCTTATAGAAAACACGAAGTTTTTCCTCGATCTTTGTGCTGTACACATTTTGAATCATGTTATAAAGCTCAAACAATTGCAACAAATACAGTTATATGGAGTATTCTCTTACAAAACGACTGGTGTCACTATTACAATAATAAATGATTGAATGAAGGCAAATTCTCGGTTTTTATCTCACTTAAAGAACCATTGAAATGGACATCGGGCCTTCTACCTCGTGGTACAGATTTACACTTTGTACATCTATCTCTGTCAAACAAGTTTATCAAGCAATATTTCATTTTCATTTCACAATGTTTTAACTCTTCCATCTTCTTCTTCTTCTTTCTTACTTTATTCACCCTGTCACAACTTTGCCGTCCTTTTCTTACTTTCAGCATCTGTCCTTCCTGCGATGGTCACCAAAACATCTGCTGCATAGTCATATATTTTATATTTATCTATTTTATACTCATAATGCCAATAACTTAAAATGAAAAGCCAGTCCTCTTGTCGAATTTTTGACCATTATATTTTGTGTGTGAACACTGTTCGATAACAATGAAGCTCGCATTATTTTCATCTCTATTGTGATAGTTCATCCGCCCTCCACCGCTCGGTTAAGCGCTAGTGTCGGTCACTCTGAGCATCAACTTTTACTGTAATTGCCACAACTTTAGCGCGTCTACCGAACTACCTGACACTCACGTAACTAGGTGAGAACTTTCAAGAGAAACTTTGCCAGGACCATTACATAAAACCACGCTTATCTTTTTTCAACTGAGTGTTGAGAAAAAGAACACCCAAACTACAGAACAATTGTATCTGTGGTGCATAAAAAAGAACAAAACGTGACAATACACAATCCCATTTCACCCTTGCAGAAGGCACATAATACTGTCGTTATAAATGCGTTCCTCTTTACAATCCCTCCATACATCCGTTTTGTACTTTTTTACATTTCGCGAGCCTATGCCCATTTTTTCAATGCTCTGCTACTTTTATATCTATTTAAAAGTAGCAGAGCATTGAACTATAGTTGATTACGACTATTGCCATGTCAACAACCAATTACATTTCTGGAATGAGCACTTCTTTGTTTGACAACACAGTGCATTGCAAAATCAACCATTACAATGAAAAGGTCGAATTGTATTTGTACGACAACAGAACCTGGTCAAAGCTCTCAATTTTTTGTATAAAAAATATTGTAGGTCGTCTTTTTGTACAAAGAAGCAAAATAAATATTTGAATTTAAAAACTTTAAAGATTTGTTAATTTCCCAATCCCTTGAAACAGAAATGTGAGTGCGGGTTTCAATACCAAATGAAAATACACCGGGAGAAACCAACATTAAACCACATCAACAATGTCATCGCCTTTTGGCTGTCGCTAATTCAACATCGTTGTTCTGGAGGTGTGTCCTTCTTGTAATATGTGTAATTTTATTATTTACTCTCAGGTGGTCCAATACTTAAAGTGGTTTGGTAACCCAGTAACTGGAATATCTTCTTATTCTAACATCTATGTCTCAATCCACATGAAATATCAGGAAGTTGCGCTCTGGAACCCCGGGTTCAAATCCCGCAGATGTCCTTCTTGACTGAGGTATTTCCTCGTTTCCCTCAGTCTTTGACTTCTCAGTCAGAAGTCATGCCGGAATTTACTAGGAAAACGCTCTGTGTACCGCGTTGATAAGCGAGCATTCGTACTGCATGCGAATTAATATGCGTGTGAAAGTTGCTGTTCTACTGTCGGTGACAGTAGAAACCCAGTTTAACATGGCCAGGTATAGGCCGACCGACCCAATGCTATTGCGGGTTCATCTTTGCCTGTCACCGACCATATATCAGACATTTGAAAGAGCAAGGTGTAGTAATCTAACCAAAACGTAAAAGGAGAAGCGATAATTTCTTGAAACTCCATTAAATTTGACAAATATTTTCAAAAAAATGTTCGTAAATGTCAATAACTCTATTAAATCAAAAAATTCCAAAAACAACACTCGCCCCAATTGATATGAAAGATTGATCGGTCAAACGGTTCAATTTGTAACTTTTAACCAATCAGGATCTCGTTCAAAACCTATACGTGATCGCTCTTATGACATTAGTGTGTGTGCAATAATTCCATCAATTCTAGTAACAGAACAGTGCAACGTTCAATAATAAATACCAATATAAACTCAATAACCCGCAAAGTGAAAACAAACTAGTTATCAGTGATTAATAAACTAGGTCTCATACAATATGTGAATTCCAGAAGCAATTGGTTCTTTGACTTGCTAAACATTGCAAACGATGTCGGTGTGAGAAGTGTTTAAATATGCGGGGTTCCCACGGGGTCACTGCTAGGCCCACTATTAGAATATTGACCGGCGTGAAGGTCTTCTCTATACGAACATTGTTAAGTGTTTAATAATTTAACTCTTAACTCTGACCTTTGGCTTTGGGACAGTTTTAGTAGATAAGACGTTAGGAAATCTTTAAACACCCCAATGGACGACTAAATTGTTACAGTTGAAAATAATCTTTAGTCGTAAATAAAGCACTTGTCTTAATTTTATGCGAATAATAAAGTAAAAGAGTTCATGTAGATTAAGCTAATTGGTGTAATTATTTTTCTCGAGGGATTAACATTAATCGAATTGAGTAGGTGACATTTGCAAGTAGAGTGATAGGAAATAATTGTGGAATAAATTTACTCGAGTTTATAATTCTAAAGTAGGTGTTACTAGTTGAGGTAGTTGATTCTCATAGCCCTTCCTTTAACTGCTGAGTAAGTGATCTGTGATATTGGTTGTATCGGACTTATTTACCTTTATAGTTATTAGGACTGTGTGTACTTTTAGTTTTGACAGAGGTGAGTCATGGCATCTGTATTAAAAGCGGTTTTTGATGGAAGGGGGAAAACTGGCAAAAGTCGTCAGATGAAGATGATCGAAGTATCATCGATATTGTTTTTAATTTGTTTATAATTGTGTTTCCAAGAGTTGAGTGGATTTAAATAGTTTAACTGGTATAATCTCTTCTTATTTTTAATAATTGCCTTCCCCTTGTCACGTATATCCAACAAAATAAAGTCAAATATGCAGTAGAAAAAAGCATTGATAAAATACGTGTCATAAAAAACATTGATGTACTACAAATCTCAATATTATTATTATTTGTGCTGACAATTTACTTCCCACAACTTTTCCCGCCAAATTCAACTTTAAATCATTCCATTGACCTACAGCATCGTTACTGAAAAGCCGGTTTCATGTTCTTTTTCTTATTTTGCTAACTAACCATCTCAATTTAAATCTAATGATCTACTTACAGGTATTTCACTGACGTCACAGAAACTGCTCCATGTCACACACACATAATTTCCGCACACATTGTTGCAAATATTCCACACGAACCTCTCACATTTGCCACCTTTACACACGTCTCTACGATTTGACACACACCGGACGACTAAAACCAGTTGAACTTGGCTATAAAGAGCGGTGGCCAATCGGAGATCAAGAAATGACGATGATCGGGCGAGTATACACGAGGAGTAGTGAGTTACTTTGAGAATCAAGTAGCGTGTGTTATGATGAGAATCGTGTGACATGGGATGGTATCCTAATAACGGAGCGGGCCAAAAGCAGATAGCAACTGGTCCCATTTGACTGTTTGGGAAACAAAACTGTCTCTTTTTGTTGCTTATTTATACGGGTTGGACTTTTTGTATACAAATGATATTTTTATACGATTGTAACTCTGCATAATAATTTTCAACAGTGAATTCACAGCATAATATTTTAGTAATTTGTTATGGTTTTTGAACTTCTGATAATTAAAATTAGAACAATAATTTCTTGTCTCTGTGAACGAGTTCGAAAGTGGCTCAATCTCACTAAATTTCACTTTTATTTCTGGATTTATTGCTCGCAATTTCTTCCATTATCATGGCATAATGGGGGCGATTTTCTATAGTCATCTTTATTTTTATTGCCTACAATTTACAAAGTATCTGATCAGATCACAATTTTAATTTCACATTTAAATTTAGAAAATTAGATTAAATAATATATATAGATTTAGGTACTGATATATTTACAGAAAATAAGCAATGTGCGATACTAAAAATAATAAATGCATTCACTGGCTCAGAAGCTCCAGTCGAAGTTTGACCGTGGGAAAAATAAATTAAACAAAACAGTAATAAACTAAGTAATAATCATAATATAATTTATAATTTTTTCACTAATACAGATTAAATATAAATAAAGATTTTGCTTAGACAAATAGATCAATTGATATTGCTAATTATTTAGAGTTATATACTTGAACAATGAAATGAGTCGGTAACTCAACGTGTTTCTAGCTACGCCCAGGGCGGTTTGGTTATCTATTCGTAGAGGAGTGGAAGTGAAATAGTCGCCTAGTCAAGGCTAGACCTCCTGTGTTCCATGTTCAGAATTCACTTCGGCGTTTTAGTGTTCGAATTGAGACTTTTCGTAGGCACAGAAATGATTGTACTTTATAGATTGACATTTATCGATTGGCGGACATTAATGACCGAAATCAAGGTGTTTTTGTTCCTCTAAATCAAGATTCTTGTTTTGGCTGGCGAAGAAAGACCTTCTACAAAACAATAAACGTGATAATATTTAAATCATTTTAAAGATCATAGGCCCTATTGTATAACTTTAAAATTCCCGAATCTGCTTGAATCCGATTCGGTGCAGTGTTAATCCATATGGCCGTGAATCGGATTCCAGAAGAATCGGGAATTTTAAAGTGGTAGAATAGGGCCCCAGTTCCCCTGGAGAACTGGAAACACTGACGATTGGTTGGTATCATAACTCAAAATGTACTACGCCGACCTTCCAAATTTGAAGTAACATATAAAAGTAATACTTCCTGTTTCTTTAGCGCCTTCCTGCTTACTACTTATAATATTCCACTGTTGCAAAGCTCTATGCTACTTGGCTAAATTCAAAATCTAGTGTTTGTCACTTTTAGTATGTATTTTAAGAGGCAGATTATCCCAATCAATCTTACAACTAATTTCCGTTCCTTACCCACCTTTGACAGAGAATGGGACATTAATAATTCGTGTTTGTGTGAAGGGGCCAAAACAGTTTTCATTGTTTTGCCCCTGTCTTTGGAAGAACTCAACTATATAACTTCTCATTTATAACAGCTGCATTCTATATTAAGTATTATGTTATTGGTAATATTTTTTATTTAGTCAACAAAGGTAATATTGTTTCACACCCGCTTGATTTTGCACATTTTATTCGTCAATTAACTTTGTTGTTGAATTCTTATTTTTCTTATTACTAATCTAGTGGAGCGGTCGCTCCACCCAGCCAAGTCGTACTGTACACTCACAGTCACTCAACATACCGTAAATGCCTGATAAACTGAGGAGCAGACCAAACACTTTTACTATAAGCAACAACATAGCATTTTCGGCCTACTGGATCTCAAAAATGGGAAATATCACATTGTTGAGATATATTTTAATTTGGAGCTATTGACCCCCCTACCAAATATTCCAAGTGAGCCAACAACAGGGACGGCGCCAGGAATTTTTGCTTGGGTGGGCAGAGGGCGGCGGGCAATAATTTTGGGTGGGCAAACACATTTTCTGCTATATATCGGTATCAACACATGTGCTTACCTTAATGAAGGGTAATTCTGCGATTCTGGTGCGCAGCGTCGAATCTCTTTACAACTTCTTCCAAATCAATGCTTTTGGATATTTGTTTTTCAACGTGAAGAATAGCTAAGTCCGAGAGCCTGCCATCACTCATTCTATTTCTCATATAGTTTTTAAGCCGCCGCATGCAGGAGAAGGTTCGTTCACAGGAAGCACTTGATGCGGGGATAGTAATTCCAATCACGATCAGTTTATAGGTCTCACTGAAAGCATCGCGGTATTTCTCGAGCAGTTTAACAAGGTCTAAAAGAGATTTTATTTCGATATTATTATCGGCCTCATATTTCTTTACAATTTTAGGGATGAGCTTTACTTCGGCTGACATTGAGTCCATATCACACGCGTAGTGATTCGCCAACTTTGTCATTTTTTCAATGTTCAGAAAGTCCTTATTGCGTGGATGGAGGGCAGTGACACCATTCAATATTCCACCGTTGTCGGCAAATCGAGTCTTCATTTCTTGTAATATTCTGTCCAAGACAGGAATGAACAGTGTAGTTCTATATTCAGATTCGCTGTCTGGACGATGGTGTTCGCTGTGAGCCATGTCGTCAGTTAATATAAACTTTTGCAGGTGAGCAGGCAATCGTCGAACTCGGCCCCTTCGCGACGTGATTGACGTAGTCGCCGCCGAATCAGTGTCGATGTTGTTTTTATTTGCTATTGACAGTGCCTCATTCCACATAGTATGGAAGCTGGTTTCTGGAGTGTCCCTCATATCCTGAACTACACTTTGCACTGCCTCAATTACGTCTAGGCCCGTAGATAAGTCGCAATTGACATTTTGCAGTTGGTCGGACGCTCCTTTCAGGATTCCCAAAACGCTATGGAATAAGCAAATGTTTATCAGGAATTCCATGTCCAATTGCAAGAGCAGTCCTGTAGCTTGAGACGAACGATCATCATGACTTGTAGAAATAATTGTAAGCGTTACCAAAACCGCCGAAAACAGACTTTTGATAGCCACACAAGCTGCTACCTGGCACGTCCATCTTGTATCACACAATTTCTTTAGTTCGGTTATTTTACCACCTGATCGAATTTCTTTTTGGACTTCCAAAAATTTTGAGTGTGTTGCAGAACCGTAAAGAAACACATATAAATCTTCCAAGAGCTTAAAGACGTTAGATGCACTCTTTACCGATTTACAAACGTCCACGATAACTAAATTTAGTTTGTGATTAAAACAATGCACATAAATAGCCTGTGGAACGCCATCTGGACCCTCTCTAAACAGCTGTTGCACTCCGTTGACTCGGCCACTCATAACGCTTGCTCAGTCGTACGTTTGTGCTACGCAGTTCTTCACGTCAATTGAGCTTCTTATCAATGCATTCTTAATGTATGCGAGAAGTGAACGAGCATTGAGTGAACTTGCACTCTGATAGCCAAGAAAACGCTCGTAAACCGCACCTCGGAGGTAGTAACGAATCACAATTGATAATTGTTCTGTCTTTGAAATGTCCTTACTTTCATCTGCCATGATTGCAAAGTATTGTGCTTCACGCACTTCGCTGCCAATTCTTTCAATTACCATACTTGACAACAAATGAAATATTTCATTCTGAATCGAGTGGTGAGTGTATTTTGCGTTTTGAGGTCTGTCTTCAATTTTTTTCCTAACCACCGCGCTGTGTTTCGCCAAAAGTGACAAAGTCTCTAGAAAGTCACCCCTGTTGTCACTCGATGTACTTTCATCATTGCCTCTTTGTGCTTTACCTTGCACGGCAGTGTGTAGGAGGCAGTCAATCACCACTTTCATGTACTCCACATTTTCCTTCACAAACTCGGCATAGCCATCGCTCATTTGGGCAGCCACTGATTTTCCACCTTCCGATGTTGCTTGTTTGAAGTTTATTAGGCTTGTTTGGCATAATAAATGGTTTTGGCTACATTCATGTTTTTTAAATCCTGAGTCATTTTCTAAAGCTCTTTTCCAATTCACAAATCCTTCCGATTTAAATGCAAGCATTGAAGTGTCCAATGAAAAGTGACGGCACGGAAAACAATACGATGCATTTGAACTTACACTATATTCCAACCAGGGAAATCTCGTGTACCACACCGATTTAAAACTTCGCCAATCTTTACCGAACTTCGTAGTAGGGAAATGTGGGAGTTTCGGTTGAGTGGGGCCAGCCAGCTTGGATTGCGACAGATCACATGGTCCAGGAAGAGCTTGCGAATCTTGAGACGTAGAAATTATAGGTGCTTCTTGCACTGAAACTAATTTTGCCCAGAAGATGCACGTCGTTTCTCAATCCACGTTCCATAGTCTTCATTATCACTTCCACCTGACCCGTCATTGTCACTGTCAAACTCTTGATCACTCTCGATAAATACTATTTCGTCGTTACCGATCGAATCACTGCCAGCGTCACTAGCACCACACGGATTGCTATCACTTTCATTATCAACGTCAATTGTATTAGCACCAGCTTTACGTTTGAAGTAACTTGGAATGCCAACGCTATGAGCTGAAAGAACTCTCTTCTTGGACATTTTTATCACAACTGACTGGGCTTCACCAATACTGCTCACAAGCATGCTGACAGAGCATAGTCTTGCAGTTGCTGACATCATTGCGTACATAAATACCCTCTCTAGCCAGTTAATGCACGTCTGAATGAAAATGAAACCTCAGCTAGAAACACAAACAAGAAACCTAAGAACACTAGATTCTATCTGAGTAAGCAAAGCACGGAGCATGAGCAGTTTCATGCAACGCAATTGTAAAATGTACCATACTATTTAATAATTTACTCTTATTATTAAAAATTAAAATATTTATTTATAATTATACCCTAATAATTTTTCGGTGGGCAGAGGGTGGGCAGGAGACTTTTTTGGGTGGGCGCGCGCCCACCCGCGCCCACCCCTGGCGCCGTCCCTGGCCAACAATAGGTTATACCATTTGCGAGCTAGAGGGCCTTGAAAATCGAGAAATTACATCACTTTCATCTTCTTCTTCTTCTTCAGATGATGATGATGATGATATCAGGAAACACGGCTATCACCGCCACAGCCTAAACGGCTTAACCGATCGATCTGAAATTTTTAACACATGTGCACTTTTGGCGTCTGAGGTGCCTTTTTATAAAACCAACCGGAAGCCGCCATTTTGAAACCGGAAGTGACGTCATATCTCGAAACCGACTGGACCGATCGGAATGAAACTAGCGCCAAATGATTCAGACGGTCATCTTTATGGAACATCAATAATCTAAAAGGAAGTGTGCTATTACCGAAACCGGAAATGACGTCATAAAAATTAAGAATCCGACTTTAATCACCTCTTACTACATTAACTACATATTCAGAAGGCTTATAATGATACAAATCATTTATATAAGTAAATTCTAGGTGGCAGTGATTTCAGCCGCCATATTGCTAACCGGAAGTAATGCCATATCTCGAAAACGGCTGGACTGATTGGAACGAATCTTTCTCTTTTCTTTATACAATATCACTTTAAGCATATTTTGGTACCAAACGCAACATTTCCTTACAAATTGGAAATTGCTTATTTTTTCAAAGGAATTAGTCATTGTTGCTCCGATATGTGTTACAAGTTGTGTAAATAAACTAAAAAAATTAGTGATATCCCCATAAAAAACACTCCGTGTAAAAACACCAGCCAAGTCTCTTCAACTATAAAAAAATAAAATAAATCTAAAAACTCAGCACTGAAAAGTAGTGATATCAAAAAATGGGCCAAGTCAAAACTTAATTTTAAAAACCAAAAAATACTTGGCGCATCGTTTTTAAGAGTATTGTAGGTATATTATAAATATTCACGTAAATTTGAATTTTGGCATATTCTATACTATTTATATGTACACGATGCGCCAAGTATATTTTGGTTTTTAAAATTAAGTTTTGACTTGGCCCATTTTTTGATATCACTACTTTTCAGTGCTGAGTTTTAAGATTTATTTTATTTTTTTATAGTTGAAGAGACTTGGCTGGTGTTTTTACACGGAGTGTTTTTTATGGGGATATAAATACTAGGCCAGACATTCTAAATTTTTCAAGGTTGAATTTACCGTCATCTTCGTTCAAAATCTTATGTACTGACAGTTCATCTAAAGTCCACTAGTCGACTTATACGCATTCTAGTAATAGACGAGGTTTGTACAACATGTCCTATTCCATAACATCATTCAAATACGTAAAGTACGAATCAAGGAATCGTGATACCCAGGTATATTCGCAAATATCTTCGTCTCGACCCATCCCGACCCATCCCGACCACGGGCTTCTATTCAAGCGCTCGATTGCCAAGAATGAGCTGTCAACCCGTCCATTGATCATGCGCTTCATTAGACAATGTGGATTCTTAAGATGTTTAGGGAATTGCGATTTTGATACTTTTGAATGCAAAAATGAATGTCTAATTGAACATAGATGAAAATCATTTTTTATTTTTCAAAATCGGTTCTTATTTGGCCGAAATAATTTGTATCTCATATTTTATGCGTGCGATCAGTTTCGGCCAAATATGAACCGATTTTTAAAAATAAAAAATGATTTTCATCTATGTTCAATTTGACATTCATTTTTGCCGTCAAAAGTATCAAAATCGCAATTCCCTAAACATCTTAAGAATCCATATTGTCTAATGAAGCGCATGAATGGACGGATTGACAGCTCATTCTTGGTAATCGAGCGCTTGAATAGAAGCCCGTGCTCAGGAAGGGTCGGGATGGGTCGAGACGCAGATATTTGCGAATATACCTGGGTATCACGATTAGTTGAGACGCACTTTAATCCCAGTTCCCACCCCGAGTTGTCTATAGAGTGGGTTACACTACGATCAAGTTGGGCACCTCAAATCTTCAAGATTCAGATCGTCCAAATTCAAATCTTGTTTTTGTGTCTCACTTTCATGGTTTGAGGTTAGAATTAGCTTAATGTTTTTTAATTACTATCGTCCTAAACAGCAATTAGCATTCAATTGTTCTGTTATATTTGATCTTTATACAAGAAATGAGTAAATATTACGAAGTTGTGTTCTCTGTCACGAAGATTTGATTAAAATTCAACAGTCTATTCGTCTCAAATTGTCAAATTTCGATTTTTTTTTAAAATAACAGATTCTAAACAAAGAATCGCGTAGATTTGTATTTGTTCTTCTATCACACAGGAGAAATTGGACATTGGATTGCCCAACTTGAATTGTATAATGGAATACCCACTTACAGCATAGTGTAACTTTTCCATGTTCGTCGGTTGAGATTTGAGTTTTGTGCCGGTGAACAATGTCCGCCAAACACGCAAGGTAGCGCTGTAAATCGCGCGGGTAATTGTTGTGTTATTAACAGGTCACGTGACAGTTATCCCGCCACGGAATCAAGGTGCCCAGTCACCCCCCCCCCCCCCCCCCCCCCATGCAATAATCGATCCGTCACTTAGGCACTAAAACAACGCGAGAGACAAAATGAAATACAAAACTTGAGTTTTGTTTGGCAATAGAGTTTGAATATTCTCTTTTTCAACATGTTTTACGTATCTTATGACTTGGTCTTCTAGGAATTAAAGATAGAGCTGCATTTCCATCGATCATTTGACGGTATAGTTCGCCCAATGAGGCTTTGAACCGTGAGAAATAAATATTTTAACAAAACTAGATATCACTATTATTTTACAGGAGATGAAAGCAATTGTATAATTCATGAAATAATTAATATTTTGTATTATTAATATCGTAGCTCGCACGGAGGGTTTTCATTCCAGACAAATACTGATCACATAGTAGGAGCAAAGTTATGACAGTGAGCGATGAAGCTGTAGATAAAGTTCCAATATATATTATGCTTTTCTTGCTTTTTCGATATTCAAAACCATTTGCCAAATATACACATGTGTATTTTGTATTCCCTCTAAAACTGTAACAAACCGCCCGAGATGCCAGCACCCTTAGGCAAAAGAAGCAAATTATGTAGTACTTTTGACGAAACATTATTTAATATAATAGGGTTGATTAGATGTTTACTATCGGGTCTCAGATGATGATGAGAAAGAAGTGGTAAAAAGCTGGCCGTAGCATCAATTCCAAACATAACTTATTTCTATTCCATTTATAGGCTTCAAAAGACAGCATCTTCTCCGAGCGTTTATCACGGATCGTTAAAAGTGAGATAATATTCGCGGGTCAACATTCAATATGGCAGCGATTACAATTCAGCTCAACACACCATATAAGATGCGCAACACAGCATCACATAAACAATCTCTGATTAGGCGACAACACTCAATCGAGGGAAATTATCTCCTACATAGGCGAAGATGGGACATCAATTGAGAAGCTGTAATTCGATTATTTAGTTGGTAGATTGATTTAGAAGCCCTTTAGTTCTCTCCCATGTGCTATTAGGCACACTTAAGCTAAACATGAGGTGCTAACTTCTAATACAGTGTTGCCACATTCACGTGGCTGCTACAACTTGGGCCCAAGTTTACAAAGTTAAATTGGTTACAGGTAATTGTTTAATTAATGTGGGGCGATGCAATTATTCAAGCTTTGAAAAAAAATTATAAATTTCGAAATCGAAAATTCGGTTACTGATTGAGATTGTACTACGAGAAGTGGGGAAAAGAACATAAATACAGATCTAATGTTATTGGGCTATTTATAGATGTTAATAATTGGTACAAGTTTCTAGACAGGTAAACCTGAATGGGAGAGTTTTTTTCTACAAAGTAAGTACCTACTTTGAAAAAATAAAATCTGTTATAAACGTAGAAAAAGCTAAATAAATGGAACCTGTTTTTGTATATTCTATACCACTTTTATAAATGACTTCAATGTGAACTTTGAACAACTTAAAACGAGTTAAAACGTATTAGCCAAATAAATGGAACCTTCTTCTGTGTATTCTATTCCACTTTTCCCTCGTACAGGACTATGATCAAAATAAATGGAGGTAGGTTCCAAAAAAATTTCAGCTTCCCATCCCTTGAAGTGTTTTTACATCAATTTTCTATATATGTATACTCGACAAAACAAAAAATAATCATGCAAATAATCTGATTGACTGAAAATATAAGATTGAACCGTCTTAAGTCATTCTGGCATCTCCACGTCTATAACTTAGAAGAACATGCCAATCAAGTTTTTCATCCAAATTTGTTCAGCCACAATTTTTTTTCTTTTGTCAAGTGTGCTTACTTCATATTCCCCCTTATTCTATAACTTTAAATATCATGCTTAGTCCTGCATCCGATTCACGGCAATGGATTAACATTGCACCGAATCGGATTCAACCTAATCCGGATATTTCAAGTTATAGAATAGCTGCCCTGGTACGGAGAGTAATCAGCCTCTTGTCACCTCCATCTGTGCCTGATTCAATGGACATTTCTAAAAGACGCCTTGCGATGTTCTCAAAGCGAAGGAAGTCTGTAGAGAACATCCTGGACATTTCCATGCTCTAAATGCCAGCTTCTCCAGCTCCAGAAGTGCGGGCTCCTTAATTCTGTTGACCCGGCCGTGAAATGAGGGGGGAGTGAATAAAGGTCGTCTAATTGTACAAGGAATTGAGATGAAGTAAAAGAAACAATTCGACGTTTGTATGCAGAGATGGAAAACGTTATTTGAGAAACAAAATGTACGTTTCAATTAAAAAGGATAGATTGTCAAAAGAATGTGTATTCCAACGTGAAAACACGAGAATTACGTTTGGAACGAGCATTTTTGAACAAGATGCTGTAGACAGCAAGGTGAAAAGAATGTTGTTGAAAAGATCAAAGTTCCTCTTATTTTTTGGTACGTATCGTTTCACATATTGGAAATGCTTGAAAATGTCAATAACTCTAACAATGAGACACTAAGTTTTTTGGAGAATTTCCAATGGCGAGAGAGAGAGGGAAGAAGGGGGGGGGGGGGGGCTGCCCCAATTGTCCGAATTCCCAAAATGTAAATATCCATAGTATGGTCTCCATAACTATTTAAAATTTCAATTTGATTGGGGACACGGTTTGTAATCTTTTGTCTAATTTTATTTCTCAGTTCATAACTGATTTGGATGAATAAAATGGCTCGATTACAATTGCTGATCAGAGCTGTGGCTTGATTCTATATCTCAGGGGAAACAGAGGAAAGAAATAGTCAACCATAGTCCAAATACTTTCTACCGAACTTCAGAATTGTACCCCACAGTCTCAATCATAATCCAAAATATTTGAGCGAACGACTCCTTTGGACTCTTTTGACACGGACCTCTGATTTTTTAGACTATTTTTTTCGAAATCCGTTTGATTAAAATTGAAATAAACATCGCCTGATAGGTTGAAAAATGAAAATGGTCTTCGATAAATCTGATCAAACTCATAATTTGCATGGCCATTAAGACCAACATTGTCTCTTAGTTTACAAATTTTAATCCCAATCAGTTAAGTACGTATGAACTTATTGACATTTTCAATAGCTGTCAGAAATGAAGTACCGAAATAAAAGTTTTCCACTGCAGCAACTGAATATGATTTGCTTTATGTACCAGAGTGCGTAGATGCTATTTTCAAGTTTCAATGCAAAGCATATACTTTTATGTTGATTGAGGGATCATGTTTCAATTCAATATGGGTGTATATGTTTTCTGTGCGTTTGGTACGGAATCACGGTTCGAGCATTTGCAAGTATCCGTGCTCGCTCATCAATGCGTTACACTGAGCGTTTTCCTAGTTACATGTGTGTGGAATTACCCTGATATGAAACACTTAAATAAGGTCTGGTTTGTCAATGCTCTATTAAAAACAGCTTGTAGATCAATCAAGGAATGTCATTGGTTGTTTTCATGGTAATATAGTCATAATAAATTGTTTTAAATTTAGCAGCTAGCATTGAAAAACTGTCCCTAAGACAATCAATTTGATTTCATTACAGACTTGTAAGTTTACGAAAACAAAAATTAATTAACTTTTTATAAAGTTCACACGAATAATTTCTCGATGTTGATCATAAAGTTCTAAAGTTATGAAAAACTCACCAAGAACAATAAATACTCAACAGCAGTGTCAAGATGAAGATCAAGAGCAGCAAGATAAAAACAACGCAGCTACAAAAACATTTTATAGACAGAAACTTTTGAATCAAGGGAGTGGAAAAATCAGCATGCACGACTCGCGTCTCAACATGGGCATGAAGTTTAGACGTAACTTAAGTCAGGTGAATCTTGAAACCGAAACCCCAAAACAAAGTGTACTCGAGAATGTGCGCTGACTGGCAACATTCAAACTTCAACGCATGACATTATTCTTTTTACGTTTCATGTTCCGTAGATCAATCAAAAGTATCTAGTTCGATTTTGAGGTGCCAACTCTGATTGACCTTAAATTGAATTTTAACACATGTAATATTTTTTTCATCGTTATAGTGCATTTGAAAAATGAGATGATAATTATTACACAGAATGCGTGAAAACATTCTTAATATTCGAACAAATAAGCGATACGTGATGGAGCCACTTCTGGCTGTAAACTTTTTAGATGCACTTTTTTATTTTGAAGTTCGTGTTTCCATAGGGCAGTGAAAAAGGAGAAACAATAAAATTTAGCTACATTAATATAATTTATCTATATAAATATCCCCGTGATATCCTCCATTATTCCCCTTATGGCTAGTACCAAAGAATCCACCAGAGGTCAGTCGTTATCCTTATTTTCTCGAATAGGGGAACTCTCTCATGGCTTTTAGTTTTATAAAAATTACTTGTTACTGTACCTCAACTCTCATACACCGGTTACAACTAAAATACAGCGGAAAGACAACTATAAAATGTTCTCCATCGTTGCATTTTAATTCCTCCCTGTACCCTGTACCTTGTCCACATGAAGAGGCCCCTTCTTGCACCAATAGGAAGACAGAACGTCAAGTGTTTCTGCCGCCCACCACTGCTCTGAAGTAGCGCTGTGGTCGCTAGACACACTCAAGCATGCTCGTGCTGTAATAATAAGCCTTCTAGTTCTAGATATTGCAGTCACATCATATCTCCATGTTGATAGCATAGAAGTACAGCCGCTACAAGACAACATTACTTGTCACACGTAATTTATATAACTATAATTATTAACATACTGACATTTAAAGAATGCTGGTAAGTGTGGTCATCAGGTCAAATTATTATTTGTTAGATTACCTACATGTATAATAATCTACAATATTTTTCATAACTCATTTATTTATAGGAAAAATCCCACACCTGACACCATTGTAGTTTTTCACATTCGTTCAGTGCAAGATCACAAAAGTGATTTGGCAAATAAAACAAACAGATAATACACACGTTGTTCGCAATATAGTCTCATATTGAACTGTTTGTGATCATAGAACACCATTATATCTGATCCTTATTATTCCTTATGATCCTTATCTAGATATTATATCTGATCTGCCTCTAGATCAGATCTGGATTAAAAATAAAATACATATTTTCAACCCAAATTGATTGAAGATGCTGTTATAATTCTCACATTTGTTATTTATTTCGGAGCGTAGCATGTGTCATATAAGTGGCATCTGTGGAGAAAAACTGATAACTCAACTGTTGATTTTAGATTAACTACTCAATCTTTTTGGATGTGGCACAACTCTTAAAACTTAATCACCTGGCGGGGAACAAATCAAACTTTCCAAAAATCTACCAAAATAATTTGTCGTCTGGGACTGAAAGGGTAATCTGTCATGCAAATCGTTGGAAAAAAACTTATAAAATTATGTATTATTATAATAAATCAAATAAATCAATTATGATGAATTTAATTTGTATTATTTCATTACTTGTGGTACTCTAGGGGGGGAGGGGTTCTCTTACCCTCCCCTGTGGACGCCCAAGCATCCCAAATGCAATTAGTTCCTCACCTATCCATGAAAACACTCTTTCCAACTCTTGATAGCAGTTCTAAAATATCTTCTGAAGTTTCAATCACCTACCTGCAAGTAGAGCAGGTGACTTGTATTGGCTGTCTCTGCATCTACTTAACAGCTCGTATCTTAGCATCTACGTGGAGATACGTCATGTACATCCAAGTAGAGCAAGTGACTTGTAATGGCTACCTCTGCATCTACTTAACAGCTCGTATCTTAGCATCTACGTGGAGATACGTCATGTACATCCAAGTAGAGCAAGTGACTTGTAATGGCTGTCTCTGCATCTACTTAACAGCTCGTATCTTAGCATCTACGTGGAGATACGGCATGTACATCCAAGTAGAGCAAGTGACTTGTAATGGCTGTCTCTGCATCTACTTAACAGCTCGTATCTTAGCATCTACGTGGAGATACGTCATGTACATCCAAGTAGAGCAAGTGACTTGTAATGGCTGTCTCTGCATCTACTTAACAGCTCGTATCTTAGCATCTACGTGGAGATACGTCATGTACATCCAAGTAGAGCAAGTGACTTGTATTGGCTGTCTCTGCATCTACTTAACAGCTCGTATCTTAGCATCTACGTGGAGATACGTCATGTACATCCAAGTAGAGCAAGTGACTTGTAATGGCTGTCTCTGCATCTACTTAACAGCTCGTATCTTAGCATCTACGTGGAGATACGTCATGTACATCCAAGTAGAGCAAGTGACTTGTAATGGCTGTCTCTGCATCTACTTAACAGCTCGTATCTTAGCATCTACGTGGAGATACGTCATGTACATCCAAGTAGAGCAAGTGACTTGTAATGGCTGTCTCTGCATCTACTTAACAGCTCGTATCTTAGCATCTACGTGGAGATACGTCATGTACATCCAAGTAGAGCAAGTGACTTGTAATGGCTGTCTCTGCATCTACTTAACAGCTCGTATCTTAGCATCTACGTGGAGATACGTCATGTACATCCAAGTAGAGCAAGTGACTTGTAATGGCTGTCTCTGCATCTACTTAACAGCTCGTGTCTTAGCATCTACGTGGAGATACGTCATGTTCATCCAAGTAGAGCAAGTGACTTGTAATGGCTGTCTCTGCATCTACTTAACAGCTCGTATCTTAGCATCTACGTGGAGATACGTCATGGGTTTGGATGCGACGACAGTAAACTCCACGAAGATCGATACAGCTCGCGCAAACTAACTACTCTCAGGGTTCACTCGTGGAGAAAGAAATCGAAATCCACAATAGGGAATAGCAAACACTTATTTAAGACTATATTTCAAAATAACAACATATTTGTTGGTAAAATACACTATTTTCACACTTAAAAGTATAAATTTTCATTCAATATGAAATTCAAAATCAGTTGACATTTTGGCGGGAAAACAGTATTCATAACATTTCCTAACGAGTGACGTCATTTTTATCCACCAACAATGATGTTGCCATGGTTACAATAAATTATGACATCACTCGTTAGGTAATGTCAGGATCACTATTTTCCCGCCAAAATGTCCACTGAATTTAAATGTCATATATATGAATGAAAATTTACACATTTGACTTTGAAAATAGTGTATTTTACTAACAATTATATTGTTAATTTAAAAAATCTACTTTAACCGCTTTAAAAAACTTTTGCATATTCCCAATTCAGTTCATCAATGACGAGCAGATAAAAATTACATGCCATCAGTTTGATTGATGTACAATGATAATATGAAGGATCCAGGGAAACAACGCTACCTAGAAGTCACATTCGGATGAAACTGAGATAAACGAAGTTTTATGATAAAACTTGTATCTAAATCTATGTTTCAATTGCGTTTTTCAAGACATTGTGGCAATATTTTCTAAAAACCGAGGGTATATTCTGAAAGTTCATAAAAATCACTTCAAGATTTTGTCCAAAAATGGACTTCAAGCGTGTTTTCCATGTACCATTAATATTTTTTTAAATTACTGGAGGTTGAAAATGCATGACCGGACCTTTAACCGCTTTTTGGTCCATGCCAACAAAGTCATTAAACCAAAATTAGTTGTTTTTCTTGATCTTACTTCTCTCTCTCTCGATGTTTTTATTTTTGTTGGTTTTTCGCGCTGCCAGTGGAAATCGTGAGATGCTTTTCAGAGGGAACAGTTGGGATGTTTGAATAATGAGGGTGGATAAACGTGTGTGTTGTGAAGACTGTGTTAAACGACAGCGACCAGACGATCTGGTAATAAGAGATGTTTTCTCTAAAGTAGGATTTTACTTGTGAATTCATCGCAACTTAGCAAAGGAATATTTTTAAACAGATTTTATTCTTATTGTGTTTTTTATTGTGTTATTTATTGTGTTTTTATTGTACTGGAAGAAATTAGTTTAGTATGATGCGTATCACTGTTATTTTGTAATTATCTTTTCATAATATTGACTTCAACATGAGAAAAAAATAATACAATCAACCAATGAACACTTGGCCAAAGTAAAAACTGTTTACAAAAACACGTATTGGCTGATCAAGATATTTTGATGGCATCATCCGATGAAGTCTATGCTAACTCGTTATCTACTCTAGTAGGTGAGTTCGATTTCATTGATAATAACAATGAACCTGACCAGCAGCCAATCCGGTCCGTTTAAATACCGTTTTTACTTTGTCTAATGGCGTTTTCGACTGGCCGAACTGGGGTTGCACTAGGGTTGCACTGAAATGACGTTACCATACAAAACTCAATGCAACTTTCAAACCGAGTGCAATCGCAGTGCGGCCCAGTGCGGCCAGTCGAAAACGCCTTAAGAGTACCTCTACACGTCTCTGGCATAAATGCTGTACCTCAGAAGTAGAAGGCCCGAAGTCAAACTTCTTAATTCACACTGGAGAACACTTGTTGCACACTTTTGGAATCAGTTTGAATATTCTTTATTAATCACAAAAATAAAAATACAATTTTCTACAAACCAAGCTCCGTAGCCAGAACGGCTAGTCTGGGGCAACATTTTAACATAAAACATAATTTTTCTTATGGAATACAAACATACAATTAAGCTTCTACAATTAAGATTAATTAAGCTTCTGTAATTACAATTTGAGTGAAACCAACAATTAAAGTTGTATTGAAATCTCTTCCAACATTACTGCGCGTTACTATTACAAATATTATTGGATGAAGCAGAATCTTTGCAAATTACTGGTTTATTGGCTCATCTTTATAGAATCATTGGAATGGACTTCAGGCCTTCTACCTGTGATGGAAGTACAGAATTATAATTATAGAAGTATGATTTATTATAAGGCCCATGAGAAAACAATGTCAAAAATTATATTTTGTTCTACTTTTAATTCGAATTACTGACAGTTTTAAAGTCAAAAGTAAATATCACAATGTTCGAAAATGTCAAAAGTTCTGATTACAGATTAACAGCGTCATAAAAAGCTCAACCCGACACCATTTTACACCACAAAATCACCCCCGAAATATATCCATTTGACACTCGACAAAGCTAGTCAAATAACTGGCCACTAATAAGGCGTGACACTGGCAAGTACGGTCTGATGAGTTAATGGAGTTGATGTGTCTACACCCCTTAGTCACGCACAATACACGCACAATTCACGCACAATACAAGCACAATACACGCACAATACACGGTCAAATGTTTCATTTGATCCGCTCAAAGCGACGCGAGAAAGCAGAGACGGATCAAATGGAGGGAACGCAATTCAGAAGGTTCTATATTATCTCATTTACATTCAAACACGTGTCAAAGACTCGGAAAGTGATTCAATCAAGAGCATGAACTTGATTTTAAATTTATGATATAAAATAGAACGTGGAGGTAAGATTTTAAAATAATTTTTTTGAATAGAACGAATAGAGAATATTAAGTCTTTCGGCTTTTGAGTCATCATTTGAACCAGTAAATTGGAAGATGCTTCGCTTTGCCCGAACGAGACGTACATTTTAATCAACAGTGAGTGAAAAATAGATTTTCAATACTCTGCTAAAACCAGTAGTTAAGTTTAAAATGTCAATCAAGGAATGTCGTTGGTTGTTGTCATGACAATATAGTTCTAATCAACTGCTTAAAATTTAGCAGAGTATTATAATATTAATATTATGTTTTCTTTACCAAGAGCAAGAGGGAATAGAGTACAAGCAACAGGTATCAATTTATTTCGAAACGCATGAGTTTTTAAATTGTACGGTATCTTCTTCTTCTTCATGTGCCCTCTTCTAATGAAGGTTGGCGATCATAATTTCTATTGCATCTTTGGATGCTGCAGCTCTGAACAAGGACCCCGTCCTCTGCCAGATTATTGAGCCATGAAGTCCTCCTCCAGCCAGGTCTACGCTGTCCCTCAATCTTCCCTTGTAAGACTAATTGCAAGAGCCCCTCATGATGTGTCCAAAGTATTCTGGCTTTCGTCTTTTGATGGAAAATATCACCTCTTAGTTCTTATTCATTCGTTCCATCACTTCGAAATTTCTAACCTTGTCCACCCATGAGTGATCAAAGTCACTCAAAAAAGTGATGAGTATCAAAGTCCCTTTAAACCGTGTGTGATTAAAACCTCGTATAAATATCCCAGAATGGAGTTTTCTTGCGTGAATTGAGAAGCGGGGGTTCAAAGGGCAAAAAGCGCGAATAAACAAGTAAAGGGCCCGTAAAAAGACACCCGTAACGTAAGCTAGTAAAAAGCAAACAAAATATCGTAAAATGTGAGAAAATTCCGTATGTAAACCGAAAGGCAAGTGATGCAAACGAATCCTGAACTTCCTGACCAGTTCACTTCTGTTTGTAATTCTCATCTCTCGAATTACTGTTGTATAAACGAAGGAAACGTATAAAATAAATTTTGACTCGAAATATTATAGATAACACATTTCTCATTTGAATGAATGCCGAAAAAATATACACAATTTCTATTAAATCTTGAAAATCCCCACGAGTTTATTTTCAACAACATGTTTATTTATTTTTTCCGGTCGGGAATGCATATGGCTGGGAGGTCTACTGCGTATTAATTTGCTTAATTCCGATTTAATGAGGTCCAAAATACTCCACCATGTCTCTGGGCATCGCAAAACAACCAAAGCAGCAGTAAATTAAACAAATAGCTTACGTTTTTTGGGGTTCTAGCTATAAAGATGACAAACTTAGTATTCAGTGAAAATTCGTAAAAATATTTAATTTGCTCTTTTTAATTTTATCAGAATGGTTTGTCCACATTTGTATTATTTGCTGGGTCAAAGGAACTAATCGTTTATAACAACACTCATTCGTTGCTATTTGAACGGAGTAAACGAAAATAGAAAATGCTTGTAAATTTACGATAAAATTTGTTTCACTGATTTGGCCGATTTGTCATATTATTAAGCTAGCGTCACCACGATATGTACACTTATGGCATTATCTATGTGCCAATCAAACCGTTCGACCAATCGATCAGAAATTTTGCACATACATAGGTTGATGAATGAAAATGGGTAGCTCACACCGTTTGACATATCAAACCGACTATTTAACCAGTTTTTGAGGCCGTCTTATAGTTTTAGGGTTATACAATTTCATGGAAATCATTTGATTGGTTAAAATTAAAATACATTTATCCGGTTAATTTTGACATTTAAACTGGAGCCGTTTGACCGATTAACTAAAAACTTTGCATGGTCATTGGGACCAACAGTTTCGGTACTTTTGCCAATTTTCAGATTAATCTGTAGTTATCTTCAAAAATTATTGTCATTTGAAGGACATTTTATGTTATAACCTTGAAAATATTAATATTAATCTTAATATTTTCAAATTTAAAATAAGAATTTCAGCCAAGAATTTCAGTTATTTTATCACTGCTATCTTCACGCTTCTGTATACCAAGGTCTGTAGAGTAGAAACTTGCAAACGCATATCAAATCGCATGCAATACGAAAGCTCGCTTATCAACGCAGTACCCAAAGAGTTTCCCTAGTATACCTACCTAATAATTCTAATCGTCTATCTAATGTTCAAAAAGTTCATATTTATATTCCTTGTTTTTAGGAAAGTAGACTTGACTCGTCACTAGCCTTCACGTGTTGATGACCATTTTGTTATTCAGTGATGTTTTGCTTCTCTTGCTATCAGAGTAGCGAATACTTTGTAATACTGCCACGCTGTAGCCAGCACCTGAGAGAAAAAGTTCTTACGTAAGACATCCTTTTTTCAACGCATTTATTTGTGTGTCGATTTGTGAGCCAATATACAATATGCCGGGTGGCGCAAAAAAATCCCCCTGATTGAGAGGTCACTTTATCGAAACTATTATAGATAGGATTTTAAAATTTGTACACCTATTAGAAAACATACCGAAATTGAATATGTGCAAGTTTTAAAAACATTACTAACTTAGGAAAAGAGTTACAGATGTTCAAATTTGGTTGTCAAAAATTTGATTATACGGAGCTCAAATAGCGCACGTCCAGAAAACTTCCAATGGCCGGGACACTGTTTCTTTAAAACTTCGTAGGTATACGAAATCAAGCTGAATTTTCAAATTGTACTAAAAATATATAAAGATTCATTGTGTAAAAATGTCAATCAATTTGAATGAATGGAACGAAAGTTTTGAAATCTTGAAGTTGAGCTTAAAAACAGAATAGTGGGGGAAAAGCTCTTTTGTAACGTGTGCAATAAAAGTTTAGAAATAATCTATACATATTCTGATTTTACGTTCAACTTCAAGATTCCAAAACTCTCGTTCCATTCATTCAAATTGATTGACATTTTTAAAAAATCGATCTTAATTTATTTTGAATATAATTTTACATTTTCAGCTTGATATCGTACGTAGTTTTGCAGAAACAGCGTCCCGGCCATTGGAAGTTTTCTGGACGTGCGCTATTTGAGCTCCGTATAATCAATTTTGTATAACCAAATTTGAACAGCTGTAACTTTTTTCCTAAAATGGTAATGTTTTTGAAACTTGCACATATTAAATATTGGTATGTTTTCTAATATGTGACCAAATTTCAGAATCCTATCTATAATAGTTTCGATATAGTGACCTCTCAATCAGGGGGATTTTTTTGCGCCACCCGTTACTTAATAAAATGTACGCTGCACAATTCGGTGATCTCCAGTACCTATAAAAGATGGACGAAACATTGACATAAATATTGTCTCACTTACTGACGTGAATCCCTCTAGTGACATGGGATAGCAATGAAGCGATTTGAAGAGAATTGGACGAAAACCTCGCAGAAGAATCAGATTGATTTTCTTCTTCAAGGTCAAAGAATAATCAAGCCATCCACAGTTGTACACGGCCTCCATCACCAAATTACTCTGCAATAAGAGAGTACACTATTGGGAATGGCGTTTTCGGTTGGCCGCACTAGGTTTAAAATTTGAATTTGCATGGTGACGTTATTTCAGTGCAACCTCACGAAACTTTTTGACAGATTTACCGCGGCTGTCAATGTTATTTCTTATCATAAATTTCTTATGTTTTAGTTCAATTGTTTACTATGCAAGTATTTACTGCTTTTATAAATTAATGGCATCCCATTTTTCAAAAGGAGCCCGCGTTCAAAGTGTTGATAAATTGATAACGATTTGAGACCAATTCAGCTGTGAACCATTTGCTGTAAAATTTTAATAATGTGTTTTTCATGGTTGTACTCCATGTCTCATGATGTAGTTTTATAAGTCGCCTATCGAGAAAATAAAGTAGTACATTTTTACCTAAAGCCGCAAATTATTAACGAAGAAAATTTTAAAAAAATATACCAAGTTTGCACACCTTTGTCGCCGCTGTTTGTTTGTCTTTTATACAATCATGATTAAAATGTCAATTAATTCCTTCCTTCCTTTTCGTCTCCAACAAAGTGTAGGAACGAAGCAGTAATGTCATGGGTCGATGTCATGATGTCATGGTCGATGACATGCTCGATGTCATGGGTATGAACGCTTTTCTCACCTCTTGAATGATCTGGTTACAAAACCAGCAGCAGGCAAGGAATTCGCCGATACACGCGACAGTGAGCCCCAGCATTGCAGATCGCACACTCAAGTCGAATACCTTACAAATTAAAGACAAGTGAGGAGCGTTTTATAAAGTAAGCGTTGATGATCGAGCACAGATATGTGCAACATTTTCAAACCTTACAGTTAAACATGATCCACTCAACCCAAGATAACTCCTACATTATTTCTGATTTTCTTTGCAACTTTCTAATTTCCCTACACTCTGCACCATGCAAAATTTGAACTTATATTTAACCAATTAGATGATTTGACTGAAACTTTGTAAAATGTGATAATGCGTTGGTCTTAATGTCCTTTCAAAATTTAAAATTTATCAGATCAACCAATCAGAAGATATTATTTTTTTATTTTTTTATTTGAACCAATCAACGGCGAAGTTACAGGTTCTTTTCGTCCTTTATCTTCTTGTGATGACATTTCCTGGACGCATGCCCCAAGCTTTATTATTTTCATTTTCCTATATGTTTTAAATTAATTTGAACGTTCACTTTTTATTTGTTTAAATTTTCTTTTATGGCTAATATCTGCATTATAGAGGCTTCTTTCAAGCCAAATTCAGACACAAAGTATAAATATAATATAGTATGATTTGAACGGCCGTAGTATGCCATGGTGGGAGGGTGAGTGGGTGGGGGGGTCACCTTTAACTTCCATAGGGTTTCTTGGTGGAAGATCCCCAAAGCGCTATACAGAATGTTTTCCTCGTATGAATTCATTATTATGGAGTATTTGAACAGATGTACTATGAGTTTCCTTACCCCCAAGGTGACGTGTATCATCGCCATTCCAATACACACATTAGAGATCAACATGATGAGAAAGGCTGGCTGGACTACAGCCTCCAGAATCCGAGCCAGTCTGTAAAATACACATTGTACGTGTATAATATGTATTTTTTAGTGTCCAGAGCCAGCTTATTTTCAGGTATCGTTCTGAATGGAGGATTTGGGCCCTTGATGTCAAGGGACAGAAAATTATTAGATAAAGAGATAGAGATAAGAGTTGGATTGATAGGCAGAAGTGTGCTTTCAGAAAGTACCACAATTGTTATGGAACGAACGAACATTTCCTTGAGAAGATGAAAATGTTATTATAAAGACTTTTTTGTTCCTATTTTGACAAATCAAAATGTTACTTGGACTATGGGTTGGAGACACGAAAGTAAAGTTCAAGGAGCAGAAATTACATTTATAATATCAGTATCAGGAGTAACAAAAATTTACAAAATTAGGAGTAGGTAGGTAATATAATAATTAGAGAAAAGTTGGGAGTAGGGAAATTGAATGAAATGATTGGAAGAGAGAGGCTGAAATGGTTTAGAAGAGTAATGATGATGGATAAGGATTCCGAGAAGAGTTTCTAAGTGAAGAGTAGGGACGCAGAGAGAAGTGGAAATATCAAATTAAAGTAGATGTAGAATGAATCTAATGAATCTATCAAATGTTATTGATACTGTTATTGTGCCTACTAAACTAAATTTGAAAATTCTATTATTTCATAGGCATAATTAATTATTCATTATCAGTCAATATCATTCATAATTCATTCAATTATATAGCAAATTAGTGATAATTAATTACTAATTGTCTACTATTCTAATGATGTATTTAAGTGAAGTGATGTACTGTTATGTAATGTACTAGGAAAACGCTCAGTGTAACGCGTTGATGAGCGAGCACAGAACATGCAATACAGAACATATAATGCATGCAGAACATGCAATACATCGTCCCCATAGTAACGATGCACGACACGGCACAAGACGATTTTCTCTGCAATTTTTCAATCTCCATAATACTCTGGATGAATAACAGATCCATTGTGTCGTGAAGTCTTACCTACATACCTTCTCCAGAAATCTCTTGTGACATCCCATACTAAACTCGTAAAATTACAATTAATACTTGACTGATTGGGCTTACAATATGTAAAATTTAATATTAAGTTGGTCTTGATCACCATGCAAAATTTGAACTTAATGTGAACATTTTTATTTCCGTCGCCATTAGCCTCGCTGCAGAACAGTGCGACGTTAAGCCCCAGACAAAAAAAAAAAAAAAACACATTTTTATTGTCGACCAATCAGAAGACATTATATAAACTTAAACCAATTAGAGGATTTGGCCTTCGTACTGCATCCGATTTTATGCGCTAGCTCAAAAATGCTTTCATTTTACTGTACATTGTGGATAGCTTGGCTGCTCTACAGGCCTTGCCTTGGAACAGAAGCTTAAAGAAGGCAGGGATGACAATTTAGTATACATTTTTCAAGATTATGGAATAAAATGACCTTAAAATGACAAAACTTTTGAAAATAACGACAGATTAGACTGAAAATTGGCAAAAATATCTAAAATGTTGGTACCAATGACCACGCGAAGTTTCAAGTTGATCGGTCAATCTGCTCTAGTTTAAATTACAAAAATCACCGTAAAAATGGTTTCAAATTTGAACCAATGGGAGGATTTGGCTGAAATTTATTATGATTGGGTAAATTGTTGGTTGAAATGACTTTGCTAAATTTCAAATTGATCGGAACAACCAATCGAAAGATAATTTTTTTTAAATTTGAACCAATCACAGGAGCCCGTTCAAAAACGATCCCAGGGACCTCATAGATTACGTTAGTATGTGTACAAAATTTCAGATCGATTGCTTGAGCGGTTTGACCTGGGCTGTGTCCACACACACAAAAAAAACAAAAAAACACACAGAGAAAGTGCCATAAGAGTACCGTGGTGACGCTCGCTACGCTCGCTCAAAAATGTTAGATTTGTAATTTTCTTGTACCACCATGTAGGTATAATAGCTTGATAGCTAAATAAAACCCTACTACTGCTATACTAGAAGAGAGAGGAGAAATATGGAAAGAAGTATATAGAAAGAGAAGTGGTGGGAAGATAACGAGAAGTGGAGAGAGATGGTGGAGAGGGAGAAGATTGAAGCAACATAAGCGGGGAAAGCGTTGTTTAAATGAATTTGAAATAGTGTACAAGTGCAATTTTCAAATAGCTAGTTTACAGTATTTACTATTTTGTAAACTCTTATCCAAAATAATTTTTGGAAATGTTTGAATAAATAAATAATACCTTAATTTATGTTTTTTACTGATGTTTCATGTGTCTTTAATTTAATTTATTGAGAGGACATCTTTTGTAAAAGTCAATTACCTGGTTAATTCCACATGGTGTTCGACGCAAGCCGCCAGATGGCGGTGTAATTCATTTTCAATCTCTTCTTTTGCGGGTGATTCCCTGTTAGAAAGTATTTTCAAAGCTCTCAAAGCCTCGTCCCCTGCAGCTCGACCTGTGCCCCTACTGGGACCAAACAAATGCAAGTGTCAGAAATTTCATAGCAGTAAAGTAATATAAAACAAGTTTCCATCGTCGATCATACAGTAGGAAAACCCCAGGAAGTAGATGAAGAGAAAAAAGCAATCTACAACCCGATGAGAGAATACTATAAATCGAAGTATTCAGTAGCTGACATTGAGGTTATAGGTCT